>PVKB01002269.1:0-301697 GCA_004027205.1 Ctenodactylus gundi
AGCCCTGGGTTTTGTGTTCTTGTTTTGAGGGGTCTACCTTTTTGTCTCTTGTCAGTCCATGCTGCTGTGGAGGCTGTTTTGTTCCTACAGGCGTGTGAATCAGCTGATCAGTTATAGCCTGACCATTCTTCTCTTGACAGGTTGACACTTTTGCTGAGGTTTCATGTACAAAGTGAGTCCTGAACCTCACAGCAAGGAGGATTCATTCAACTGTCTTGACATAGTGCATGTTTTGAGATAAGCACGGAGAAATGGACAGAGGGAACATAGGGTCTTGACTTAGAAATTTTAAAGTTCTGTTTTATTTTATTACCAGAGTTGGTTACATCTGTCAAAAAACTTTAAAATTGTTGTTGGTATTAGTATGTATCTATTTTTTTTTGTTACTTGGAACTGCCCCAAGTGAGTTAAGAGATGAGGATTAGGGAGGCCTAGCTCGGAAATGGAGAAATGGATAAGGGGAGGGAGCATGGGCTCCTTTTCTTGGAATGGATGTATCTATAGCAGAGGGTGGTTTTAGGGTTGGTTGGTGGTTCCACTGATGAGAATTTAGTTCTCTTGTGATTCCTGGGATCCTTGAGTTGATTTAGTAGGATTTTTGCAAATGACTGTTGGTGTAGACACGTAAAGATTACAATGAGCAGTAATGACTAGTTGATCTACCTGAACAATCAAAAGTGCAAATAATACAGTTGTACTTTGCTGCATCTTATTTTATGGATTTAAAGTTTATTGTGACCAGCTTTTACTGATTTCAAAATCTCTTCTGGATGTTAGAGCTCTTAAGTATAAATTACTGTTTTATTTCCAAAATAAATTTCCTCCCAGAAGCATAAAAACACGTTCTATTTGTGGAAATAATACACATCCAAAGAAAAAATTAATTTTCCATTTACTTGAGCCAGTTTCTGTTGTCCAACCCAGTGTTAGCATCTTGATATCTGTCCTTCATTACTGTGCTTAAAATAGAAAAGTAAATGTATTTGGGATGGAAGAGGGAGAACAAGTGTCTGAGTCAGTCTTTAGTCAGTCAATCAGAGAATCTGACGGAGACACGTAAGTGCTCATGGGATAGTGCACCTGCCGTGTGCCCCTGCTTATTTCTTCATCCATTCCATTCCTGTAACCCTTGGTAGCCTCTGGGAGTTGTTTTGGTTTTAATTGTCTCCTTAATCTACCTTGTCCAGAATGCCATGTAGTTGGAATCATAGCATTTTGAGATTGTATTCTTTTTATTTTTCTTGGAGTGGTTGATGCTGCCATGTCTTTTTGTAGATTCAAGTTCGTATCTTTTTTTTTTTTCCTCCAAATTTCCTGATAATACTGTATTGTCTGGGTACATCATAGTTTTGTTTAGCCATTCGATCTATTGAAGGACATTTTGGTTGCTTCAGAGTTTTTGTGATTGTGAACAAAGCTGCTAAACCATTCATGTGCAGATTTTTTTTTTTTAGAAATAAGTTTTCAACTCTTTTGGAGCAGTTGGGGACAGCACAGTTTTGGATCATTTGGTAAGATTTTGTTTAGTGGTATAAGGAACTGCAAACTGTCTTCCAAAGTGACTGTAACATTTTTCATTCTCAAAAGCAATTAGAATTTCTGTTGAGCCATGTCCTCATAAGCATTTGGCATTAACATTTTGGAATTTTTAAAATTCTAATAGATAAGTAGTGATATTCAATTTTAATTTAGAGTTCTCTGATGAAATATGTTGGAACATGTTATTTATTTATTAGACATTGCATATCTTCTTTGGTGAGATTAATAGTGAACAACTCACCAGTTTCTTTGTTAATTTGCAGGGGACTAGTTTTACATTTTACACTTTGGCCTATCATCCATTTTTGAGTTAATTTTTGTAATGGTATAAAGTCTATGTCTGGAATCATTTCTGTTTGCTTGTTGTTTACTTATTCTGGGAGCATTTAATAAAAAAAGTGTCCTTTCTCCACTGAAATGCTTTACTACTTTGTTAAAGCACACTGACTTTTTTTAAAAAAAAGGGTTGATTTTTCTTCATTTTTTTGTTTCATTAGTCTACTTGGTTTTTTTTTTTTTTGCTAGTATCACAATAAATTTATGGCTGTAGCCCTATATTAAGTCTTGAAGTGGGTAATTTTTAGCTTACGTTACTGTTTTTCTGTATTGTTGGGCTCCTCTGAGTCTTTTGCTATCCATATAAACTTTAGAATCAGTTGGTTAATATCTGCAAAATAACTTTGGGGGATTTGATTGGGATTATGTTACCCATACATGAAGTTATTGAGAACTGATATCTTGACAATGTTGAGTATTCCTATCCATATACATGGAATATCTTTCCATGTATTTGGATCTTTGATCTCTTCCACTAGAAGTTTAGTCATTTTCTTCACATAGATGTTGCACGTTTTTAATTTTGAATTCCAGATGTTCGTTGTTGGTATATGAGGAAGCATCTGTGATTTTTTTTTTGTCAGTCATTATTGCTTCAGATATTTCTTCTATTTCTTTCTCTCTTCTTCTCTGGTATTCACATTACATGTACCTTAACACCTCTTCAAGTTGTTCCATGGTTCTTAGATACTCTGTTCTGTCTTGTTCTCTTTTTCTCTTTGCATATCACGTTTGGAAGTTCCTGTTGACATATCTTCAGGCTCAATGATTCTTTCCTTGGCCGTGACTGGTATGTTGATGAACCTATCAAAGGCATTCCTTATTTTAATAGTGTTTTTTTTCCCTTGTGGTACTGGGGGTTGTATTGATACATTTTAGGCAAGCATTCTATCATGTAGAAACATCTCCAGCCCTTTTAAGCAATTTTATTTTGAGATGTTCTCACTAAGTTGCCGAGGCTGACCTCAAACTTGTAATCAGCCCTCTTGCCTCAGGCTCCTGGGAGTACAGATTCATGCCACCATGCCCAGCATTTTGAACATTTCTTAGGAGTTGTGTTTCTCTGCTTACATGCCCACTTGCTCCATGCATGCTGTTCACTTTTATTTTGTGCGAGTTCTTAATATATTAATCACAGTTTTAAAAAAATTTCTCATCTGATAACTCCAGTATCTCTTCTATATCTAGGTTAAAGTCTGATGCTTGCTTTTTTTGACTGTTTTATCATACCTTGTAATTTTTTACTGAAAATGTTACATGCTGCGTTTGTGGAATAGGTAGAACTGAGATAAGTAGGCCTTTTGTATCAGGTTTTATGTTTCTCTGGATAAAGATTGGGCTGTATTTACTGCTTACTATACCTCGGTGTGTTGGAGGCTAAATTTTCTGGTGTCTTTGTTTTTGTCTTAGTTGTCTTTCAGATTCTCTTTGTAAAGTGTTGGATGTGGAACTCTCTCAGTTGTGTTCTCCAGTTACTATACAGTTGCCATATATATATATATATAGTGGTTAAGGTGTGGAGAAGGGGAAGTGCTCTGTGGTGCTATTGTGTGTTCTCAGTGTTTTAGTGTGCCCAGGTCCCTGAGCTGTGACTGTCACAACTACTACTTAGCTGTGACTTTCTCTCCAGGGAATGAGATAGGGACATTCCGTAAGCTTAAGGTTAGTGTGCCCTGGCACTGGCTGTTTCCATTCTCTTGAGCTGCTTAGGCTCTAGTTAGTCTTGAGGTCAGACCTTATTGAGAGCCAAGTTTTCTGGGTATATTTCATCACACTTAACGTTTTTTTCTCTTACTGGATATACAATGGGATTTTCCTCTGTGACAGTGCAGAGGTGTGGGGTCCTATTAAAGAGCAGACCTTCCTAGAGTTTTAAGTTCTAACTTGTTCATGCTGAGCCTCTAGTAGTTGTTCATCACAGTTTAGGCTTTCCTGCTTAGGTAAGTATTCTCATGGAGATTTCTGATCTGGTAAGGAGTGATTCTTTGCATCTCCTCATCTGTAGTTTAAAGACACTGATCTGCCTTGTGACGCAGTTTCTCTGGTGGGCGTAAGAGGAGTTTTTCAGTTATTGAGTTTTCTTAAGAGGATGAGAATGTCAGTTTCTAACTCCTTTTATACCACACCAGAAACCAGAAGTCTGATGGAAACTGTCTTTTCTGCTGGATATTTTACTTTCCTTATTAAAGAATGCAACAGGCAATGGAGGAATAGGACAGTGGTTACAGCCTTTGCCTAGCAAACACAAGGCCCTGAGTTTGATGTCTGGCACCTGAGGCAGGAGGATTTCTGTGAATTCAAGGCCAGTGTGAGCTACATAGTGAGTTCAGAACTTCCCTAAACTGGATTATAGAGGAGAGAACCTGTCTCAAGACCAACCCCCCCCCCCCCCCCCCCCCCCCCCCCCCCCCCACCAAACCCAACAACATACTTATATACCACAAAAAAAAATTGGTAGCTGTATTCAGCTAGTTTGTTTGTGGTCATTCAAGTTTTCTCAGCTATTTTTCATCAGAAATATATCCAGAAATTTTACAAGCATATTTACATACTAGTGCTCTTTCAATTTTAGATTTATTCACAGAAGTGAGAAAATAATCGCATTTTTAATTAATAGATGATTGTCAGATATATGTGCCTAGATGATACACCAGTGTGTATTTTCTTTCCTTTGGCCATTACTGCATATTGTGATGTGTCAGAATGGTGTCGTCATTGCTTTACCACTTTCCTGATTGCTGGTAAGGTCTGAAGCATATGATATTTGCTATTTGGATTTCTTCTGTTTTCTTGTGACTTTGTGATTTCCTCTCATTGGAGATTTTTGCTTTTCCTCTGGCTTTTATATTAGGCACAGTTGTTAATACTTTAAAAATTATTCATATTTTTATAGCAAGATGAAAAAAGGATATATGTATGTTGCATATATATATGTTACTATAAAATGAATTTTTGGCATCACATCTTTTGGAAGTTACATATTAAAGCTTATATCTAGAGTTGAAAAATCAAGCAGTATTTTGAGAATGCAAATTATGAAATACTAAACTGATTGCATGTCTGTCTTAGTCACTTTTGTCATCGGAGCACAATGCCCAATACCAATAATGGCTTAAAGGTGGAAGAGTTCTTTTCTTTTTAGCTCAAATTTCTGAGGCTCAGTCTATGCATGGTTGACTAGCAGGGGCAGAAAAGGGAGTGGCAGAATGGCCTGAGAAGAGAAGCTATTGGTCCCTAGGCAGCCAGGAAGCAAAGAGCTGGGAGAGTAGAGCCCCCAGTGTTTCATCCTTCGAGCCAGGTTCCACCTCTTAGCAGCACAAGAAATCATTGGATTAATACACTTGATCCATTAACCCCCATGATGTAGTTACCTTCGAAATACATGAATGGAGCTTTTGGGAGTATAGTCCAGGTCCAAACCATAACCGTGACTCATACTCTGAGTTTGGAAACATTGCTTATACTACCCAAATGTGGAACCTTGATAAAAATAAAGACCACATTTACAATATGGGAGCAAAACAGTATATTTACCTTTAAAGGTTCTTACCATAATACTGAGAACATACTCAAAAGTAGAGGAAATAGTATAATGAACTTCAGTGTCTTTTATTCATCTTGACCAGTTTTTATATTCATTATCAATTATTCATTTTTGAGCTATTGAGCACATTTTATAAATCTCATTTTATATCTTTTTACCTTTTTTCCCCCGTATTTATTTTTCAGTGAATTGTGTGACCATGAATATTTAATTTTTTTATTAATATATAACAAAATTGTACTTTTTAAAAGGGGGGGGCCTTATAGCTAAAAAAGTTTGCAATAAGTTTCGATCCTTTAACAGTCCATTTTCACGTTTACTTAAAAATGATTTTTGTAGCTGCTCTGAATACTGATGCAAAGAAGAACTGAACATTACACATGGTTAATTAGTGTCTTTAAGTCTCTTAAACACTTTGATTTGCCTTTAAGTTTTTTCATATGTTTATTTTTGGAGTATAGACTACATTTTAAATTTAGCCAAATGCTTCCTTTTCTCTTTCCTTATATTTAATAAATGATAGATATACAGGCTTGGCCACATTTGAATTAAATTCTTTCGCAGTTTTACTTAAAAGTTGTTGTTTGGGGAGCTGTTACATCTTATGGTTCCTGTGGTCAGGAATTTGGGAATATGATGACTGAATGGATTTTGTTGGGGATCTCTCCTAAGACTGCATGCAGGTAGAGGCTGGCTGAGATTATAGGCATTAAATGCCTGGCATTTTCTTATTAAATATTACATTGGTTGGTGATTTCAGAGAGGTACTGTAATAAACTTCTAAGAATAGTTCTATTGCAAATTTACTAAGACTTAGCTGCTCTTGTTTTCAACTAGGAACTGATGGTGAACTATGTTCAGATACCCCTTTTTAGTCATTATGTTAGAATTTTTATCTTTTCATAGTAGAGGTGATGAATTTTGTTAGCTTGTCCACTAATGATAAACCTTTACTTGATTCTGATACTTACATATAGCTTTAGTTTCAACTTGTGCAAGTTTGGAGATTTATATCTCTCATGAGTATAAGTTATATAGTTTGTAGTTGTGACTATATATGTGTTTATTGAAAGCGTAACAGAAATCTTCTAAGGTCCATGTGGGACCATGCTTATTGTTAATGAAAGCGGTTCCTTTAACTTTTTAGTTTCCTTTGACAAACTATGCTGATATTTTTAAAGTTTCTGCTAAGAGACAATTTGATGTCCAGAATAGCTAACAATTTATTTTACATTAATCACAGCCAGGAACTGTGCAATGTAGAAAGAAGCGGAGTTGTTTTCACCATAGAAATTTCCTTTAGGAGATATTTCTTTGGGATATATTTACTGAAAGCTGTATGTTTTTTTTTTCCAGTTTAAAATTTTTATTTTAAATCTTTAGGTTAGGTAAATACTCAGATTAGAACTGTAACTGACCTATAATAATAATAATTATAAATCCTTTTCCACCTTATCTTTCACCCTCAAGCTGAAAAGACTGAAAAAGTTGTATGTTACGAAAGTGACAGAGTAGTACTTCTTTTCATGGATTAATCCCACCAATATTTTTATTGTGAAAAACTGAGCCTATAGAAAGTGTAAGAATACAGGACTTTAATGTATTGGTTATTCTTGCCCTTAGGTGCATTTTATCTGGTATTTGAGTATATGGACCATGATCTGATGGGACTGCTGGAATCGGGCTTGGTTCATTTTAATGAAAATCACATAAAGTCATTTATGAGACAGCTTATGGAAGGTCTGGATTATTGTCACAAGAAGAATTTTTTGCATAGAGACATTAAATGTTCAAATATCCTTCTAAACAATAGGTATGGATATGATCTTAATATGTGTCTTAAAGTGTGTGTTACATATGCCTTGATACTGTCAAAAGGATTTAAAATTTATTTCACTGCTTCAAACTGTTTTAATCTAAGTAACAACATGACAGCTTTGGGTTGCCTCTAAAGTCATGTTAATGTATACTTCAACTTACAGTCTTAGTTTGTGATGTATATAAATTTATGTATGTTTGGCTTTTTTGTTTGATATTCATCCAAATAATGTGAGTGGATCTTTTAATCATTAATAAAGAATGTAATTTCAACTTAAGTTATGAATTAGTTATCACAGCTTTTAAATGATCTTTCATGAACTGTGTATGAAGCTTATATTAAATGTTTCAGTAACCACATAACGTAAACTCTGGAATTGGCAGTGTTTGTTAGTTAAGTGAGGCTCACTTGGTCGTGATTTTAATGAGCAGTATATGCTGTATGCATCTGGCCCCTCTAAGACCTAGACAATTAAATACATTTTAAATGATTAGACTTAGTTCTTGAGCACTGTTGATCTGAATTTAATAAGTAATTTTCTTACTCCTAAGTAATGTTTCTATTTCTGTTTGTTAGAGTATACGTTTCTAAGTAAGAAACAAACAGTACCTCAAATAGAATTGCACTAGGATTTTTAGGGTAATCATAGTAATAATAAATCCCCTGGTATTTATGGGGGATTGGTACCAGGACATCGTCCCCTACCCTGTCACCTTTGCCAAAATCTATGGCTGTTCAGGTTTCCTGCTTGAAGTGGTATTTGCACATAACCAAGTATATCCTCTTGTGTATTCTAAATCATCTCCAGATTATTTATGCTAAATACAGTCTAAAATTATATAAACAGTTGATAAACTGTATTGTTTAGGGAATAGTGAGTGTGGAAAGCATGGCTGTACATGTTCAGTAGGCATGTATTTTTTCCATATATTTTCATTATGCAGTCAGTTGAACCTGCACATTCATAATCTTGTTGTAGGAATGACTGAACTATTCTAATATTAGTAACAGTAATTAAAACTACCCGAATGAAAGTACTTACTGATTGTTTTCTTTTGAAGTGATGTACTGCTTGATGTTCCCTGTAGGGCCTCAGCAGTACTGCAGTGTGATCAAATTTAAAATTTGTATAAGTGTGTTTTTGATGAATCCTAGGAATAGAATATTAATGGGAATTATCAATCTGGAGTCACTAACACACTTTGCTCATTTTGTCGTGTTTCCACTAGGGGGCAGATAAAACTTGCAGATTTTGGACTTGCTCGATTATATAGCTCAGAAGAAAGGTAAGAGTATTTTCAAATGGCTATTGTAGAAATTAGATTCCAGTTCTAGAAGGTGTATGTAGAACACTTTCATGGCTAAATGCACATAAATGAACTTTTGTACCATCTTGAGTTGACTATTTTAATTATAAAATTCTTATTCAATTTAAAAATTATTTTTTGTTTAGGATAAATATGAATTTTGTTAAAATATGCAGCTTTAAATAGGACTAAAATGAGCTTGACTTCTAAAATTCATACTTCTATGTTCTTAATTTTTGTGTTGAGTGTATGTTGATTTTCTTTTTTCTTTTTTGTGCTGTCTAGATACGTGCTCTCCCACTGAGCTGCACTCACAGCACAAAATAATAAATATTTTAGACTTCTTTTTGTGTTGTTACTAAGTTATATCTATAATTGGGTGTGTGTGTGTTTAATTTAACTCCCTGGAAGTTGAGGAAGTTCCTTGTGTAAGACAGGAATAGATGGAGCCTTTCTGGCTTGACTCCCTTTGTGCCTGGGTGTAGTGAAATATGACTTGCCTTATTACCTATTATGGAATTTAAAGATAACTTTGTGAAGTGGTGGATTTTATGTAGATTCTGAAATGAATTTCATTTAATAAACCTCCAAGCATTTTATTTTAGCCTATTCTTTTCCTGTTTTAAAATTCACATTAAAATGTAGCAAAGTAATATCAGATATTTTACTTAAAAATTAAATCAGTTTGATCATTTCTTTAGTCCTTTAACATAATGAAATACCAATTGATTGAAATTCTTAAATGTCTGCTTTCAGTCTTTGTCAGGTTTTGTTTAACTGAAGTAAATTTATTTGGATTTTCCCAAGTTAAATAAAACATTCTGATAATGCTTGTGATTGTTTATTGTATAGAGTAGAACAGAGGTTTTTAAGTAATATGTTTGGAATATTTGAGAATCCCATAAAACCCATCAGAAGGTAGTAGTGGCTGGTGCTCTGATGGACAGGACTCTAGTTGTCTATGCTACTTTACTGGAGCCCTTTGGTTTAATTTGTTGTGTCTGTTGCCATTAATATTTAAAGAATGGATTGTATGGTCGTTTGTGTGAGAGAGTTTAAAACGATTTAAGAGACAAAAAGCTTTATCTCTCATTTTGTATTTTAGAAAAATGAGATCCATAAAGCTTTGAGTGAGGGTCTTTTAAAATTTACTTTTTAATCGGTATATGAAAGTTGTGTTTGTTATGTAAAACATGTTGTTTTGACCTAAGTGTACATTGTGGAATGCCTAAATCAAGCTAACAAACGTGTTAATTACTTTAGGATTTTTTTTTGGTAAGAATACTTAAAATCTCCTCTCAGCAGTTTTCAAGAATATAATACTTTGCTTTTGAGCTGTATTCATCATGTTGTGAAGTAGATCTCTTGACCTTATTTCTCCTATTGAACTTAAAATTTCAATTCTTTTACTAATCCTTCCCCCAACCAGATTCCCTGGTAACCTACCACTCTTACTCTGTGCTTTGGTGAGCTCAGCATTTTTTGAATTCACATATAAATGGTCTTTGTCTTTTTGTGCCTGGTTATTTTACTTACCTTAAATGTTCTTCAGGTTTATCCATGTTATCACAAATAATGATGTTTCCTGCTTTTTTTCTTTCATTAAAAAAATGGTAGAATAGTATTCCATTGTACATATATTCTATATTTTCTTCATCTGTTGGTGGATACATTGATTTTGTTTCTTTAATACTGTGAAGGGTCGAATGATTTTTAAAAAGAAAAAACCACCAGCAGAGTCAGGAATATATAATTCAAGGTTTTCTACTCTTTTAGTATTTTCTGTCAAAGATAGTGAAGCCCTTTGGTAGAAATTGAAAAGCCAGTCTTAGTAAAATATCTAAAATATCACTTGAATGGCTATTTTTTGGGGAAATTTTGATTGATTAATGCTTCTTCTATTTGCTTAGCCTATTGAGCTTATTAACAGAAGTATATGTCTATGGTACTTGTATATATATTCCTTTCTTATTTTCCTGTTAGATTTCAGAGAAGATGGAAAGGAAACTCCTAATTACATTTTCATCTAATAGGGTGTTATTTAATGCAGATATTCTTGTACCTTTGAAATAGATATGTTTCAGAAAATTTACTGCAAAGCCAAATTTTATATATATATATAATATAGAATATATTATATATATATATAATATCAAACTCCATTTTCCCATTGATTTTCATTTTAAAATGCAGTGTTGGGTTCCAGTGGAGTGTCAGAGGTGTGGCAGTTCACTGGGCCATGGTCTCCGTTGCCCTGCTGGAATGATGTAGACATTTTGAGTTTAGAAAAGCAGTACATTTAAAATCTCATAACTTTACACCTTCAGGTAATGTATACTGAATTTTTCTGCTCAGTCTGATTTATAAGAGAAAAGCTTGGGTGTATCATTTTGTTTGATTAGCGAATATCCTATCCTTAAAGGGTCTCTGTATTCCTTTCAACTTTTTTTTTTTTGATTAGAGTAATATAGATACTTTAAAAACTTACTAGGCTTTGTGTTACAGAATGTGTATGGGCAAAAGATGTCCTGAAGCAGAACAATCATTAGGGCAGGGAAAGCGGACCAAAGGGAGGACGTGGGATGATGAGAGAAAAAGGCAGGAGAGTAGGGAGTGTGGATACAATGAAATCCATTAATTTTTTTACAATTATATGTTAATTATAATAATACAACTATTGTAGAATTCCTTCAAACTTGTTCAGATGAATTTTAACAACATACAGATTTTAAAAATTTGCCTTTACAGACTTATAGTATTTTCCAAAAATTTTTAGATATGGCTTCAAATAACACAGAACAAATTATTTTTTAACTTACATTTCTATTTTGTTACTATAAGAAGAAAGGAAGGTAAATATAACCCATGCAAAGTTAAGCCTCCCTGAAGTATTTCCTAAGTAGTTTTTGTAGACAAAATGACTGCAAGAATGTAGTATAAGGCTTGTTTGTTTTAGAACACAGCAGATGTCTGCTTTTTTACTGTAATAACACCATCCACATTTCATTCACTTGATTTGGGGATGTGGGTTTTTTGTTGTTTTTGTTTTGTTTTAATGTGAGGACAACTGAGTGGGATTACATCTGGTATTTGGGGATATGTGATAATGTGGATATTCACTGTTGGGTTGCAGAAGAGGGAACAGTTGGATTAAGTTTGGGGTGGGGAGAGGATGATGTATTTGAAGTTTAATCATTTTCTCATTTTGAAGGTCACTGTTCGTACTTTACTGTATTTGATATTGGGAACTATAACACTTCATTACTATTGATCTTTTAGTGTGTATTCCATGTACAGCTTTGCCCAAGATTTTGAACCACGTTATTTTCTTCTTCTAAGGCATTACCAAAAGATGGAGTTTCTCTGACTCTCTTATGAAAATAGTGTTTTCCACATAGGAGCTTTAATCTCATGTTTTAGAAAAAAAATTAGTGTATTTTAAATGCAAGAATCATAAAACTCACAGTGCTAACTCAGGAACCCTTGGCTGTCTTCATGACATTACTGTTTAAGCCACTGTGGAAGCTGATTGAGTCACATAACTTCTTTGAACTTGATTATTGTCAGCTTTATGATGAAGGATTTAAAAATCTCTGAAGTCCTGGTGGTAGAGTTTGCCTAGCATAACTAAGGCACTGGGAACAATGCCCAGCCTCAGAAAACAAAGAACTCCAGAATCTTTACTTAGAGAATTTAAGAAAGCATATCTTTTATGGTTCGAAAAGCTCCTTTAACTGAAATAAAATAGCTTCTTAAACAGTAGCCAAAGTCTGTTTCATTTCTGTGTAATAAGAGAAAAATCATCACAGTGCTTTGAAGTTCATAGTTTACACCAACCACCTCCCCCCTTGCACAGTTTTGAAGGCAGTATCACCATCTAGTGGCCCTTCAGGAAATTGCAGTTAAAAGCAAAATCAAACTTTACCAAAGCCATATGAGTGGGAAGGAATGACAGTGACACCTCTTGCTGCTAACTGGAGCGTTGTTCAGCATTATAATTGCTCCTTTAACTCTAGTACTTACCACTGTGTTGTCATTCAGTCTACACTTGTCATTTGGAGGACGAGACTATATTTTATAGTTTTGTCTGTTCTAACATCAGATGCATTCACAGTGAATGCCTTAGTAACAACTCTCATCCAGGTTGAGGTGGTCCTGACCTGGTGGATCCACCTGATACTGGTCAGTACAGGGAACGACAAGGATTCCAGGTAGTATGGAGAGTCTCTTGGGAGGCCTGGGCAAGACCGGAGTATCTGACTGTAATAACATGAGTGATGATAAATAATATGAATGAACAAGCTTAAGGACTGAAATTTTTACTTAGATCACCAAGTTAATTGGATGGTCCAAATTAAGTTGTTCTTTGGTCCTGGTGTATCCTAGCCAACCTTTTTTTTTTTTTTTTTTTTTTTTTTGGTGATACTTGAGATTGATTGAACTCAAGGATTTTGCACTGACCTATATCCCCCTTTAAAAATTTATTTAATTTTGAAACAGGCCCTCACTAAGTTACCTAGGCTGGGTTCATATTTGGAGACCACATTCATTTGTGGTCTATATTTTGATCCTATAAAATAAGAATAGCAGCTTCATTCTTCAGGAGGGTGGTGTTTCTTCCTCCTCATGTTAGAGGAGTTGCACCTGTGTCCTTCAAGGTAAACATATAAATCAAAATTTTAAGTCTTTGTCTTTGTTCTGATCTCTAGACTTTTGTGTTTGCTGAATGTGTGAGTCAACTTTTTGTCATTGTGACAAAATATTTGCAAATCACAGATAAAGGAGGAAAGGTTTAGATCAGCTCACAGTTTCAGAGGTTTCAGTCTATGGCAAGCTGGTGACCTTGCTTTTGTGACCAGCCAGAGCATCATGGGGGAGAGGCACAGCAGAGGTAAGCTACTCATGTCGTGATCGCCAGGAAATAAGGGGGAAAAGGAGAGAGGGGAGAGGCCAGGTATAGAAATCATTGTTTGGACTTCATATTTAATTATTGAGGTAAATTGGAGTGGCTCATATTTTCAGCGTTCCCTTTTCTTAAATATTTAACACCTTAAAACCTAGCTATATGTTTTTCAGTTTTTAAAACTTTTTTTCTCTTTTTGTGATACTGGAGATAGAGCCGAAGGCTTTCACACTAAGCTACATGTCCAACCAATTTGTATTTTTCATTTTGAGACAGGATCTCGCTGAGAGCTTGAACTTGAGATCTTCCTGTCTCAGCCTTCCAGAGTGCCTGTATTACAGACCTGTATCACCAGGCCTACTCTAATATCTTTTTCAGTAGGTATTAATTTGTATTTTGTGAAGACTAGGCAGACCTTTACCAAGAATGTGATTTTGTTTTTTAGCCCATGGGAAGAAAACATCACATACGTTGTTACATCACTTTGCTGAGTTTTTTTCTTAGCTGAACAGTATGATCTTTAAAGATGTTAACAGTGAGTAAGCAAGACCTCGAAGACCAAGTTTGAAATGTTCATCTTTGAGGTCTCTGGATCTTCATTTGTTTGCATGCTTACAAATGACCTATCTTCATATTAGAACAGTGCTTTAACTTTTCCCTCTTTGTATTTGTAAGCACTACATTCTAGTCATAACAAGAGATACTTGTTGATAATACTCCTACAGTGGTACTGAAGGGTTGATGTCTGACATTGGCCTTAATCTCTTCTTTCTGTACCTTGGTGTTCGCATTTATGATGAAGACACCCTGTCTCTGCACACTTTCTCAGTGTGCTGCTTTCCATTAGTAAGATTGAAAATGAGGCGTGATACCTGTTTTGCAAAATTTCTGAGTGAAGTTTTTTTAAAAGTTTACTTAAAACATAACTAAAGCACCACTAACTTTCTCATCTCTCTTCTTTACCATGATTTTAATGTGCTTTAGAACATGTGCACTTAACATGTGCAGTCTTTCAGGAACCAAAGATTCAGTGATCGGGTCATGAACCAGATAGTAAAGGTTACTATTTCTGGCTCCTGTTTGGTTATTCACTTGAAGAAAATAATGTGTGCTGGACATATTTTATAATAGATTTTATATATATTTTTTTTGAGGCCGGTCTCACTTTGTAATCCAGGCTGGTTCTAAACTCACTGTGTCGTCCAGGCTGGCCTTAGACTCAGGACAATCTGCCTGCCTCAGCCTTCTCAGTTCAGGCATGTGCCATCATACCTAGTGTACAGGGTGCTGGGGCATGGAACTCAGGTACTTAGCACTTGCATAGCACTTGGTAGACAAATGCTTTAACCTCTGAACTATTTCTCCAGCCTCTATATTATCATGTTGATTGTACTTTGGAGTATGAAAGCTATGTGCAGTAAAAGATGATTAACATACTTTCATATGTGTTATGGTGTATAGGTACTTATTGAATTTACATGTATACTAAATGTAAACAGCTTGGAGAAGTGATTTTTTCAGGTCGACAGTATCAATTTTTAAAAAAATTAGTTTTGTTTTTCTGTACCAATGTAGTGAACTAAGAATTTAAAAGTTATCAAAGGGAGGAAATTTGAAGTAGAAATAGGAAAATCCTAAGATGTTGTGCCTTTTGTTATGTGGTTATGCTGTAAGTCAGTTAAGTAAAGGCATTAATAAATGACTTATATGCCTGACACTGACCTAAGAAGTAGTAATACCTGTTGGCTTGGTATTAGAAAAAGAGCTGTGTAAGATAGAATTCCTGGTTTCATTTACATGATGATGAAGGAGGGTGCTTCACATGTAGAGAAAGAGAAAGAATTTAAAATAGTAGTGCAAATCAAATCAAACAATGACTGGAGGATTTATACTGGGGGGTTAGCGGTAGATGAGATGATTTTCACTAGAGCAGTTTAAGATAAACCTCTTGAAGGAAGTACATCAGGCCAAGACCTGAGAGACAAGTGAGAAGACTTAGAGACCTGGGCAGAGAACACTGCAGTTAGAAGTAGAAAGGACCCAACTAGTAGACAGCCTGGAGCAGACATGAAGGTTGAAGGACCAAAGAGTTTGGCCGGTGTCATCACATCACATAGGAGGTGAGATCCTCGGTGTACAGTGTTACCAGAGAAGGTGAGTAAATTTTAGTTATAGTGGGAAATCACAAGACACTTACAGTAGATAGGGGATAGGATTTGGTTTTACACTTTGAAAACAGTAACAAATAAATGAATAAATAAAGAGGGGAAGATGAGGAATGGAAACAAGGAAACCAGTGAAGACACTATTGCTCTAGTACTGGTGAAAGGATAGCAGTGACTCAGCTAACGGTCTTAGCTGTTGAAACCATGTAAAATGTTTAAATTGAGGATCTAGTTTGCTGACAGGAGATTTGAGAGAAAGAGGAATGAGGAACATGTCCTTAGTTTTGGAATATAGAAGTCAGGTAGACATTAAAAAGTCCCAGATTTCCTTATACTTAGGTAACTGAGGATTTCTTTCTCCGGAACACTGTGTAGTGTAAAAGAAAAGCAATGCAGACTTTTATTCTGTGTATTGTTTGAAAATTCAGCATTTTATACCTAGGGTAGGTACATTCTTTTATATGATTTTAATTTGTTTTTTACAATAACTTTGAAAGCGGTAAGGTAGTAAAGACCATAGTGATGTCTCATTGCTCTGACCACCTCCTTCAGTCTTTGCAGTTACTTGGATTGTATAAAGTCAGAATATTGGAACCTTTTACCAGCTGGAAAGTTTCTGAAAGAAACTTAAGCTGTGGAATACCTGAAAAGGCCACTAATTGGCATACTTTATTTTTTTCTGCACAGTTAGATATAATTAGCTAGTATTATTTTTAATGATTTTGAAATTATACTGTTGTGAATTTTATAAGGCAGTTATTTTTTCTGCTAAATATGAGTGTAATACTACTGCTAAGTTGATATATAGTATGTAAAATAATTTTACTTAAATATGACCTGAATTTCTGTAGTTTCTCCAAGCTCATACTTTCATTTTTAAATACATAAGTTAACTCTTTGTAGATTTGTAATAATTTGCAGATTTATATTAATCTAGGCCTTTCTTTGAGACTGTATACCTCGTTGCAGTCTTATAACATGACTATAAATTTCAAATGCTTCAGATCCTTGAGATCTTGTAGTAACTAGTGATTGTGATATTTGGACTTTGCTTCCCATGTGTTTTTCTTAAAACTACTGGGATATATACATTATGGTACCTGCACTATGCCTGGTATTTTTCTGGGTTTTATGTGGGGTTTTATGTTAAAGAATGCCCTGAGGTTTTTTGACTTGCAGACAAGATGGGAAATGTAGAGATTGAAGACAGTGGTAAGTATGTGGAGATAAATTATTGGGAATAGAGGTCAGATTTTATGAAGAAGGATCTGCCACTATTGAAGAAAGTATTGGATTTAGAAAAATGTGGGAGGAATTTCAGTATTTCGATGAGTTAAGGCACCAAGAGGTAAACAGTTTTAAAGAGTGCCTGAGTTTGGTTTATATATAGCAGCTAGACTTTGAAACTGCTGATCATTATATGAACATAAGAGATGCCAGCAAACACAAACCACTAAGAAAAGTACATTAGTAATATTAGAAAAATATAAGCCTAATTGATTACTGAAATCTTAGTCTCTCTATTGAATAACATTTTTTTCCTGTCTTTAGAATATTTGCTGTAGCTGTATCTGTGTGGTAATGTTGTCATGCCCAGATTGATGGCTTATAATAATAGTGCTTCTATTATTTGGTTGAGTGGAGTAGAATAGGTCAGACAGATCTCATGCTGTCTGGAACTGTAGACAAAAAGAAATTTCCTTAAAAGTTGTGTCCTCCTCCTTCTCAACTGGTCACGGTCCAATGCAATCGCAGGTAAATGGGCGCAGATACAGAATTTTCCATGATATGTTCTTTGAATCTTTGTGATTTGCAAGACATCTAAAATGAAGAGGTTTAGACTTGATCTAAGATATCAGTGGTCACTCTGATGTGTATACTCTAACCCCTGATCAATGGAAGAACTTCCATTAATGTGAATCAGATAGAATGTAACTATTCCCTGTGGATTAAAAACACTACCAGAGAATTTGTACTGTGATGGTGAAACTTGACTGTTAAAACGTGGCTAGATATAGTATCTTCTGTAGCAAAAAAAGAGATGGTACTGTGTATATTGCTAGTAGTTCTTTGCCAGATTAATTTCAGCTGCTGTACTCTACATTTGCATACCTCTGTCCACAAACGAGAGAGGGTCATAATTAAGGAAATACTGCCCAAGTTACAGACTTTTGTTAGGGGGCGGAATATGGGTCAGTGGTACAGAATCAGTCCCTAGCAATTTAAATACATTTTTTAAAATTTAAAAATAAAACTTTCGTTAGGTGAATCCAATGTAAACTTTGTCTTGTTTACCTGTTAGTAATTTCCCAGATTTTTTGTAAATCAGTTAATCCTTTTGATAATTTTTATGGAGTGGAAAAACATTACTCAACCGTTGTTATAATGACCTACCTTTGGCAAACTTACGGTTAATGGCAGCCAACTACTTAGTTTTATTTTCGTGTATTAGGGGAATTTAAAATTTACTGAGGTTCTTGGATGAATTTTGCGATCCTATTCACTTGGCAGGTGAACATAATTTTAGTTATATTTCCTAAGAGAACGTTCTTATACCAATAGATTCTAACTCTAAAGAGTGTTTTCTGTGTTTTTTAGTCGACCGTATACAAACAAGGTCATCACTTTATGGTACCGTCCACCTGAGCTGCTATTGGGAGAAGAACGGTACACACCAGCTATTGATGTGTGGAGCTGTGGGTAAGGTTGCCTCATTGAGTGGCTTGTTTGAGTTAAAACTTTTGGTAGTGAACTCAAATCAGAACAGTTGGTAATGATGGATATCTTTTCCATTAGATGTATCCTTGGTGAACTCTTCACTAAAAAACCCATATTTCAAGCAAATCAGGAACTTGCACAACTAGAATTGATCAGGTAAGCCGCTGTTGCAATATTTTTGAGGGTGTCATAAGACTTACCTTGTCAGGAGGAGAACTATGTGATTCCCTTGAAGACTAACGACTGTTAAGTGAAGGACAAACTAGCATACAGGCCTTCTTGCTAGAAGAAAGATTTTACTTGTTTACAATTTTACTTGTTCCAGTAAAATTCAGATCTTAAAGCCCTCCTAAATTGAAGGGTGGGACACTATCAGTTGACTTGATACCCATCGGCCCATCAATAGGACTGGGAAGTAAAAGTAGGTATGAGGTAGCAGAAAAGTGAATGGCAGAGACTTCTTCAGAAAAGTGTAGCATAAAAGAAGAATTAATGTTAGGGCATTTTAAAGAGGTACTTTAAAACACACTATGTTTACAGGTACCTATGTGTATGTATATACACTAAAATATATCCACACACCCACTAGCATGGGTCTTTTATTTATTGTTTATTATTGTTTGGAATCTGTCATAGGACCCATATTATAAGCAGTTATTTTATATGTTAGCCAACTTTTTCTTCATCCTGCATTTATTTTAAAATAAAATTTTTTAAAGGAGACTTTGGTTGTATATATATGATAATGTAAATTTGTGACGTGAAAATCTCAAAATATGGATAAAGTCGTTTGGAAAGGATGTTGATAACGGGCACAGATCTTTAGAACTTTACTTTTCCACCTGAACAAAACGAACATAAAACAACAAATACTAATTGAATAAGGGTCCCAGTTTTATCTAATACATTTGAAAAGTTTCACCAAAGTCTGTAAACTAACCAAACAGAAAGATTCTGAGAATTGATAAGTAGTCCTTATTTTGGGAGAGGTAATTACAGTGAGAGATTAGCTCAAGTCCTTTCCCTGAAAAAATCCAAAATATAATACCTTAATATTGGCCTTTCTTGGTGTTTTGGTAAGATCTTTCTCATTGAGGGAACAGAAGGAAAAAATGAGTGTCCCCATGAGAGCCTATTGCTTTCCTGGAGATCACTTGGCTACAGTCAGAAATACATAAGTTAGAAACTAGCACTGCTGTCAACTCCGAAGAGCTGGCTGTCTCACAGAGGAAGTGTGCATCCTAGACGTGGCTTGTGGGTATTCCCAGCACAGAACTTGTAATGAAATTACAGGAGGATGGGGAGTGACGGTTCATTTTTTTCTGAATATCATAGACTGAGTAGTTTATAAATAATATATTCTGCTCATAGTCCGAAAAGGTGGGAAGCTTATATGGCAAATTGTTACTTACTGATAGAGGCTTCTCGGCAAAGCTGTAAAGGCAGCACAGCGCACCACGTGGAGCTATAGGCTAACCTAGCCAAAGAGAACCTACACTCAGTAACAAAGCTATCCATTTCATGAATAGAACCCTTTGACCCTGTTACCTCCTTAAAGGTCCCACCTTGAAAATATCGTTAACTTGACTGAGGGAGCTAAGTTTCCAACAAAGGATTTAGGGGACACATTCTCCTTTATCATGGAGGTAGAGTGTTTACCAGATACACAAGAAATTTTTCTGTTGTTTGGCAGACAAACTGATAAGGATTAAGAACTGGTCCTCTGAAAATAAAAAATACACTTCTTGATGCTAATTGAACCTTTACAGAAGTATGGCTGTGTAGTAGTAGAAAATGACATTCTTCAGAACATTGAAATAATTCAGATTATGTTCTCGAAAGTAGAATAAAACTAAAATTTAATATAAAATGGAGATAAATTGTTTAATATCTAAAAAATGTAAATATAAAATTTCACAGATTAAACCTGTGCTTAGGAGAAAATCATAGCATGCATTTTAATGATCATAGGAATCCCATAAGATTGTAATGGAGTTGGACAGTTCCATCACCTAGTGACATTATGACTATCCTAACAGCATAGTACCAAGAGTACTCACTTTTTTGGTGATGCCAAACAGATCTGTTGCACTGCCAGTCATATAAAAGCCTAGCACATATAATTATGTAAGTACATAATATTTGATAATCATAAAATTACATTACTGGTTTGTGTATTTACTATACTATACTTTTTATCATTATTTTAGCATGTACTACTTCTACTTATTAAAAAAGTTTACTGTAAAACAGTATGCCGTGTTACGCCGGCAGCAGCCTTGCACACCTCGAGTTTACTGCCTCTCTTGATTGCATCAAGAGGCCACGTCATGTGATTGACCTATACCATCTAGGTTTGTGTAAGTACACTCTATGATGTTCATACAGTGACACAACCACCTAGCAACACAGTTCTCAGAGCACATCCTGTCATTGAAGGACCTACAACACTAGAATACTAAGAAACCAAATTGAGCAAAACAGCAACATCAAACCAGAGAATAGAAGCACTTAATGAATTACAGTACAGACTTACACATAAATAGAAGATGTAGTCTTGGGTTTACTCAACTATATGTGTGATAGAATCTAGGCGTTCCAGTTACAATGAAGAATATCAAGAAATAAAGATTAGGAGAGAAATTGCCCTCAGGCCAAGTGTGGTGGTACATGCCCATTAATCCCAATTACTCATGAGGCTGAACCAGAGTGATCATAAGTTCAAAGGTAGCCTGAAAAATTTAGCAAGACCCTATCTCTGAAATTTTTAGAGATTTAAAAAATTAAAGAAATAGACATTAGATATGAGGAAAATCAAGGAATACTTGAGATCACTTGGTTCATTAGTTATCCCCAGAACACATTAGAAAACCCAGATATATGAAATAGTTATGTCAAAGCATTCCTTTAATAACAGGCCTCTACATTTTTGTATTTAAATTCTTACCAGTCTCTCAGAAACCAATAATTGTAATGTTCCTCAAATTATTCCTTAACAGAATAATGCAGTAGAAGCGTTCTTATCCAACCTTCTGTTGAACAGACTTAATAGATTAACTGATGCGCTCCCTTTCTTCTGTAAGTAAATATTAGTTTAACATGGCAAGCTAGTAGGCTACTGCTTTCTAGTAACACTATGTATTTGTCCTACTGGTTAAAGAATGGGATGCCCAAGAGGTGGTGGTGGTGGTTCCAGTTTTTTATGCTGACTCACTTAGTTTTTTATTAAGTACAGACAGATGCAGTGCTCTGCAAAAACTTTAAACATTGCTGTCCAATTAGGGTTGGGCAAGTAGCTGCATAAATAGAAAAGTCTAGAGGATTTTGCATATAGATTACATTGAAAGTATTTTAATTTCTAGCTTTATTATAAGGAAACCAAAACTCAAAAAATACTTGATGTATTCTGGCTGTGGTTTATGCAAGAAAGCTGTGCAAGATTCTATTCAGTGAATGCTTTGTTTAAAGAGAAAGCCTTGGCTGTATGTCTGAAGACTTGAGAATAAATGTATATTTATATATTTTCAGTTAAAATAAAATGCTTAAACTGTTTATCTGTGTATCTTTTTTTATATATCTTTCTCTAACTCATTTTTCACTTACACAGCCATTGGTCTTTATTATATTGGACACTAAGGTTTCTGATAGGTGAGAAATTTAGTTTATGTACAGTGCAAGCATTGTTCTAAGAATTTCACTTGAATTACCTGAGTTAGACTTCAAGTCATTGTCTTCTTTTAATAGTTAATTTTAAATTGAACCTTAGCAAGGTATAAGTTTTATCCAGGGTTATATGACTCACAAGTGGCAAAATTGAGACGGGGATTTTGACATTGTTACGTCAAGAGTTCAACTAACCATTACTCTACAGTGTATAGAGAATTGAGTTAAACTTCATGGATCTTTTTACACAGTGAATATAACACATAAATCCATCATATCTATATAAATCCAACTATAAGATACTCAGAATCTTAAGGATGACATTAGCAAGTATTATTCTATAAAAAGCTTTTCTTTAAAAAATTAGCCTAAAGTAGAATTTATTTCAAGAATAAACAGAAGCTTTAGGAAATTTGTTATAATTTGTCATTTAAGATATTTATTTGATAGCTGTTGAGTAAGCATTTGCTAGGAATGTAAATTTTTAATTGAGAGTAAAAGGAGGAGCTGGAGGAATGGTTCAGTGGTTAAAGCACTTACCTAGCAAGTGCTGCTAAGTCAAGTGCTGAAGTACCCAATTTTGATTCCTCAGAACCACATAAGCTGAGCTTGGTGGTGCACACCTGTAATCCCAGCACTTGGGAGGCCAAGACAGGAGGATTGCCATGAGTCCAACGACAGCCTGAGCTCTGAAGTGAGTTCAGGACCAGCCAGGGATACAGAGCGAGACCTTATGTCCAAAACAAACAAACAAACAAAAAGAGTAAAAGGGATATTTCTTTAATACGGTAAAAATATGTTTCCCGGATTTCCAGGGTAATAACGTATTTGGTGGTGAAATAGTAAAGACAAGAGTGAGGAAATGATGTATCATTATTTAACAGCTCTGAAGTGCTGGCTGGTTAACTAGTAGTGCTAGGAAGGTAAACCTATGAGTATGTATACATGAAGACAGTGCTGTCTTAATTCATACATGATGACATTGTATCCAAGTTTCCACATGCAAAGCAGTCACTTGAAACACCTTAAAGAATTTAAGTTTGATAAAATGACAGGAGAAAAGTCATACAAAAGGGCAGCAGTTAGAGTACTTGCCTAGCAAGGTCAAGGCCCTGAGTTCTAGTCCTCACACTATAAAACAGGTATGGTGGAGCACACCCACAGTAATCCCAGCAAGGGAGGTTAAGGCAGGAGAATTTCTCTGAGTTCAAGGCCAGGTACACTACAGAGTGACAAGATCTTGATTTCAAATAAAAATCACATAAAAGTATCCATATTTATTATGTATGAAATGCAATAGTTTTTTAAAAATGTGTGCCAATAATAGCCAGGTAGAGAACATGGAAAGGAATATGCCTTTAGTGAAACTACATGTATACCCCAGGAATATTGAAAACTATCCAGCTCCCTTAGAATTGTAAGATAGGGCTGGAGGAATAGCACAGTGATTACAGTCCTTGCCTAGGAAGCGTAAGACTCTCAGTTTGATTCTCCAGCACCACATAAGCTAGGATTGGTGGTACATGCCTATAATACCAGACCTCAGGTGGCTGAGGCAGGGTTGCTGTGAGTTAAGTCATGACCAGCCTGGTCCTGCAGAGTGAGATCTTCTCTCAAAAAAAAGGGGCTGTGGTTCATCCCATATTACTCAGTACATTCCTAATGAGTTCTTTCAAAAGATAGTTTTTGAAGCTTGATAGTTGATTTATGTTTGTATGGCACAACAAACATGAAAATAACCAAAACATATCTTCAAAAGGAGATTTACGGGACTGGAGGAATGACACAGTGGTTGTGCAAGGCTCTTAGTTATATTCTCCAGCACCACACAAGCTGTGTGTGGTGGTGCATAACTTTAATCCCAGCATTAGGGAGGCTGAGGCAGAATTATTGTCATGAATCCAAAGCTAGCTTAGGACCACATAGCTCAGAACCAGCCAGGGTTACAGAGCAAGACCATGTCTCAGAAAAAATTTTTTTTGGGTGTATCATGTTAAAACTGAATTACAGTAACCCTAAAACTGTTTACATGCAAATACTTCAAGTTTGAGTGGATAATTGAGCAGTATTAATTACTAGTTGTATGCCCGTTACCATGCACTTGAGATGCAATGGGGTCTGAGAGGGGGACAGAAAGCACATTTTTCTACTTTGTAGTTGTGAGGGAGCAGACAGATGAGGGAAATAAACCTGATGGTAAGGAGAAAGAAGATGGTAAATGGAGGGAGGTCTTATTATACATGGCATTGGGGACCGTGTCTTCTGTAGGATGGCACCTGAGCACAGATCTGAATGAAGAAATAGCCAGGAGGGAATGACTTGAGACATGAGAATTTATGAGTATGGTAAGTTAACTGGCAAACCACGTGGTGAAGAAAAGGTCGGTCTACCCACTAAGTAGCATAGTATGCCGCTAATAAAAAGGAAATGGTAGTTAGGGAGATACTGAAATGGAAAAGCTACATGAAAAAAGCAATTTTTAAATCCTATTTAAGTCAAGTACACCCGAAGAGTCTGGAATTGAACCTGTGAGAAAGCTAGGGAGGGAAAATTAAAATTTCATTTTGTGTATTTCAACATGTTTTTGTTAAGACAAAAGTATCTGTGCTGGCGGAAGAGCTTAGTGGTTAAAGCGAAGCACTCTGCAAGTGATAAGTACCGTAGCTCAGTTCCCTAGCACTACATAAATTGGGCATGGTGGTGCATGCCTGTAGTCCCAACACTTGGGAGGCTTAGGCAGGAGGATTGCCAAAAGTTCAATGCCAGCTTGGGCTACATAGTTGAGAACCAGCCTGGATTACAGAGTGAGATCCTGTCTCAAAAAAAGGACATAGCTTTTAATGTGAGAGATGTCATTTTTGGCTCTGTAGAGTTAATTAAAAATAAAACCCTGAAGAAAAAGGAAGTCTCTGAGTGTTCTGTGCAACAGAGTGTATGGAAAGGTCTGTGGGCTTTGAAATGTTACACACTGGGGTTTTAATGCCAACTCATCTACTTTTGTCTTCTGTGACTTAGGATAAGTACTTTAAATGCTCTAGTTTTTTAAACAATCAAAATCAAGTCTAATTACATGCCGAGGGGTGTAAGGACTAAATAAATGTAAAATACATACGATTTTCTGATGCCTAGCTGTAGCTACCCTTAGTTGTAGCAGTGCTAGATTGTTTCCCGCATCTAAAGTTCTGAAGGGCCCCGGGCAGGATGAGTCATATTCAAGACTACACTGATCCAATGGGCATACTGATCACTCTGTTCCCCCACAGGATAGTGCTAACACCATTTGCTGTGCTTCCGAAATTGTTTTAGATAAAATAGTTCTGTGATAGAAGTAAGTACTATGGGTTAAAAAATGATAGAAAAAGAATGGAAAGCATAGGTGGAGTCAAAATGGGCCAGATGAAGGCAAAAAAATGTTCTCCTGTGGCCAGAGATGTAAATTACTCTGTTCTCACACATAACTCTAGACTCCTGGCAGCTAACTAAAGTGCCTTTTACTGAGCAGTCATGGAGCAAATGAAATGTGATCAGAATGGGAAAAATCCTGCTCCTCTGTGATAGCCCTTCTCTCCCAAATGTACAAAAGGCCTAAAGCTTAGGTAGTCAAACAGATGAAAATTTTAAGCCTCTAAAGAAATAGACCACGATTGTTCCTAAATATAGGAAAAGACAAATATATTTTTGAAAGTGAAGCCTGGGGCTGTAGGTATAGCTCAGTGGTCAAGAGTGCTTGCCAGGTAACCGGTGCGAAGCCCTGGATTCGATTTCCCAGAATCACAAATTAATGAAACAGAAAGTAAAGGGCGTACCACTGCGCATGTTTCATTTTTTTTTAAGATGAGGCTTGGATCCTTTAACAAAATAGTCTGTAGATTTAATGCTTCTCAATTTTTCTCAGAACTCTCTCAGACTGAAGAACCTTAAGAGCTTTTCTATATTGATCATGTTATATTATCATACTAGAAATTAAAACTGAAAAAGAAGTATTTGTGGATTCATTTTAACACAACCTAAAGTAACATTTTAATTTTCCAAAGTATATTTCCGGAGGCTGGAGGAATAGTGCAGAGGTTAAAGCACTTGCCTACCAAGTTCAAGGCCCTGAGTTTGATTTCCCAGCACCACAAAAAGCTGGCAAGGTGGTGCACACATGTAATCTCAGCACTTGGGAGGCTGAGGCAGGAGGATTGCCATGAGTTCAAGGCCAACCTAAGCTCCATAGTGAGTTCAAGACCAGTGTGAACTGCAAAGTGAGACCCTGCCTCCGGAAAAACAAAACAAAAAAAAAATATATGTATATTTTCCAAAATAAAAGTTGCTGAAATGATACAACTTTCTTACATAATTTTGCTAATTTTTAACATTGGCTTTGCAGAAGTCACCTTCAGGTTCTCATCTATCTGTAGAGATGTACTTCTACAGTTTCCTCATAATTGTTCATATCCCTTTATGGAACTGCACAAAAAGTAGATAATTAAGTGAATGTTTTGTACATATTACAGTAAAGCTTACTGGTCTGCCTTGCACATTGAATGGATCTTTTATCTTTTTTTTTTGAGACAAGGTCTCACTCTGTAGCTCAAGATTGTCCTGAACTCACTATGTAGTCCAGGCTGCCCTTGGACTCACAAGAAGCCTTCTGACTCGGCCTCCCAAGTGCTGGGATTACAGGTGTGCACCACCATGCCCAGCTTTATGTGGTACTGGGGAATTGAACTCAGGGCATGTGTTTTAACTGCTGTGCTGTTCCTCTAGCCCCTATCATATTTTGTAATCTAATATGGCTATTTGGGAAATGGTGTTCACCAGATTGAGAAGATGTGCACAGGTATCACACTGCAGCCCTCCTCACCAGAGAAGCTGGCTGTGGGTTGAGAAGCTGTGAAGCTCGTCGTAGGGCGGGCTCATACCCTGACAGTAAACACCGTCAGATGTTTTGCAGTACAAGGCTGACATCTGTCTGTTCATGTCTGAGAAAATGCCTGGCCGGTAGCTCACTTGTTTCAGGTAAAGCCTGTGCTCCATTTAAAAAGTAGCTACTGGGTTTGTAGCTCAATTGCACAGATACTAGTATTTCTCCTTAGGACTCTCATTTTTGCGTGTACATGTGCGTGGAAGTGCTTTTTGAGTAGTTCTCATTTTATCACAGAATATTGCAGAGATACCTTCTACTCACCACATACACTTACTCATGTTAGGATTTAATAAGTTTCCTACTTCAAGTACATTCCTAAATGAAATGGTTCCTTCCCCCACAGTGATAGTAAGACAGCAAAGTGCGATAATTTAGGATACCTAACTACTGTGTACTATACTCTGGTGTGAACAACTGAAGTTGTGCTGGGATGCTAGTAGTTTTGTCCATTTTTGTATTATTTGTGCAAGTTAACATCAAAAAAGTCAAATGTCTTAGTGATAACTTGGACTGTCCGACCCCTGCAAGATTGACTGAGGGGATCTTGGGGATCTTCAGACTCTACTTTTGTTGAGAGCTTCTGGCTGTACACCAATCTTAGATGTGAAGACTGGTGCAGTATCTGTTAACAAGTAGAAAATACAAGCACTGTGTTGAAATGACTAATTTGGTAGAGGGGTCATTAATTTTTAAATTAATTTATATTACTATATGTAATACATAATTGCATTCAAATAGTAGGCTCAGCTGGCACTCCTGACTATAAGGATGAGTACTAGTAGGAAATTTATAATACAGCTTAAGATAGTAACTGAGAGTAGAAGATGATGGTGATGACCAGTTATAAAGTCAGGTGGTAAGAGTGTGCTTATAAAAAGCCATGGGTGCCAAAGGAGTAGATGAAGTCTTTCTTAGTGGGAGGTAATGTATGAGTTTCTGTATGTATCTGTTTTTATCTTGGTGTGTGCTATATTTCTCATACTAGAAGTCAGGCTTCCTTGGGTAAAATTGAAAGTATTTCCAATAAAATTAGACTCTAAAGTTACCTGATGATAGTCATCATTTTAACACTGTTGGAAAATTGCCATATAGTGTAACAAACCATAGTTACCATGTTTATGTATGTATTCACACATATATACATGTGTACAAAATGTGATTAGTAAAATGTTTGTTAATTTGAAAAGCCTCAAAAAACTTGCTAAAATGAGAACTGTAACATCTCAGGTGGCTACTTAAAATTTCTGTAGGTCAAATTTAAAAACTTCCCTAAAGCTGGGTGTAGTGGTTGCTCACTTGTAATCCCACCACTGAGGAGGCTGAAGCAGGAGGATTACCCGGTGTTTGGAGCCAGCCTGAGGTACATAGTGAGTTCAGGTGTACTCTGGACTACAAAGCAAGAGCCTGTCTCAAAACAACAACAACAAAAAAATAAAATGAAACTTTTGTATAAAGTTTTCCAGATTAACTACTTGGAAAAGATCTCTTTGGGAGACACTGTAAAACTCAGAGATAATGGGAGAATATTTCTAGAGTAGATACTAAGCATTGTAAAGGTAGCACTCATTTGTAAATTGATTTGTAAGTTCAGAGCACCAATGAATCCTATCAGGACTCTTTTGGAGTGTTATTATAGTTTTGACTACAATTCATGTGTCAGAAAATTCTGTGCAGTCACTGGAGAGGAAGACATGGATGATTTTGTCATATCAGATTTTCAAAAAAAAAAAAAAATGGAAGCCATCATGTATTGACACTAGGGTAGATTGTTTGATAGGGCAGAGTAGGTCCCCAAATAGAATTCAGGTACTTGGGGGTTTTCCACACGTACCATGCACTGGCACATGATGCACATCACGATGCCTCCAGTAAATTGACACTGGGTCGTTGAGCTGGTCACCAAACACAGGTTTTGTTAATTTGCAGTTACCATTTGCTCTGTTTACTTCCCTAGTTTCTAGTAAGAGTGCCTCAGTCTCTTTGATGTATCCTGGGTGCTGCTACTACCAGTTTTATAACTTCAGTACCTGTTAGTCCTCCAACATTATGTAACTCTTCAGCTACGGCTAGTAACCTTATATTTTTATAAGACTGTTAACAGGCACATGCTGGCTTATTAATACCAGAGCTCTGAGGTAAAAACTGAGTGAATTCCCAAGAAGTGCAGTTTGACCAGTATTGCAGACAGCGTTCTCATCTAAACTTGTCTCTAGAGTTGTCTTCAGATAGGCAGGCTAAGAGGCTTCCTCCTGGAGAGCTGATACATGCTTCCTCTCAGATGTCTAGTCTTGTTACTCCATGCTTTTGCTAATGTGCTTCTCAGTGCCAGTAGTGCAGTGCTCTTCCTCTGTTCCCCAGATGTCTTACTTTTAAGAATTGTACTTATCCTTGGAGTTTTAGCCAGGTTTCTCCTCTTCCCTAGCTTGAGCTGTTTGCAGTTGAAAGTATGCTTTATACTTATTGTGTTAATGTACAGTGTTCTGCCTGACATTGATTATATTTTTGTAGTTATTTGGGGAAATCTGCAGAAACAAGAAACATAGTTTCTGAGCTAACATTTAGTCAGGCAAGCACATATCTAAAGTGGAATCAGTGTTAAGTAATGTGCAAAGGACGGCCTTCCTGAGGAGCATTGAGCAAACTGCATTTGATTTGAACGCCTGGAGAAAGGAAATGTAAATATTTAGCTGCATAGAATTTAGGGAGAAGAAACACAAGGGTGAAAATGTGGGGTAGACTGTAGGCCCTCCGTGTTGAGTGGGTGATGAGACGAGGCAGGCCATTTGGAACCACATTATAGCCCTTGTTTTGGGAGTTTCACCCCTAGAGGAGGATGTGAAAATCAGGTTATTTTTCTAAGACAGAAGAGTCTAGGGATTTACAAATAAGATCTTTAGGAAATATTAAACTATATTGAGAGAAATACATCTCAATGGCATCAATGTAAAACATGAAAAATATCTCATGTACATACATGTTTCTCAAGTAGCATTCTCAAGATGACCTTTGTGTCCGGCAACTTTGTCATATACATTTCTGCCTACTACATATATGCATACATAGTTTTCATTTTGGTCAGTAGTGCATCACTGTTTTCTTTATCCATGTGAAGACTAGCTGGAAGTTTATAGACTATGCACCCTTAAGATTTGATTGACTCACATATATTTAACCAATATTTCATGTACACATTACTAAATTGAATACTAGTGTTTTTAAAAGTTTACCAACTGGTCCTACTTATTTGTAGGTAACATTTTTAACTTTTCTATAAGTTACAACAACAATTCATTTGTAACATTTCTATAAATTACAAGAATTGACTAATATAAATTTAATAAGATTTTCAAGATGGAGGTATTTCAAGAGAAAAGGAGTTAACATTTCTAAATATCTTGTGACCAGTAATGCTGTGCATACTGAGGAACTTTAATATTTCAAGATTGTCACCTTTAGTGTTTTCCAGGTGGCATATAGATGTAGTCTTTACAATGCTTTTCTGTATGTAGGTCCTCTCTAGGAATCAGATGATTGGGTTGTTAGAAGCATTCACTGAAAATGAAGTTGATTTCTTAAATAAATTTGAAAGACTGAAGTGCCTAATATTCTGTCAAGGCTTCAACTTTTTATATTTAAAAATGTTGATTTCTATGTACGAGTTCTATTTTATTTTGTTTATGTCGTTTATGACGATGTTCTTCTCTTTGTGTATTGTTTAGCCGTATATGTGGGAGTCCATGTCCGGCAGTGTGGCCTGATGTAATCAAGCTACCATATTTCAACACCATGAAACCAAAGAAGCAGTATCGTCGAAAGTTAAGAGAAGAATTTGTTTTGTAAGAAAGGGCTGCTTAACATGCGTTGCATTCTAATTCTTATGATGTGATTTCTAATTCTTTTGATGTGATTTCTTATGATGGCATGTTCTTTGCTGGCCGAGGTAAACCTAACACAGTTCTTCTAGGCCATTTAATTTTGAATTTTGTTTTGCTAGATGCAAATTATTTTTAACATCATTATGGAATCAGTGATTTAGGTTGTGTGCTTGTTGCTTATGATAATAGTTGATAATACTGTCCCATATTTTATTGGGACATCTTTTAAGTTGCCTGGGCTTGAGTTTTTGTTTTAGGAAATCATTCAGTTTTTGTAATTACAGATTACTTGCCACACAGTTACACAATCGTGTAAAAGTAATGAAATATGTCTTCCAAGGAAAAATTGAAATTTATCAGTGTTGTAAGCATATACAATGTTAGCATTTAAAATAATTTAATTGCTAAAATTTACTTTGAAGTAACATACTAAAATATACTTCAAAAGAAATGCTGAGCATGTGTCCAGAGACCATGTATGACTTTTTATGGTCCTTTCTCGCTAGTATTCCTGCAGCTGCACTGGACTTATTTGACTACATGCTCGCCCTGGATCCCAGTAAGCGCTGCACTGCTGAGCAGGCCCTTCAGTGTGAGTTCCTACGAGATGTGGAACCCTCTAAAATGCCTCCACCAGAGTAAGTGCCTTTTGATTATATTAGATCCTACATGTGCAGAATCAAGATAGTTTTAGTGGCATGTATAAATAATGATAAGATAATTCTATGCCCAATTATGTCAAGAAGCCAAAATAAATAGATAAAGCAGCAACAACAATGTGTAATTTGCATATTTAGTACAAATGCTTGCGTTAATAGTGATACAGGACTAGCAAAAGCAACCTTTCTCCAGCTAATACTGGGATAATTCATCTCAAGATTATTACTGTATTTTAACTCTGTAAGAAAGCTTCACTGCAGTTGCTACTTTGAACAGTATTTATGCTATAACTGCCACTGCTTTAGCTAAAAGTTTAAGTGCTATGCAGATTTTTTTTCTTAAACTTTATACCCTCTTAGGTAAGTATTTTTATTATTACCATCATTTTATAGAGGAGGAAGCAGCTTACAGAAGTTAAGAAACTTGCCTAAGAATATACATCTAGTAAAGGGTAGAGCCAGCTCCCAAATTCAAGCTAGTCTACTAAAAAAAGGGAATTTCTGAAAATAGTTTGTGGTGTACTAAACAATAGAAAATCCTTATCAGTCAAAAGAGTGTGTGGCATGAGTTATTGTTTGATGGGGAAATTGCATAGTTTGAGGATCAGAATAGCTGGGTTTGTGAACCTTCATTTTCTTATAACTCCTATGATTTTTCCAAGACTTAATTGGGGGTAATAAATGGGAGAATTTTTATAGGTACTTTCTTAGTAATTTTGAACATGAGGAGGAGCATCATTAAAAGCCTTTGGGCTGGGAGTGTAGTGTAGCTCAGCTTTGCGTTGCATCCAGTCCCCAGTATCATCTTTGAAAAAGTCTTTCCCTGTAATAGTGAAATGTTTCTGTGTAATGAAGTTAATACTATGTGAATTAACATGGGCTATGTAGTTCAGGTCCTGGCTCTTGTATTTGCCAGTTAGATTGGCCTTTCTTCTTTCCCATGGGTCCACTGTAGTCTTCGTTAAGGTTTCATTGAACTCTGTATATTGGATGGCCTTTGTGATCTGAAAGTCAGAAGGATCTGCCATCGACATGTTGAGAAACCTGAATCACTTACTGTTGACTTTTGTTTTTTCTGATATATTGGTATGTTAGTAATCTTGAAATTTGGCTGTAGTCCCTCCGAAGAATTTTTTAAAAACTTTTGATTTGGGTAGGTTTCAGCTCTACAGAAAAATATAAAGAATAATAGTACAATGTGAATTTATGTACCCTTTCCCTTCCTCAGTTATTAGAACTTGGACACATTTGTATTATTACTGCACATAAACTTTTTTTCCTGAACTAGGTGAATATTATGTGGAGATGATACTTCATTTATCAATATTTCATTAAATAACTGTTAAGAATTAGGACCTCATGCCAAATACCTACAGTCTCATTGTCAGATACAAGAAATTGCACATTGTGTTATCTAGTGGGCCATAATCAGTTTACCTCATGGCTTAATAACTTTGTAATTTAATTTAATTTTATTTTTGAGTCAGAGTCTCACTCTGTAGCCTGGGCTGGTCCTGAACTCAGTATGGAGCCCAAGCTACCCTGGGATTCATCGCAATCCTCCTGTCTTAGCCTCCCAAGTGCTGGGATTATAGGCGTGCACCACTATGCGCAGCTAATGTGGTGCTGGGGAATCGAACTTGGGTAATTAGCACTTAATAACTTTCTAAAGATATTTTTTAATGTAAAAGACTTATTTAGAGATCACGTATTTTATTTAGTTGGCACATCTCTTCAGTTATTAACACTGCTCCTTAGAGAGGTCTTTTATGAATCATACTTTTTGATGCACCCAGGCTAGCTGTTTGACAAAAACATCCCACAGCCTGTGTTTGATTACTGTCTTGTGATCAGAATTAGACTATTCATTTTTTTTTTCAGGGCAGAAGTACTGTGTACATGGTTATATATGTGCTTCCTATTTTATTAGATCAAGAGGAACAGTTCATTTTGTCCTATTATGGTAATACTGATTTTAATTACTTGGTCCTAATTCATGGAATTTTGCTAAGACTGTATGAAGCACTGGATTTTAACCTTTAAGATTTTTAAGTAGAATAGCTGTGCTGGTCTTGTAAATGTGTCAGTACAGTCTATATATTAGCATTTCAGTAACCACCAACAGTTACTTAGAAAAAATTCAACAATTGGACATTTTCCCCTTTTCTTCTTGAATTTATATTACTCTTGCTGATTTTATTATAATGTAATATATTAATTATTGTACTTCTTTGAAACAGGGTATGCATAGAAATGAAAATTTTACCTGTGACTGTAATGTTTTATATTATATTAGTACTACATCAACTAAATAAGTAAATTTTGTTGGAAATTCATTTATATGTAGTTGATAGGGCTAACATTTTCCCCAAGTATTGTGTATACCTGTTGTTTGACATTGCTTATTGTAGAATGAGACATATTTCCACATTAATTATAATTTTGTCTGTCTATATATCTGCCTATCTTATTTACTTATCTTTTTCCTGTAGACTGAATCCAAGGCCTCACGCATGTCAGGCAAGATCTCTCCCTATAAGTATTTTCCCGAGCTTTATTTTAGTTTTTTTATTTGTGTGATACCCTTGTAAATAAGCTTTCCAGAGGAGAAGATTGTGTTACAATTATGTCAACTTGAATTTCTTCCTTATTACTTTGAATTTTTTCCATATTATGTACAAAAACTCTTCTATGGAAAATGATTTTAATGACTTTCCAGATGTCAGCTAAAAATATTTTTTTCTGTTTTCTTGTCAGTAAAGAATTGGAAACCATATAATTTGCAAAAGAATCTTGTATGTAGTGATTCATTCTTTAATGGCTTTACTAATACTTATGACTTGAAATACTTGGAACTTTTCCTTAATGACTTGTGAAACAAATTACATTAAGTCAGACTTAATTTTTATTGGAGAACAACTGACTGCATTTGAGGGACATTCTATAAACCAGTAACATATTATTGAATGCATCTTGTTACATATATTAGGTCAAGGTTATAATGGCACTGATTCAGTATAAAGGAGTGGGGTTGAACCTCAGGGATAAGAGCACTTGCCTAGAATGTGCACCCATTTAAGCACTAATTTAAAACAAATGGAAACATTTAAATAAAGTTATATAAGCACTGTATTACATCAGATTTTGTAATATCAAAGTATAGCTAAAATTTTAAATTAGGAGATAAGGACTATGAAGAAAAGACTTTTTCTGGAATATATATTCCTTTGATGTTTTTAAGAATCAGATGAGAGTATAGCAGTGAGTTAAATCAGAGCTCTATTACATATATTTAATGCCTACTAAACTTTTATAATGAAAAAATACACAGCTGAAAGATGAATTAGACTGGCAGCTGGCCTATAATTTTGTTTTTCTATTAATAGTAGTACAGAGCATTTAATATTTTTAAAAGTGATACATGATCATGTCATTGAAATACATATTTCTTGGTATGACGTGATGAAAATCATTTTAAGATGCTTTATTGAACAATGAATAATGAAATCAGACATGACTATTACTGCTCACTATGGGAGAAGCATTGTCCAAGTTCTTACATCTGTCAACAAATTACTTCTACCCCCACGAGGTAGGTAGTATTGTCATTTCCACTTTCAAAGTTAGGAAACTGAGGCATAGAAGTCAAATTACTTGCCTTACAAGACACAGCAAGTAAGTGGCTAAAAATAATTTGAATATTTAAGGAAACATCTGAGTTTGGTCAGTGAGAAAACATTCCCTGTCTTGCCTAAAACTACAAGCATTACTAACCTGTACTGTTTTAGTTATTTGTAGAGTTGTGTTTCCCTTTAATAGAGGCGAGTGTTAAGGTAATCCATAAAGAATCTCTTAACTTTTCTGAGATGGAACAAAGACCCTTCTTAGGGCTCTCACTCCTCTGATCTTAGAACACTGAGTTCCTCTCTGCACTGAGACTGAAGAAGTGACATTGCTTCATTTACCCTATACTCTGCAGTGTGTCTGGATTCAGAATATGCCAGCAGAGGCTAAGCACCATATCATGTAATAAACACTCAGGTACACAGAAAAAATCTTTAGGGCCTTTAGGGTGCTTTGAAGCTTCCCGATATCAGTATTGTCTCTGCTTGTCTCTCCAGGAAGTTTATACATGCTGAGGCAGTGCACCATAGTAAGATGGCATAGTAGTATGCTTTTGATTTGTTTTCAGACCTCAGGTGCACAGACTTGGTTTAATCACAATTTGTGTCACTTGTCACTGGTTTATGATTGGGTCTCTTTCATTTTAGTTACTTTAATACTTTAAATATTGTTAATGAACAACCATGAGCCTACCAGCCAAAAGCTAGAAACTTGAAAAAATAACCTACTTTAATCATATTATAGACTCTGCCCTTGCCCGCCTATCATTGTGCCCTAAGGTTACCATCACCCTCTCTCTTTTTGGTATATACTTTTTGTTATCACCTGTATATACTCATTAAAGCTGTATTTAAAAATTGTAGCTTTTAATTTTATGTCAGGGTGTCATACTGTTTGTAGTCTTCCGGAAATGGCCTTTTAAAAAAAACTAATATTTTATTATATTGCTAAGATTCAGTCATACTGTGGCATATGCCTTTATTTTCTAACATGAGGTAAGAGTCACTGTGAAAGAGGAGGTGGAAAAGAGGAACTTGCCTAACATGCAGACCATTCTCAAAGATCCATCTTAGAAAAGAGGAAAACTGGATGTGTCCATTTTCTTACAATGCTCCATCCAGATGTACCCATTGGGAAATTTTCATGTATTCCACAAGGTGAACCTCAAGGTGAGCCTCAAGGTTAAGGACTTTGGAATTGATCACCACATGGGATTACCTAAAGGAATTTAGGGATGCTCTGGTCAGATTTATTAACCTTTCCAAGCCTCTTATCTTTAGATATTTCCACAGAATTTTTTTATTAGAGTAAAAAGGAAACATTTATCAAACGAATATTTATGTCTTTCTTTAAGCAAAAGTTATTCTAAATGTTACTAGTTTTGTGAAATTATGTTAAGGTAAACTTGTGATGGGTGACTTGATTGTTACTTAGTTACTGAGAACTCTATTTCTAAAGTACCTGTATCTGAAACTCAAGATAGTACTGGTTTAATGACAGGGCATTGGCTGTGGAAGCAAATAAGAGGTTACTAAAACAAAACAAAAAAACTTTTAGTGGAGTATTTCACAAATATTATGTTCTTTTACTTCTTTACCCTGTATCTCTAGTTTCTGCAAATGAAATGTTTCTGCCACCTTCGTATCGTGTTCAGAGTATGATGAATTTGATAAGTGCAGCCTTTAAAAAAGTTGGCATCAAGGTGGGAGGAATAGCACAGCAGTTAAAGCACTTGCCTATCGAGCATCAGACCTTGAGTTCAATTCCTTAGCACCACATAAGCATGGTGGTGCATGCCTGAAATCACAGCACTTGGGAGACTGAGGCATGAGGATTGCTGTGAGTTAAAGGCCAGCCTGGACTACATACAGAGTGAGGAGTGAGAACCTTTATATTTTTTCTAAAGTTGCACCAAGGATAATACACTCCTACTTTTTTTGAATGTGTATTCTTCATAATTTTGGAAAATGACTGATAGTTATTCAGAAGCCAAAGAAAAATGGTTTATCACCAATGAAAGAAGAGCATTAAGAATCATTTTTATTGCTGGTTTTACAGAGTTTATGTGTGAAGTCTTCCCGTGTGATTTGGGGTGAGGGATGATTCTCGTGCTGCATCGTAACTTTAGCATATATTTTTCCCCATGAGCTGCCACTCACAACTTAGTACTTATGTATTTTTTCAGCCTTCCTTTATGGCAAGATTGCCATGAACTATGGAGTAAAAAGCGAAGACGACAGAAGCAGATGGGCATGACTGATGATGTTTCCACTGTTAAGGCTCCCAGGAAGGACTTGTCTCTGGGCTTGGATGACAGCAGGACAAACACACCCCAGGGTGTGCTGCCGTCTACTCAGCTGAAATCTCAGGGCAACTCAAATGTAGCACCTGGTCAGTAATACTTCTGTGGGTTTAATTTTATCCACATTTTTTGTAGGTAATGTTGATTATATTGCTCAGCTGTTAGAGATTCTTGTGACTAAATGATAAAAATAGAGGTCTATTCACAGAGCTCTACATTTCCTTATAATTTGTGCCACCATAATTTTAAACATCTCAAGGTAAGAAAATTTTATTCTAAAGAATAAATTGCCTATTTTGGTGATTGGCCAGATTTCTCTTTTTGTTTTCCCAGTTTAGGAGTCTATACATATTCTACTGAAACTGTTCATACTGAGGCTCAGCACTTATTAGTATCTTTCATGCTTAAAGGTGTAGGAAGACAGCAGGAAAGACAGCTTAAAATCATAATGGGCCTCCTTCATGCCCTGTGTCATGTCCTCGTGTTGCTCGTAATAGTGTATATCCAGTTATTCTGGGAAAACTCAGAATTCTTTCTCTACTCAGTGTGTCCTATGAATGACCTCCTTCACAAGAAGTTAGGTTTTTCAGGGTAGTCAGGAGTGTTGGTCAGATCATATCATTTAGTTAGCAAATTCTGAAAAATGAAATGCACTTCATTTTGCCTTAAGAATCGAGAAACATTCAGTTTAAATTATTTTTGTGAAGACAGATGGGTATAAACTTTACATACTGAGTGCACACAGGAATTAGAGGGAGGAGAGGAGGAAGGGGTGCTTTATTAAATATGAAAATATACTTGCACTTACTAGGAGGTAATTAAATTTTGGTCAATCAGATAATTAAAAGATCTGTGGATCAGACTGAACCTGTCAGTTGAGTGAATATACAGAGTAGATTAGCAGAGGAGGCTTGAGAAAGATTACCATTAACTGTTGCCTCTGTAACCGACAAGCTTATCCTTGACCTTGGTTAGACTATATGTTTAAAGTACCTTGGACATTTAAAACCAAAAGCAGTGGTGGTTGTTTGGGAGTACTCTTTTTCAAATAGTAAGTGTGCCTTATACATGAAAATATTTGATAATATACACACAGCTTTGTACTTTTACAAAATAAAGGCTAATTATAGCACATTCAATATTCTGTATTAGAAGTATGTGAAATTTGGAGAAAGGCAAAAGAAAAAATAGGAAACTTTCTTAATTTGTATTTATATGTTTTATCTACAGTAACAAATTTGGAAGGTGTAGTTGTCCCAAGTAATATTTGTTGTATTCAACAAGACTACAAGCAAATCTAATACAGAGTAATTTTTCTCTTGGTTGGTAAATGGGGGAATTTTACTTTCTAGGCTTATTTCTTATTCCTTAGCTCTGTTTTTCTAACCCTGCTTTGGTGGAGTTTTTCCTGTTTCCTTTTCTATGACACTTGCAATATATTACAAGGGTAGAATCTCCATTCTCAGTAAATGTCTTAAAATACAATGTTCCTTGTGCAAGTGAATTAACAGTGACTTCCCTGAGATCACATGGAGACTGTTTCTGCTTAATACAAAAATAAAAAGAAAAACAACTCTTGATGGATAGCACACAAACATGGTATATATATGTTGCAGATATACGAATGTGCGTAAGTTTGTTTTGAAGTAACCTAAAAGTAGTAGGTAATACAAAACCCCTGAAATATGTAAAGAATATAAAAATACAGCAATATGAATAAGCATCAGTCTTCAGCCCTTCTTCATCTTAGAGTTTCTTAGGGTTTGATTATAGGAATTGCTTGTTATTATCATTCACTGTAGAGTATTATATGCATTTGAACCTTGCTGTTATCTGTGGTTCAGATACACTTACACAGGAATCTGTATTGAGCATTCCAAGTCTAACTTGAAATTTGGAAAAAACAAAAATCTGTTTTACAGGTTACATAATACTTATACAGATATGCATTTACTAAACATGTTTCTGGCCTTCCTAACTTCCCCAAAGTAATGTAAAAATTGTTTTAAATAAAACCACACATACTTTGGAAGAGTCTGTGAAACATCCTGGCTAAGCCTGGTGGTGTAGGCCTACAATTCCAGCACTCAGGAAGGCTGAGGCAGGAGGATCACAAGTCAGAGTCCAGCCCGGGTGTTTCAGCAGTTCAGCAAATGCTGTCTCAAAATCAAAAATAAAATGAACTGGGTATTATAGCTCAGTATGCAGGCTCTGGGCTTGATCCCCAGTACTACAAAACAAAACCAGATTCTGGAATCAGCTCGTATCACACCTTTGCTACTAACAAAATCTGTGGGTAAATTGTTCAGTCTGTTTAGGTCAGTCTCTTCATAATAAGGCTAATGATAGAGCCTGTCTTATAGGGTGGTTGTTAGGAACAAAGGGTAGACAGTTCTGAGGTTATGTGACATTCTTGTTAGCTATTGTCGAGGTGGTATTTTGTTTAAATCTGCAGCATGGAGGCTCTGGTATTTGTCTGGATTTTCCTTTTGAAGTATTCTAAAGATCACTTACTCAACATTAGGCTGCAGTTACATGTTAAATGTTACGATGATAAGCTAGACCAAGGTCCACTCTTAATTAACAGTGTTTTGGAAACATTCTCCCTAGTGTTTTAATGTATTAACATTAAGACTTTTTTGGGGGGCTGGGGAGGGAAGACCTGTGAATTATGGCATTTCTAATTAATGCACATTTTGTCTTTAGTAATAACAGGCCCTGGACAGCAGTTAAACCACAGTGAATTGGCAATTCTACTAAACCTACTACAGTCTAAAACAAGTGTTAATATGGCTGATTGTGCCCAAGTGTTGAACATTAAGGTAAACTCTGAGACTCAACAGCAGCTAAATAAAATAAACCTTCCTGCTGGAATTTTGGCAACAGGTGAAAAACAGACAGATCCATCCCCACCACAGCAAGAATCTTCAAAACCATTGGGAGGAATTCAGCCTTCTTCTCAGATCGTCCCGCCTAAAGTGGAGACTGATGCTGCCCAGGCGGCTGTGCAGAGCGCATTTGCAGTTCTCTTGACTCAGTTAATAAAGGCTCAGCAGTCAAAGCAGAAGGATGTGCTGCTAGAAGAGAGAGAAAATGGATCGGGACTTGAGGCTGCGTTACAGCTCAGGCCACCGCCTCCAGAGCCTAGCACGCCAGTAGCAGGTGAGTATGTGGTTGCTGGTTTACTAACACAACTGCGATTGTGCTGTTTCTTGCTGCTGTGGTTATCTGTAGCTGTAATGTAGGTTGTTCAGCGACATTGTGGGTGTTGTCCTGAAAATTCTCAGGTCAGTAGCATTAGGTTGGTTTCCGAGACTGCTCCCAGGAATGAATTCTTTAACAAGTTACCCATTCATGATATAATTCATTATGGATGCTGTACATTTTTCTAAAGTAAGTCTGTTGTTAAGTAATTTTATTGCAAATACAAGAGTATGCTTGGTCCAGGAAAAACTTAGAGAGTGACATTTATACTTTAAGCAACAAATGGGTATATATAAAATAACTTTTCAAAAGCCAAATAAAATATTTCAGTTACAGTGTATGTAAACGTTAGCAAGTAAAATTAGCATTTCTAAACTTTTTTCATTTTCATTTAATATTTGTCAGAAATGAAACATCTTCATCATCTTTAGGATTGATGAAACATCTACTGTTTTAGATTTCCGTGGTAGCTTTTGACTTTTCTCTTTTCTTTCCTTCCTTCCTCTTTCATCTTGTTTCACTTAGGGCAAGATGATCTCATCCAACACCAAGACAGGAGGAGATTGGAGCTAACCCCAGAACCAGAACGGCCTCGGATTCTGCCTCCTGATCAACGACCTCCGGAACCTCCTGAACCTCCCCCGGTCACTGAGGAAGATCTGGATTATCGGACAGAAAACCAGCACGCACCTACCACTAGTTCTTCATTAACTGACCCTCATGCTGGAGTGAAGGCAGCACTGTTACAGCTGCTTGCTCAGCATCAGCCCCAGGATGACCCCCAAAGAGAAGGTGGTGTTGATTATCCAGCAGGAGACACTTATGTGCCCCCTTCAGACTACAAAGATAGCTTTGGATCCTCCTCTTTCTCTTCTGCTCCTTATGGTAATAACGATAGTCTAGGAAGTAGTTCTGCTGCACCACTGGAACGACGTAGCTTCATTGGGAACTCTGATATTCAGTCTTTGGATAACTACAGTACTGCTTCATCTCATTCTGGTGGTCCACCTCAGCCTTCTGCCTTTTCTGAGTCATTTCCCAGTTCAGTAGCTGGATATGGAGACATTTACCTCAATGCTGGTCCCATGTTGTTTAGCGGAGACAAGGACCATAGATTTGAATATAGCCATGGTCCTATTGCAGTCCTGGCAAATAGCAGTGACCCTTCTGCAGGGCCAGAGAGTACTCATCCTTTGCCAGCAAAGATGCACAATTATAACTTTGGTGGTAACCTACAGGAAAATCCAGGTGGCCCCAGTCTCATGCATGGACAGACCTGGACTTCTCCTGCCCAAGGCCCTGGATATTCACAAGGATACAGGGGACACATCAGCACACCAGCTGGCAGAGGTCGAGGCAGAGGATTACCATATTGAGTATCTGTTTTTCCTCAGGCACATCATTTTTATCTGGAAAGACTTTTCTAGCTGCAATTTAAGGCAGCAATCCAAGAGACTTGAATAATATTAATTCAACAACAGCTTTATTTTTATGTGGAAAGGGTCTTGCATACAATAGTTAAAAAAGAAAATACCTTTGCTTAAATTCATGCTGTTCTTAAAACTAGATATGTTGATTGTACATCTTCACAAATTCTAGTTAACAGTTTTATTTTGTATTCTTGCAGTTTTAAGTGGATGCTAATCTAAGGGACATAAGCTTTTTATGGCCCTCTTGCAGATCTTCTGAACTATGCACATTTGTGCTTTTTTTGTAAGTTTGGACCAACTTTTATGTAACAAACAGACAACCCCTCCCCCGCGCCCCCTCCAGTTTTACAACAATCAGAAAGGGCACTGATTTATTTGGTATTTTTCTTTTTACAAAGCTACCTTTAGTCAGAGGTCACTGTCAGTCTTTGCACCTGCTTTCAGTGTTATTGTGAAAGGTGTACTTTGTGCTCATTTCAGAAAATAAAACACAACCTTTCTCTTGATGCAGCAGTTTTATAAAAAAAAATGGTCAACGTTATTTTTGTTCTGTTTTGCAGATTACCGTAGCCTAGCAAAATGCATTCAAATGATAGTGGGTTTTATATGAAAAACAGGGTGGGGTGGGGAGGGTTAAGTAAGTGCCTTAACAGGTAAGCTTAAGGTCTGAAAAAATAGTTAACCTTTACACCCATTTGTCTTTTAAAGGGAATCAATGCATTGTACTGAAGACACAGGAAGCTCTCAAGTTTTTAGGGGCTGCCTACTCAGTTCCTCTTAGATCCATTCCCAATGCCTATTAGACTTCCCTTTTTTAATGCCTGTCTTTGGGCTGTGTTCACTTTCACTACCACCTTCTCTTGACATTTGGGAGTGAGAGCAAAGAAAGGGAGTAGAACTGCAAGCACTATTTTTCGTCACTTCTAAGAAGTTCTAAAAGTTCTGTCATTTAATGGTTGAAATAATAGGTACATGAGAATTTTAGGGTACTGTTTTCTTTCAGGATGCCGTATTGTCTGTTTCCATTTGGAGGGCAGGAGTTTAGAAGCAAGAATAACACAATCTGTGTAAATTCGCAGTTCTTGGAAGGAGGGGTGGCAAACACAGTTTCTTAAGTTACATAATTACCATTTTAAGAAAAAGCTTGTTAACTAGAAACTTTGCCTAGATTCTATTTGTTGAAGTAAACACAGAGCAAACCATTCATCTCCCTTCTTTTCACCTCTGTAGTTTATTATACCTTTTGCCAGACTTAGAGCAACATTAGTTCAACTCAGCATTTTTTCCCTTTTGTTAAAGGTAACAAAAGAAATCGGGATAACCCTCATTTAAACGGTAATGTTTTAAGTCTCAAGTTTTATGTACATGCACACACTATTACAATAATCCTGGAAGGGAACCAAAGTGTTTTCATCATCACAGAATGGAAAAAGAGGCTTTGAAAATTAAAGTTGTGCCAGTTAGCTATTGTATTTTAAACTGTTCTGGTACCTTAACTTTTGACTGGAGTCTTAAATTAGAGCAACTGCTGAGTGAAAATTGGTCCAGCCCTAAAGCCAGTTAACCCTGTGCTCTCTGACTTGTGAACCTGCACTTCCACAAAGGATATGGAAAACACAGAGCTTGGTTGATAGTAAGAATATTATCCTTAAGGAGTCTAAGTTAGAATTTTACTATGAAATGTGTTGATGTCCGTTGACCATTTTATTTTTTGATGTAATGTTTTTGTTTTGGGGGAGAAATGAATGGAAGAAAAAATATTTTGCTTTTATTTGAATATCAAGTACTAACAACTAATAAACTACAAGTGAAAAATATTTTGAAATTTAGCAAAATAGCTGCAGTATTCAAGTCTCTGAAAATTTTAATATGGTGAGTCTTAGAGCTTTAGACATCCCTATAAGTGACAGTATCTAAGTTATTCTTAATAGTCACACTTGATAATTCTGCTGACCATAAGCAGCTAATCTAAATTTAAAGATATTTATGTGACATGAATAGCCTGTGTTTTAAAAATTAAATATTTTATATAAAAGTGAACTGTGTTTGGATAGTTTTTCTAATTAAGCACTTGAGTTTATGTTGGGAAAGTGGCTGGGAAGACAGGGAAATTTTTGGATTTGAAATGGAAATTTGAACTATGTCTTCTAACATTATCCCAAGATGGTGTTGCTTGTAAAACATACTTATGTACTGTTCAGAATGTTGCCCATTAAGCCACAACACAATGCTAAGATTCCATCATTTGTAAAAGAATCCTAGATTCAAGGTATTATTGAAGAATGTGTCTTACAATTAATGAAATATGGTAGTAAAAGAATATTAATGCAGCCCTCTATATAGTATTTGACAATTTAATTCAGTGAATTTGGATTAATAAAAAGCAGAATTGAAAATTGCAGTTCGTTAGATTATAATAAATGACAGTAGTCACTGAGTATTCTTTAATGAAACCTGAACAATATAAAATACTGCTTAAGTTTTTCGAGAAGAAGCAGGTAAGTCGGGCTGCTAACTAGATGAAAATAGAGAAGATTGACCTATGGAAACAAGAAAATAGTTCTCTCATGGGAAATTCCCTTTTGTATTTCCTGGTACAGTAACTTATGTTCTGCATGCAACTCAGTATGATTCCTAAGTCTTGAACTCATTGTCTCTTGGAGGACTGAAATTTTTAAAATACTCCTTCTCAGGCATCTGTTGATTAAAGTAATTCATGAAATATGAATTAAGGTAGTATTTTAGCCGTGATTCAGTGCTTCATTGCTGTCAGCAAATACGTTTTATATTCTGTGCCTACCATTATGCTAGGTACAATTCTGTTCCTTTGGATACATACATAGATATGGAAGCTGTTAAATGGCACTTTTTATAGACGGACAGAAAAGTTTTTAAATCTCCTGTAGAAGCTAGTGGTGTTTACTACTCCCAGCTGTATCTAAATTATAATGAAGTTCTTAGAAGAATTGGAAATTTGAGTGTCTTTGCAAGAACAAATTGAAATCTGATAGAGAAGGTTCTAGAAAGAAACATGGCAATTGAAAGTCAATCATGAAATTTTTTTTTTTTTTTGAGGCAGGCGGGGTCTTGCTCTGTAGCCTGGCTGATCTGATTTCATACTGTGTAGCCCAGGCTGGCCTTGAACTCACGGTGTTCCTTCTGCCTCAGTTTCCCAACTGCTAGATTATAGGCCTGCACCACTGCACTGGGTTATGACAACAAATTTTAAGTCAAATATGCCCAGTCTGTGATAGGCCAGTTTTAAAGAAATATCAGAGTTTCTTGAGAAAGAGGGAAGTTTTATTATATATAGTAACTATATGTTTAATATGTGGCCCAAGAGAATGTTTTCACTCCAAAAGGTCAGGGCCAATAAAACGTGGGCCACAGGCTGGACATGCCTGGAAATATTTCCAAACTCCTAAGACTGCTAATTCTGAGTCAAAGTTTTGGTGTATTGATAAGCTTCATCCAATTTGGACTGATTTTTCACACTTAGTTTTATGTAAAATTGAAGTAATATTTGAAATACACAGATACACATTGATAATATATTCAATGTATTATCTATTGATTCCATGGGATTCTGGTTTTTGTATTAAGTCTGAATAGGTTGTGCCAGTAACCAAAAATGACATGCTAACCTCGCTATACAAGAACGCTTAGAAGGGGAATTAGAGGACCTATGTTGGACCAGGAGACTGCCCCTCGCCCGCACCAGTATGGTTGTTGAACCCAGGGTGCTGTACTACTGAGCTACATACATTCCCATCCTCAGCCCTTCTTTGAGATACGTCACCCTAAATTGCCTACCCTGGTTTTCAGACCTGTGATCTTTTTGCTTTAGCCTGTGTAGCAGTCAAGACCACAGGTATGGGCCACTTGTGCCCAGCTTTGGATAGTATTTAAAACGGAAGTTCCTGGAGCTGGGGCTTGTAGGAAGTTTGTGATGGTGGGTTTTTTTTTAAGATTATAGTTACATATCCCAACACTAAGATGAAACAAATTTTCATTCTGTTGACACAAGGAGAGTCGATTCAACAGACTTGGAACAGTTTGCTTTTCAATTTTATAATTTCAAGTGGCTTTAAAAGGAGAATAATGTCATTTACCAAAGATTTCTCCAGAAATTTTTCTTCAATTGTTTCTAGTGTTTTTAAAAAGCAGCAGCTATTAATAATAACCCATTGTGGGATCTAGTTGAATTTTGATCATAATGGACACAATCTGCCCTGTGCTTAATACATGTTGTGGGTAATTTGTTTCACCTAGAGAGAATTTTCTAGTTTTGTAGTAAAATGAGGTTCTGTAGAGAAAGTCACCTTTTAACATTTGTCCCCCAATTTGTCATAAAGTTATTGTACTCTTCTGCAAGAACTTTCAGTGAAGTCTTGTAATTGTTTAATGTATTGATAAACCTATCTTTTTTTTTTTTTTTTTTTAAAAAGACTGTATTTGTTAGTCTGTAAATAACCTGCCATAAGAATTCCAGGTCATTTTTAAAGCCGTTTTTTTCTTTTTCTTTTTTTGCTTACATCTAAAACAAACTTGTTTTCTGTTCTTTAACCACTTGTCAACCATTGTGGCTCTTTTTTTTCCCTTTGGATAATGCTTAAAACCTGGACCCTTTATCCTTTCTTCTCTTAAGTATATGTATTCATGTTTGAGTGCATTTCTGGGTGTTTTTTCCCCTCCTTAAAGCAGTGGGATTGTGACTGCGTAGAGCTTTGTAATTTCTTTTTTATCCACTATATTGTGAACATCTTTCTATACCTTTTTTTTTTTTTTTTCTTGAGACAGGGTCTCGCTTTGTATGTTCTATAGCCCAGGATGGTCCTGAACTCACTATGGAGACCAGGTTGGCCTCAGACTCATGGCAATCCTACTGTCTCAGCCTCCCGAGTACTGGGATTACAGGTGTACGACACTCTGTGTGGCTTATGTGGCGCTGGGGAATCAAACTCTGATACTTAGTGCTGGCGAGGCAAGCACTTTAACTGCTGAGCTATTCCTCCAGCCTCAAGTTATCCTCTTTTAATGTTTGTATATTATTGTTTCATAGAACCATAAATTAACAATTGCTTATGCCAGATGCAAAATTTCTAGCATTTCTGTTACAAATAACATGAAAATCCTCATAAATACATGTACAAACACAATTTCCTCACAGTTGCTGGCATGAAGAGTACACTTTGAAAACCACTGCCAAGGTCCAAATTGCTCTCTGCAAGTTTCCCAACTCTATGTTCTTAGTCCTTTCCCTTTTCATTTAGCTATTTTGAGTATTCAAAATTTGTAGGCCTTGGTTTGACAGGCAATAAATGATCTCGTTTAAGTTGTGTTTCTTTGATTATTACTCAGTTTACCTAGGTTTCTGTTACGATTTTAAGTGCAAATTCATTAAATGTTTAAGTTTACTTAGGAGATCTTTCCAATAAGGGCATAGAATTTTTAAATCTCGTAAGTCCCAAGATTATCTCATATTTTGATTTTTTACAGATTACAAAATATTGTTGTTGCTTTTAGATATGGACTTATTTTTGCTTCTGTAGGGTTTTTGTAGTGCTTTGAGATAGGGCTTTGCTTAGTCCAGGCTGCTTCTGAACTCACCATGTAGCCTAGGCTGGCCTAGAACTCTTCAGTAATCCTGTCTCATCCTCCCAAGTGCTGGGATTGCAGATATGCATCACTTGGCCAAGTTCATGTGGTGCAGGGGGTTTGAACCTGGGGCTTCAAGCTTGCTAGGCAGGAGTTTTAACTACTGAGACATACTTGCCCTATGGACTCTTTTAAATACTGGAGTATTTTAACGTAGTCACTGCTTAATTAGGGAAGCTATCATGCTTTTTTTAAACACTGGATACGCATTTCTAATATTTTTCAAAAACAGTAACAGGCAATCTTTCTGATTTTTATGACCATCTAAAATGTGTTTCATGCATACAATTTAAACTATATGTTAGAATACTCATGCTTATTCTTTTCCTGAAGCCTGAGTTTTTTCTAAAAATGCCAATATATTTATGTGAAATTTCTCTCAATGTATTGATGACAGACACCAATTATGTTAACAGAATCTATTTTTAAAGCATTCATTAAAATATTGCTCTACTCCATTAGCCAAACATTTAGGATTTTGTATCTGTATTTTGTACTACATTTGTGTCTATGAGGTTAGTATGGCTTTGATTAACAGGTTGGAAGGCTGTTTTGTTTAAAATAGTTTATATTCCTAAGAGTTATAGTTTACTGAAGGTGAAGCTGTTTTCCTTATCAGATACTCCTGGCTCTTTTCCCAAAGGTAATTCTATCATGGCTTCTCTATTTCCATATGTGATCTCAATCTGTTTAGGGTTCTGTTTCTTAAGTAAATCTTGGTAATTTTCCACTTTCTGGAAATTCATATATTCTGCCGTACAATTTAAAATGTTTGACGTATAGTTCACTTAGTAATGTGTTTTAAGAACAGAAATTATTATATAGTTATGCCCTTTTCTGCTTTTGAGATTTCCAGTAGGCTGCCCCTGACCCTCAACTCAGCAGTGCTCTGTCTCAGCCTCATTAGTGTTGGGGATTACAGGCATGCACCACTGGATGCACTGGTTATTGTCTACTTTGTGACTACTAGAGCTGGGGTGTGTCCGAGTCTACCACCAGGGAATAACCTGTAGTCTATTTTATAATTTAGTTCACCATCTGAATTTTGATTCGTGTATTTATTCCTGCTTCTTCAGTTGACCTATTTTTCTTTCAGTTTTGACAGGAAGCATTTTAATGATAGAACTCACCTCTGATTATGTCTTTGTCTTGATCCTTATAGGTTAGGAATACTGAGTTTTCACTACTGACTTCCAGTATTCAGTGTGTCCACATGACCCAAGGGTTAAGAGACTGTGTTTCAGTAAGTGGGTGCTGGATGCTGCACTTCCAGTTTCTCCGTTAACAATCTCTAAGCTCTAACACATACCATTAGAGTGTGTCATCTGCTTTTGAGGATTTATGAAGGATTTCATTTAGCCTGCTAAACAAATGCATCTCAAATATTTCCTGGATGCCAGAAAGAGTATGTTCTTTGGGACAATTTGTACTGTGCTCATTTAAATAAAAGAAGTTACACGTGGGTGAGGTCCCCTATGTTCTTTCTTGTATGTCTCAGTGTGAGAAATGTGAAATGAAACCTTACATACCACTTTGTGTATTTTTCTTACATTTCTAATCATTTTTGCTTTATATATATATTCAGTGCTACATTATTCAGCACTTACAGGCTCATAACTACTTAAGTCATCAGTTGCAGTTTTTAAACATTTTGAATTCTACTAAGTCTAATTTTAACATATTTTCATTATTTGGTCTCTGTTACCTTATTTTTCTGTATGCATTTTTTTCTGCTGCTTTTTAAAAAAATCCCATGCTAGTCTGTAATCTTTTTCTGAATACCAGTTTTAAAATTTGTATTTTGGGACCTTCTGTTGATTTGTAATGTATGCATACTATTTTTTTTTTTTTTGAGACAAGGTCTTGCTGTGCAGTCCAAGCTGGTCCTAAACTCACTAGGGCGCCCAGGCTGACCTCAGACTCATGGCAATCCTGCCTCGGGTCTCTGAGTGCTGAGATTCTAGGTATGTGCCACCATGCCCAGCTTTATACGGTGCTGGGGAATCACACTCAGGGCCTTGAGCTAGCTAGTAAGCGCTTTAACTGCTGAGCCATTCTTCCATCCCTCAACTACTTAAGACTAAGAAGGCATATTTAAAAGCTTTTTTTGTGTGTGTGATGCTGGGTATTGAATCTAGGGCCCCACATATGGTATACTACCACTGAGCTATGCCCCAACCTAAACTTATTTTTTGTTTCCTGATTAAATAAGGAACCAGAGAGTTGCTATGGGTAATCTTATGTAAAAATATTTACGCACTTCCATTTTATACTAGTGCTCTACTTCCCCTTTAATTTGTAGCAAAATTCATGATCTTAGAACCATTTTTGAAAAGATACCAAAGTTCTCATATACTGTTTCAGTTTGGTCTAGCTTAGGTATTTCTGGTATCTAATATTACAAAAATACTTTGTAGAATTGTAGGCATATCATCTTAAGATCTGAGGTGAGCAAGAATATTGTGAGCCTCTGGTGATCAACATTTTGTAGCCAGTTATGAAAGAAAGACTTGGCAAGAGAGAGGGAGGAAAGAAATAGGGTTGAAAGGAAGAAAAAAAATTACCAGCTTACGTGATTGTCTATGTAGAACACCCCAAAGAACCTAAATAACTATTAGCATTAGTGTGAGATCTGAACTAGTTCCTAGAAACATTTACACAGAATACGGGTCCAATAGCTAATTCTGAAGAACAAGAATTTTGACTTGCTCTACCATGTACTATAACTTCTGATCACAATTTGTGACCCTCAAAGAAAAGATAAAAGGAAGAGACAATTTTGAAATAATTCCACACCTTCACACATGCAGTGGGAAAAATTTTAAATGCTGAAGGAAAAAAGGCACTTTGTAATAACTCTACTTTTGAGTATCTGTTAAATAATCTGGAAATATGTACCAAAGTGAAGAGCAAGTGTATTTGTTTATAGGAGAAATAATTATTATGGATTGGAGAATGGCATGACTACTTTTTAAAAGAAACATGTTTCTATACAGTGCATAGAAAAGGGGTATGAAACCTAAACTTTAGGCTATGGATAGAGCACAGGCCAGTGTGCCAGCACCAAATTCCCCTTACAACCTTACACTCGTTACTAAACCTCTTTCTCAGATTTTTCTTTAACAAAATGGATACGATACCTGAGGTTTTGTTTTGGAGATTAAGTAACTTGGTTGCTCATAAATCCTCAACGGTGCTTCATAAATGTCTGTCATTGGGAAATGGGTTGGACTGATGAAGGAATTTTGCTTTCCTCTTAATGCTTTATGGGTTAACTAAGGATGTGATTTTGAAATAAAATAACACAAGTTATAAAGTATCAGTCAAAGGTGACAGTATTCACTCTTGAGGCTTTCTATAGAATATAAAATTTTAATGCATTTCCTGTCTAATTCTACCTTACTATCTACAGGAAGAGATTAATGGAGAAGACTTCAAAGTATACAGAAGCTGGGCCAGACAGCACAGTCCTGGAACCCCACCACCACTCAGACCGAGACAGGATGACTGCAAGTTCAAGTCCAGCTTTGGCAGCTTAGTGAGACCCCATATACAAATAAAAAACATAAAAATGGGCTAGGGAGGCAGCTCAGTATGAAAACCCTAGGTTCCATCCCTAGTTCCACCAAAAAGGATATGTTCATCTCTTGTCATTTAAACAGGATAGCTTATTGTTATCTTTAACTTCATATAATTTATTGCTCTGTTCTCATTGCAAGTGACAAAAATAAGCTAATCCTGTTTGCCAGAAGGAAATCAGATATGTATTTTAGTATTGGGTCCATTCACTTTGAATACCAAGATTATATCAAGTGCTCAGATTTAACTGTTGCCTATTCTTAGGGTTCACATTCATGGAATCTGACATCGTATGCACTTATGAATAACCTTCCTAACCTAGGTGGGGTGACACACCTTTAATCCCAGATTTTGGGGCATTCGGTAGGAGGACTGCCATGTGTTCGAGGCCAGCTTGGGCTATATAGTGAGTTCAGAACCAGCCTGGACTATAGAGCAAAGCCCTGTCTTGAAAAAAAAAAGTTGAAATTTATTTCACAAGTATTTATTTCCATCCTTTCAAAGATAGCTGAAAACTATTTCAGAAAAAAATCTAAAAGCTCTTTATTATTAAAGAAACTGAATCTGTATTTTAAAATTTCCACAAACATCAAAATAATTATAACTACAAATTCAGAATGTTTTGTTTTCCTTTTATGGGTACTGGGAATGGAGTCCAAGGACCATTACACTGAACTACTCCCAGCCCATTTTTATATTTACTTTTAATTTAATTTAAATTTTCTTGAGACAGGGTCTTGCTCTGTAGCCCAGGCTGATTCTGAACTCACTATGTTGGCCAGGCTGGCCTTGGACTCAAGGCAATTTTCTTGTGTCAGCCTCCCAAGTGCTGGGATTACAGGCGTGTGCCACCACACCCAATTTTATGTGGTGTTGGGGAATTGAACTCGGCCTTGCGCTTGCAAAGCAACTGCTTTGCCTGCTGTACCATTCCTCTACCCCCTTATTTTTGATTTTGAAACAGGTTCAACAAACTACTAAGTTGTCAGGCTGGGCTTGAACTGGTGATCTTCCTGCCTTAGACTCAGAGGCCCATCTCCGAATGCTTTCCTCAAGAATTCTTCTAAACATTTAAAGTAATGATTTTTGTGATCTTAGAGATTAGGGAAAGAAGGAACATGTTCCAACTTGCTTATGAGTTCAGCATAGCCTTGACATCAAAGCCTAATGCAGACTACACAAGAGTTACAAGCTAGTAACTCACTTGAATATCCTCAACAAAACACTAGACAACCCAAAGGTTAAAAGATACAACTGAACTTACGGTTTAAAGGACAGGAACGGAATGACTAGTAACTCTTTTACACTTTTGTGTGTATTTACCATGAAATAATATGACACCACAATAAGAGATCCTTCACTATTTACTTCATTTGTGTGACCTATCTGTCCGTCTCATCTTCTTAACTATAAAGGGTTTTGAGGCAATTTGAACTAATAAATGATTCATAATCCTACAGTTAGTTCTGACTCAAGACTGATAAAATGTACCTCTCCTATTCCCCACTTGTCACCAAGCTCATCTGTTGTGTCTCCCACTTTCTGGGGCAAACCAGCTTTTTAAAATCTCAAGGCCTCGATTTGGATTATTAGGTGATAGCTATACTTTTAACAGGCCAGCTGCATCTGGATGCATTTCATGTAGGTTGTAAGAAAGAACCAACACATTCTAATACTGTAGATTTTCCAATACTTCCCTTACTCCAATACTTCTATAGGTACACAGTATCTCAATGCATAAGGTAATAATATGGCCAGGGTCATCTGTGCCTACAATAGCCAGAATGACCTTGCCCAATTCTCCATCTCCTTCCCCTTGATATTTCTACAAATAATAGGAAATCTAGATCAAAAGTTGCATAGACTACTTTTATTTTCTCACATAAATCCAGACAAAATTATGCATCATATTTGGTACATCTAGATTTAAGGTCTGCTTCTTTGTAGCTCTTATGGTTCTGTACTCCTCTGTGTGTTGGTTTCATGACGAGCATAGTAATAACAGCAAGACTGTTAGAGCAGTTCTGGGCATTCCAGTTAAAACTGCCTAGGCTCTAAAATAAAAGTAATTATCTCGTGAGAAGCCTGTTTCATTAGCCAGAATCAGCGGTGTTCATACTGCCTAACCGATCTCTGACAAGAGGAAGGGAGCCTGGCCTGGTGGGGAACACCTGTAATCCCAGCACTCTGAGAGGCAGGACTGCAAATTCAAGCCTAGCCAGGGCAACTTGGTGACTTACCAAGATTATTCTCAAAGTCAAAAATAAAATTGGGCTGGGGATGTAATCTCAGTGTGAAGATCCTAGGTTCCTTCACCAGTATACAAATAAAATCAATTAAAAATTGCACAGAGAGAAGGGGAGAAAAAGTGAGAGAAGGAAGGGAGAGAGGGAGGAGGTGAAGGGGAGGGAGAGAGGGAGGGAGAGACAGACAGAGAGAGAGGAAATCACCATGACTTAGACCAGAGTTGGAGAAATATTGGAAAGTTAGCTATAGTTATTATTAAAACATTTAGTAGGAGGGGGAAGGTGGCAAAAGTAACTTAGAGTTGGATGTCAGACAATTTTAAACAAGTAAAAATGTGGGATGGACTAAACAGAATATCCTCAGCTGAAGAGCAAATCAGTGAGCCTAAGTATCAAGCTGAGGGATAATCCTTCCTAAAATTCACTACCAGAAACTAAAATGGAAAGAGCATAAGAAGAAAATGAATAAATGAAAGATAGATCTAGATATCACATCCTTCTAATAAGTGTTTAAAAAGGAGAAACAGAAAGGAGAGAAAGAAATACTAGACGAACAATTTCCAAGGTCAAGAGACAAGTCTTTCAGGGAATGCTAAGCAAGATACATGGCAGAAGATTTGTACTTAGAATACAGCAAAGTAAAATTTCAAAATTTTAGAATTTATTGAAAAGGCAGATTTTATTAGGCAGATACAAGGTTAATAGGTAGATTTTTGCTCAGAGCTGTCAGGGTTGCTGGGTTAAGAGTTCCCAAAACAGAAACATGGCAACTGAGAAAACTAGAACACTAGGAAATACAGAATAATGGCCAAGTTAAACAGGTTCTGGGAACTATGGATACAGGGCTCCTTGTTGACACCAATCTAAAGCCAATGAAGTGGCTTTTATGCTAATGTGTACTACTCAGTAAAGGCCAAATAGGAATAAGAAAATGAATATGCATGACCTATAGAAAGAATATATAAAATCATTTTAACTTCTGGTGAACACTAATCAGTAAAGGCCAAATAGGAATAAGAAAATGAATATGCATAATCTATAGAAATATATAAAATCATTTTAACTTCTGGTGAACTGGCACTTTTGCCCCTCCAGTGCTTGCAGGAAGAGTTCTTACTGACCTCTTCACCTTCCCTTTATAATTCTCCCAATGAAGTCTGTTTGCAGTGTTCATTCTTTGACACTGGCAGGACACAGAGACTGTGGTTTGAGCTCTCTGGTAATAGACTTCTTATTTATTTATACTGTAGTAATAGCAAAAACAGATTGTCTGCAAATTAAAGACAATGTGGTATCAGAGACCATCAAGTAACACGGGGTGCTAAACTATTTTCTGTGATGTGTCAGAGAAAAAGCTCAGTGTGAAGGTCCTGGGAAAATATTTTTGAATGTCTTAAGACTACATGTGTCGAACATCCTAATACTGACATCTTGTTGAAGGAGTCAGATACCCTCACCCTAAGTGTTGCCAACCCTGACCCTTGGCCTTTTTCCTTTGACTGAAACCCTGTTCTTCCATTAGGATACATAATGATTGGCTTGAAGCCTTCTTGAGTGGTGGGTGTTTTCTTTCCCTGCACCACTGTACCACTGGCCCTGGAGTCTCTTTGTCTTTCTCTCTTTTTTCCTTTTGTGATAGTGGGTATTAAGCCCAAGACCTCTGCACTGAGTTACATTCCCAGCCCTTTCCGTTTATGAGTCAGTGTCTTGATAAATTGCACAGGTTGGGTTTGAACTTGCAATCCTTCTGTGTTGGCCTCCAAGTGCTGGGATTAGAGGGGTTCAACACCACACCTAGTTAGCTGTTGTTTTAACTCTCCTTCTCACTTTCAGTTGATTCTTGTGTCTTCCTTAAAAGTATCAATGCAGGGACTAGAGGCACAGCTCAGTGGTTAGAACAATGGACTAGCAAACACAAGACCCTGAGTTCAATTCCCCGGCACTATCTAAAGTGGGCATTGTGCTGCAACCCCTATAATCCCAGCACTTGGGAGCATGAAGCTGGAGGACTGCTGTATGTCCAAGGCTGGACTGGGCTACTTAGTGAGTTTAGGACTAGCCTGGAACAGTAAGACCCCGTGTCAAAAAAATAAAAGTCTCAATACATAGTTTCTTAATCTCTTATCTTCAGATCCTATCCCCCTTCTTGTTGCTGTCATCTACTGACCCGAGTCAGTCTTTCTTCTTCACTACCCTCTACTCATTCTTTAAAGATTTTAAATCCTGGTTCAGGTAATATGCTATAGTTGTTTAAATGGTTTAGAGTTATCAAATTATGGATTTAATTTCTTTGGTAACAAAACAAAGAAAGAAAATATGCTCATACCTCCCTGTAGCTTACCCACATTACAAAGTAAGAGGAAACTTGAGTGCCAGATTAAAAAACAACATAATGCACTTATTAAAGATAATATGATTAGCCAGGGGTGGTGATGCATGCTCATCTCAGCAGTTGGGAGGCTGACACAAGAGGCTTGGCTTGAGCTTGAGGCCAAAGTGGGCCTACACAGTGAGGGAAGGACCAGCCTGAACTACAAAGCAAGATCCTCTTTAAAAAAAAAAAAAAAAAAAAGATAATGTGCTTATCTTAAGAGACATAAAACTGACAATTTCCTTTGCCATTATTCTAGCCTTACATATACTGGATTTGGGGGCCATTTCTTTAAGTAACAGAAATCAAATTAGTGATCTATCAGAACTTGGATAATCTATGTGGCATACATTGATACTTTATGCTGGCATACTAAAGAAGTCACCCTGTACTTAATATTTCCAGCTTCATGGGACATATGCATTTTGCTTTCTCTATTAGTAGTCATTTTCTATGACAAAAACAAACTGAGTACAGTTAAAATTTCACTTTTTACATGTGTGAACTGTGTAATTCACTTCAGTAAACACAATTCAAGGCATGAAACAAATTTTTAGGATTTAATACAGACATTTAGATTTTTTTTTTTTTTTTGAGACAGGGTCTCGTTCTGTAGCCCAGTCTGATCCTGAACTCACTATATAGCCCAGGCTAGCCTTGGACTTCTAGCAATCCCACTGCCTCAGCCTCCAGAGTGCTGAGATTACAGGCATGTACCGGCACGCCCAGTTTATGCGGGGCTGGGGAATCAAACTCCTGACCTTGTGCTTGCTTGGCAAATGCTTCAACTGCTGTGCCATTCCTCCAGTCCCAGATTAAAACTAAAAAATTCCAAAAAACAAAAACAATAGCAAACTGACCCCCCCCCCCAACCCCCAATAACAAAAACAAAAAAACTACCTGCTAGATGGGGCTGGAGGAACAGCTCAGTGGTTAACACTTGCCCAGTGATCTCAAGGCCAAGCCCAACACTCCAGTACCATATAACCTGGGTGCGGAGACTCATGCCTATAACCCCTGAACTCAGGCTGAAGTAGAATTTCTGTAAATTCAAGGCCAGCCTGAGCACAGTGAGGTCAAGTCTGGCCTGGACTGTGGAGCAATATCCTGTCTCAAAAAAACAAACAAAACAAAACACACACAAAAAAACTGGAGGACCAGGATTTCGGCTAGGCCTCTTTTCATGCTTCCTGAACAATACAGAAGGATCAATAAGGCTGTGAGGCCAAGCTAGATTTGTAGACATTACCAGCAGCATTAGCAGCATTTTACAACCAAAGATGCCAGAATAATTTTTGTTTTTCATTTTTTATTTGAGACAGGGTCTTGCTCTGTAGTCCAGGCTGGTCCTGAATTCATGGTAACCTTCCTATGTCAGCCTCCTGAGTTCTGGGATTAGAGGTGTGTGCCACCACACCTAGTCAGTTTTTATGTGGTGCCAAGAAATCAAACCCAGGACCTTGTACATGCCAGGCAAGCAATTTAACCACTGAGCTGTGCCCCAGCTTCACAATTTTCGCCCCCAGCAGCTGTTAACATTTTGCAATAGTGTGTACGTTAAAACTGCTGAGTCACTATTGGTATTTTTAAATTAAAATCATAAATTACATGAGCGTTCACTCTTCATGGGATACACTGCACGGCTTTGTGACACAGCATTACACAACTACACATATCCACTACACAGTAACCACACAGTCACCTGACTGTCTTACAATTCCTCTGTATTCTACTTGATAATCTCTCCACCCACCCATCAATTTCTGGCAATCAATGATCTTTTTATTAATCTCCAGCCTTGCCTTTTGAGTAATGGTATACAGTTGGAATTATAAGGTTTCCAGTCTTTTCAGATTGGCTTCTTTGCCTTAGTAATATGCATTTTTGGTCTATTTCTGACTTTTCATAGCTTGATGCTCACTTTTTATTGCTGAGTCCCATTCCACTGTCTGGAAAGTGGTATATATACTGTTAACCCTTTCTCCCTCTGAAGGACATGTTTGTTTCTTACAAGATTTGGCAATTATGAATAAAGCTTTGTGTTCAGGTCTTCGTATGGACATAAACTTTCAATATATTTATCATTTATGTCATTATCAAGGAGTGTGACTGACTGATTACCTGGTAGGAGTATGTTTAGATTTGTAAGACAGTGCCAAATGTTTTCCAAATTGGCTGTACCATTTTGCTTCCCTCCAAGCAGTGGGTTCCTGTACTCTAGATCATTACTAGCATTGTATCAATGTTTTGATTTTTGACATTGTAAAGGTGTGTCATGGTACTTTATCGCTGCATTATATTTTCTCCCAATCTGCTGCTTGTCTTCTCATTATCTTGTGTCTTTTGCAGAGCAGAAAATTTTAGTTTTAACAAGATCCAGCTCTTTTTTTTCATTTATCAGGTAGTAGTGTCATATCTAAAAATCTCATCACAAAACAAAGATTGTCCAGATTTTTTCCTGTTACTGACTAGTTTTGATTCATTTGCTAGTTTTTGTAAAAGGTACAAAGTCTTTGTCTACAGTCACTTATTGCATATGAATGCTTAGTGGTAGTTCCACCATTTTTTTGTTGAAAAGGCAATCCTTACTCCATGCATCTTTGCTTCATCAAAGATCAACTGATTTCACTTGTGTGAACCATTTCTGTTCTCTATTCCATTCCACTGACCTAGCTCCCTGTTCACTTGCCACTGTCTCAGTTACTGCAGCTGGCAATAGGCAAATCTTGTCAGTCCTCCAGTTTTGTTCTTTCCATTCAATACTGTCTTGGCTGTTCTGCGTCTTCTGTCATTACGATTAAACTTTAGAAACAATTTTTCAACATCCACAAACTAATGTGATAGCAAAAGACAACCCTTGAATCAAATTAGGTGCCCTCAGGATAAATGGACAATGAAAATATATGGTATACTCTGGAACACTGGACATAAAAATAATGAAATTAAGTCATTTGTGGCACATGGATGACTGTGGAGGACAATGATATTGAAACACGTAGGGCACAAGTACACAAATATTCCATATTCTCATTTGAATATGAAAGCTAAAAAAGGCAACCTCATAAAAATAAAGGGTGGCACTGGGACAGATGGACTGGAAAGAAGTTTGTTAATGGGTAGAAGGTGCACTCAGATCATTAGCAGCTAATGTTCTACAGTACAGTGAGATAACTATGGTAGATCATCACAATTAACTGCTAACTTCAAAACTGCTAATAGGAAAGATGTTGAAAAAACAAATGTTTCAGGTTAGGATACCCCAATTATTTTCAATCAATACACATTGTACTCATGTATTTATAAACCACTGTATTTCATAAATATGTACTATGTTTTGATTAAAACTTAAGGACTCGGGGCACAGCTCAGTGATTAGAGCAAGTGCCTAGGACGCACGAGGCCAAAGTTTGACCCCCCCCCCCCCCCAGCAATTAGGAGACTGAGGCAGGATTGCTGTGAAGCCCTGATCTGTCTGGGCTACACAGTGAGTTTAGGATCAGCCTGAACTACAAGAGTGTAACCCTGTCTCCAAACCAACCAACCAACCAAAAATAAATAAATAACTTTCTGATGTTTTGATTGGGATTACACTGGATGGATCTTAATAAATCAAGTTGGGAATAAACATCATCTTAACAATATGGAGTCTTCCTATCCAAGTACATGAAACATTGTCATTTAATCTAGTCTTTTTCTTCAGTTGCATATTTTTTTCATATAGATCTAATATGTATGTTGTTAGGCCTATACTTATTCTTTTTTGAAGCTAATGTACATGGCAGTGGGTTTTTAATTTCAAATTCTAACTCTTCATTGCTAGTTAATGAGAAAGCAATTTAGCTTTGCATAATTAATCTTGTATTTTTCAATCACATGGAACTAATTGCTTGTTAGTTCCAGGAGGGTTTTTTTTCTTGATTTTTCTAGACAATTGCCATATGTGAAAAGTTATTTCTTTCCAATTTGTATATACTTTCATTTCCCCCCTTTTAAACTGCATTAGCTGGGCTAATATTCTCAGTATGATACTGAACAGAAATAGTGCACATGACATTCTGGCCTTCCTTCTTAGTGGGCAACATCTTGTTCTTTTGTGTGTGTGGTCCTGGGGACCAATTAAAGGGCCTTCAACCTGAGCTACATTCCCAGATCATTTAAAAAATTTTTTTTTTGAAATGGGGGTCTTGCTCTGTGGTCCAGGCAGGTTCTAAACTATGTAGCCCAGGCTGGGCTCAAAATCACAGCAATCCTTCTGCCTCAGTTTGCTCAGTGATGGGATTACAGGTGTGCACCACCATACCTGGATTCTGTGGTGCTTGGAAAACTAATTCAGGACTTCATCCTTACTAGGCAAGCACTATAACCACTGAGCTAGGGCACTCAAACCTTCAGGTTTTTTTGTTTGTTTTTTTTTGAGACAGGGTCTTGCTAAGTCACTAAATTGTCCAGGCTGGGTTCGAACCTTAAGTACTACCACAGCCTCCTCAAGTATAGGGGCTATAGGCCTCAGCCACTGGGCCCAGCTTTTACTGCATTTTGACTCAGGCTCCCATACCTGGAATATTTTCATTTGGTTTGTTTGAGACGGGGTTTTGCTCTATAGCTGAGGCTGGCCCTGAACTCACTATGCAGGCCAGGCTAGCCTTGAACTCATGGCAGTCTTGCTGCCTCTGTGTCCTGAGTGCTGGGATTGCAGGTGTGTGTCACCTTGCCTGGCTTATGAGCTGCTGGGAAATCAACTCAGGGCTTTGCACCTGCTAGGCAAGCCCTCTAATTTCTGTGCCATTCCTTCAGCCCCACCTGGAATAATTTGTATAATTATTTTTATGTATTTCTTATGTATGTTATATATTCTGGGATTCTATTTGCTAGTATTGTGCTGAGAAGAACAGGTACTGTGGGGAGTTTTCCTTTCTTATAACATTTTTGATTTTAATACTAGGATGATGATGGCATTATTAAATTGAGTTAGGAAAACAGTATACGTTTTTATTATGAAATCGTTGAATGGAGTGAAAAATCACTGCATGTGCACTTGGCAGTTTTGTTTTTCCTGTTTGCTGGCAATCACCTTTAATAAATCTTAACGTTTTCCAAAAACAAACTGCTGAAACACATACCCACACTCAGCAAAACATTTAAAGCCTTTACCTTTCCAACCTCTCCTTTTAGTAGGTGCTAACACAGGCCCAGCAGCCACATTAATTTACATTCATGCTTTTATGCTACCACCTTAGATTCACACGTTTACGAAAACTTTAGATTTTAAGCTTATTCTTACCAAGTGGCTAATCCATCTGATTACTCAATTTTACTATATTCTATAAATATATCACTTATAAACCTATCCTCTAATTTTTGATTTTTAGGGTACTACCAATCTTTTGATCTCACAAATATTACTGCAAAGAATGCTCCCACATGTCTTTGTACACAAATACAGGAGCAAGCATTTCTGAAAATCAAATGCGTTTCTAGAGAAAGGTAATTAATGTATCAATTCTCTATATGCAGAGAAAATTTCTGCAAGGAAAAATGCTTTCAGGTAACTTTATTAAAAGTGTTAACAATATTTTATGCTAATTATAAACAGTGTGGTCAGTCAGTTATTATAACAAAGTCAGTGGGCTAATTTGGCTTATTACCTCAAACAACATAATCTTTATGCACAATTATTTTTAATACTTTCTGTAATTTCATGTTGACAATAATTCTTGGAGGACATTAAACACAAATCTAAGAATGTTACAACAGTGCTTCCCATCAGCGTACACACTAACCACATTTTTTTAACCTAAATTTTATAGTAGCTGCTATGTAATCTATAACCTTATAAAACCGTTTCTAAATATTTTTGCATTCTGCAAAGTAACTGAGAATTTTTTTGAGGCAGGGTCTCACTTTGAGGTAACTCTAACAGCTTTTTTTTTTTTTGAGGCAGTTTAAACTCATTATGTAGCACAGAATTTAAGGCAATCTCAAGTGCTGGGATTACCAGGGGTATGCAACCATACCTAGGTTATCTGGTGCTCGCAAATCGAGCACAGAGCCTTTTACTTGTTAGGCAAGTGCATTAACCACTATTCCTCCAGCCTGAACTCTTGACAACCCTTAAAGAGCTTTTTGGTTAAATTTCAGTTTTTGTGGCTTATGTTTTCAACCTCAACTTCTGACATGTTTGAATAACATGAACTGGGATTAGAAGTTTATTCCACAACATCTCCATGTAAATTTGTTGGGGTATATGGTATTGATAAATGCTCTTCCAAATTGTTGTACCACTTTCAAGTCCCATGAGCAATCACAACAGGGTGCTGAAAATTTCACCCATTGCTTGTGTTGTTTTGGACTCCCGAATTTTGATCACTCAGATGGGTATAAGGTGAAAGCATACTGTGACTCTGAATTGTATTTTTATGATTAGCTTATAATGCTTATTTTCCATCTTGATTTTCCTTTCTTTTTTGAGACAGGGCCTTGCTCTGTAGCCCAGGCTGGCCTTGGACTCACAGCAATCATTCTGCATCAGGCTCCCCAGTGCTGGAATTACAGGTGTGTGCCACTATACCCACTTATGTGTTGCTGGGGAATTGAACCATCTAGACTTTCTGGAATTCTTTCCTGGCCTAACAGACTGCTTGACTTTCCACTGCTGTCATGATTTCTTTATATTCTGGAAACAAATCATTGTTAGATAGGTGTATTGCAAATGCAGTATCTTTTAAGTTTGTAGTTTCATTTTTTGGGGGCAAGTTTTTAAAATTTTAAGTCAATTTTTATACTTTTTGTATCTTGCGTAAGATATAAAATAACACTGTTCTGTTTATGTGACTTCTTTATCACTTATCAGCTAGGCCAAAAAGATGATCTTACGAAGAATGGCAGCATAGGGAACATTTTTATTCAATTTTTCCTCATTTTGAAGGTATTTATTATAATCCTTGAATGTGGTTTAGATGCTTTGCTGTCATGAACCTAGAGCACACTTATTTAAAAACCCTATTAAGGGCTATGAATGTAGTTTAGTTGGTAGAGGCTGGCAGCATAATCGAGACTTTGCGTTCAACCTCTGTAACTCCAAAAAAACAAAATGTTGTTCAATCAGTGATTCTCAAGTTTTAAGAAAAACAGTCATCTGGGGGCTGGAGGAATGCTATGGTAGTTAAAATGCTTGCCTTGTCATGTGCAAGTTTCTGAGTTTGATTCCTCAGAAGCACATAAAGCCAGGGAGGCAGAAGCAGGACTACATGAATCCAAGGCTAGCCTGGGCTACACAGTGAGTTCGGGGTCAGCCCAGGGTATGAAGTGAGACCCTGTCTCAAAAATAAAAAGAAAAGAAAAACAGTCAAATGTTCAATTTTCTTATTTTGTCATATGGATGGAAACTCAACACCCAACTGCGTCCAGCGTGCTTGCTTTGGCAGCACATATACCGACCGAGTCCTATCAAAGTTCACAGTGTCTCTAGACTTTTCTCGTAAAATAATGCAGTACCTTGGGCAATGCAGTAAGAACAAAGGATGAAGCAACAGTGATTTCTTTTAACCCCCTGGCAGTTTTATCATGACTGTATTATGTGTATTTTCTTTTTCTGGTGATATTTTTTCCTTTATCTTCTTCACTCTGTCTAGTTCATCTAAATTAGATTTTGCTTTGCTGACATTCTCTAATTCATCTTATTCATAATTTGGTTAGAAAACATGATCTGCATTATCAACAGATTCTCTGAAATCTGCACTTTCTTGGAACATTTATAAAAATGCATAATGTGCATTCTTAAAAATATGAACATATTGTACCTATATATTAAGAGTTCTCTATTCTCTTACAAATGCTCTGTTTGGTACAATGTTTCTGTGCTATAATCTCCAATGTACGGATGAATTACTTGGATTTTCTGAAACTATTTTAGATATTTTTTCCCCAAATCAATGAAGATCCCATTTTTAAATATAATCTGATAATGTGTTTCTTAAAGGGAAAGTTTCCATTTATTAATGACTAAAATATGTGGGTCTAATGCTGTCATTTTAACTTCATTATTCTCTGGTTTCTCATTACTATATCACCCTATGTCCCCTCAGCTGGTTTGTAATCTTTAAAACTTGATTCAGGTGCTGGAGGAATGGCAAGGCAGTTAAAAGTGCTTGCCTGCAAGGCCCTAAGTTTGATTACCCAGCACCACGTAAAGCTGGGCATGGTGGCGCATGTCTGTAATCTCATTCATGAAGCTGAGGCAGGTGGACTGTTCTGAGTCCAAGGCCAGCCTGGGCTACACCAATGAGTTCAGGATCAGCCTGGGCTACAGAGTGAGACTCTGTCCCTAAAACAGAAGAGGAAAATAAAAAACCTTTTGATTCAACATTCTCTAGAGTAATTCTGAAATATGAAATGCTCTTAGGTGTTTTTATTACCATCTCAAAAACTGCAAAGAAATTCGTTTCTATACTACTAAAAAGTACTCATTTAAATAAGCTATCCAATTATATCTAAGTATCACAGTAACTTAATATCTACCATCACTTCTTAAAATATGAACAAGTTTTTTTTTCTCTTGTATTGGGTATTGAATACAGGACCCTCATGCACGCCAGGCAAGCACTCTAACACTGAGTCACATCCCAACACTTTTTAGAAACTTGAGACATGTTCGTTGTTGCTCACGATGACCCTGAACTTGTAATCTTCCTGCCGCATCCTTACAGGTAGCCAGGATTACAAGCATGTGTCACTATCTTTGGGTCAACTTTTTCTTGTATGTGTGAATGGTACTGGGGACTAAATTCAAGGCTTTGTGCATGCTAGACTAGTGCTCTATCACCTATCTACCTCCCTAGTCCCCAAGTTTTTCTTTAGTACCAGGAAATTTGCATTATTTTTTCTTAATTTGCATATTTTATTACACTTCCTCATATAATTCAACCTCAAGGTAATGTAATGTTTAAAAGTCTGTTAGGATTCCCTGTGTTTCACAAAATAAGTATTTCTTTTTTTGAGACAGGGTCTCACTCTAGCCCAAGCTGGTCCTGAACTCACTGGTGTAGCCAAGGCTGGCCTTGCTCAGGACAATCCACTTGCCTCAGCCACCACACCCAGCTTTATGTGGTGCTGGGGAATTGAACCGCAGAGCTGCGTACTTGCTAGGGAAACGCTTTAAACTGCTATTCCTCCAGCCCCTCACAAAATACATTTACATTTATTGAAATTAAAAAATCGTGAGATTTTGTGTTTCTAATGACTATAATCTCTTAAGTACTGAGGATTGTTGTCTAAATTACCACCATCACTCAACTGATATATACTTTAAAAAAGTATCTACACTAGAATGAGAGATCAAATTTGTTACTATTTCTAAAGTACAGATGTAAGCACTACAGCAAAAGGAAACTTTGCTGTAGCAAGGTCACTCATTTCCTATGACTGCTTCCCAGTTATATGCTAAAATCCATGAACTGATCTATCATTATTTTAAGTATCTTTTAGTCAACAATTTAAGCTATCTTCAAGTTTCCTTGAAGAAACGAAACCACTTATATATTGAAGATATGGCTGTTCAATTCCTAAGTTATCCAAAAACCTTCACCACTTATGTATAACCTTTTCACTTGAGTCACCTTGCTAATGAAGCTTAAAATTAGACAAAACTGAAGATATCACCATAAAATTGGAAATTAAAGATATCTTGAAAATAATTATACCTTAAGCATTTTTTTACTTACAAATACTTTGGGGTGGTATTGGGGATGGCACTCAGGTTTTCTTACTAAGCTATTATTTTCAGCCCACTAACGGTTTTGGTTTTAAAAGAAGGTCCCTTTAAACTTGGCAGGCTAGACTCTGATTTAACACTCTTTCTGCCTCAGCATCACAGACTGCTGAGATTATAGGCCTACAGCACCAAGCCTGACATAAAAATTTTGGCTGATAAATTTTTATGAATTAGTACAGAATATAATTATCTCAGAACAATTAACTCTAAGCGGCACTGACATTATAGTCAGAATATAGTCATAAATTCCCACGATGCTTATTCTTACCTCTATATGAGAATTTTATGTGATATTTCACTAAACTAAGACATACATTTTATCATCCTGGAATTTGAGAAGCATCAGGTTGAGGGTGTAACTCGGTGGTTAGAGCACTTGTCTATCTAGAAAGTGCAAGGCCCTGAGTTCGATTCTCCAGCAGCACATAAACTGGGTGTGGTAGCCTGTAATTCCAGCACCTGGGAGGCTGAAGCAGTTAGGTTGCTACGAATTTGAGACCAGCCTGGGTTACAGTGAGTTTAGGAACTGCCTGATGAGAGAAAGAGAAAGAGAAAGAGAGAGAGAGAGAGATCCTGTCTCAAAATTAAAAAAAAAAGTTGAGAAGCATCCTTAAATTAATAGCACACTATAGCTATTATAGTATAAATGGCTAACGGGCTGTTTTTATCCAGTGGCTTATAAAATCGTGACTCTTAAGAGTTTTACAGTAGGTGATACATTTTTTGGAAATTAAGAGCAAAACCAAGTTACTGAGTAGCTTGTAAGGTTAGGTCTTGTTGTCTTGTTAGGTATGTACTGAGTACTACTACATTTACAGTAAAAACTACAAAATATTCATTCTAACTTAAACCTATGTGCATGATAGGGGCAAAAAAATCCAAAGAAATGGTTGAGTGACAAGAGCAGGGGACTCGGGACTCAGTATGAATTTAAAAACTACTGGCATAAGTTAATGAAAATGTTTTTCCTAAAAATTAGTACATGTTCCAGAAAATATAAAACCATAAACTTACCTCTAACACAGGTTCTTCTAACTTGAAGTAACATTAGTATGTCAGAAGAGAACATGAAACTTAATTCTTCTTCCTTGAAATTATACAATTTATGCTTAGACAGGGATTGAGACAAAATCCACCAGGCTCTCTGTCACTGAGAATGGTGGAAATACAGAAAGCTGGCTTCAGAGATTTACCAAATACATGCTTTTATATCTTGTCACTGAGAATGGTGGAAATACAGAAAGCTGGCTTCACAGATTTACCAAATACATGCTTTTATATCTTATTTGAACATTCAAACTTTTTTGAGAGAGGGTCTTGGCTTGTAGTCCAGTCTGGTCCTGAACTCAGTAAGCAGTCCAGGCTGGCCTTAAGTCAGTGGCAATTCTCCTGCCTCAGCTTCTCAAGTACTGGCATTATAGGCGTGCGTCACCATGCCTGGATAATTTTTGTGTAGTGCTGGAGAACCAAACTCAGGGCCTTGGCACAGCAGGCAAGTGCTCTAACCACTTAGCTATGTCTTTAGCACCAAACAGACTTATTAAAAAAAAAAAAGAGAGATCATATGGGTAGTGAGGTTCTGAATTAGGATTCTCTTAAAGGTATACCCATGCCTTGGGGCTGGAGGAATGGCACAGAGGTTAAAGCACTTGCCCAGCACGCACAAGGCCCTGAGTCTCATTTCTCAGCACCAAATAACCTGGACATGGTGGCACACACTTGTAATCCCAGCACTCAGAAGGACTGCTGTGAGTTCAAGGCTAGCCTGGGCTTCACAGTGAGTTTACGACCAGCCTGGGCTACAGAGTGAGACCCTATTTCAAATAAAGGTACCCATGTGGGCACATCCTTTCAAAGCTGAACACTCCCAAGGCACATGCATATTTTTGAAGGCCCTGCTATAGATTTTACTTCCCTTCTTTAGCTATCTGAATTTCTAAAACACACATATAATTATAAAATTATTCTAACAAAGCTGCCTAGTATTTCTGTGGTGGCAAGAATATTATTCTGGAACATTAAAAATCCAACTGATTTCTATTTTAAGGAATGATTTCCTTTACTCAGGTAAACAAACAAAAAGAATAGAAACAAACCAAATTATGAAGTCCATAGGATTCTGAAAACTGAATACACTACCAATGGTGTTTGCACCCTTCCTGAAGGTGAACTTTTCTCTTAAAAAAAAAAAAAAGGTATAAAAGCCCAAATCTTTGGAAAAAGATGTTGGTAACCTAGCAAGAAATAAAACTCTACTTTTGCTTACTATTTTACCTAATTAACTACAGCAAACTGAGTGTGGTGGTACATGCTCGTAAGCCCAGAACTCTGAGAGGTGTGGCAGAAGGATCATAAGTTTGAGCCTTGACTGGGAAAATTAGCAAGGCTGTATCTCAAAATAAAAATAAAAAAGGCCTGGGGCTGTAGCTGTGTGAAGGCCCTGGATTTGACTCCTCATACCACCACACCACCACCACCAAGAAAAAAAGAAAAAAAAGGGGAGAGCAGTTAAATAAAAAGCACACTAAACTATGATAGTGACATCTGAATGTAAACTACGACATAAACATAATGGCACAATTCCTTCCTTACTTCTTTTTTGAGGTGTGGTCTTGCTAAATTGCCCAGGCTAGCCTCCAATTTGCAATCCTCTTGCCCAAGATGGCCAAGAGCTGGGATTACAGGCATATACTACTTTCCCTGGCTTCCTAAATTCCCTTTTTATCACTATTAATAAGCACCAGTTTTAAAAATTGTTTAATAATTATATCCCAGTATCATTTATTGAAGACATAATTATTAAGCTTAACAAAACATATTTACAAAAGCAGTCTACTTGCTTTAATTTTCATTATACATCATAATCTCACCATATCTGTAAAGAGATGTTAAGGAATAAAAATTTTTCTTTTAAAATACTGGGCAAAATTACTGTTGTTTTTATAAAGACTAGGCAGAGTAATATAGTAGCTATTATCAGAATTTCTATATTCATTCACCAACTATTAATTTAGTGTCTACTTTGCTGGCAGTATTTTAAAAACTGAAGACACAAGGGTAAATGAAAGAATGCACCATTTATTGAGTGCTTACTATGTGCAAGGCTGTGGCTTAACATTTTATATAAACCCATTTAATTCTCAAACACAACACCTCTGTAACACATGGACTATTAATTTCCTCATTTTACATATGAGAAAAATTGAGGCATAGAGAAGGGAATTCATACAGTTGGCAACTGGTAGAATTTCCAAAATCCTAGCTTTTATTAATCTAAAATCCCTCCATTCTTATGTTTTTAGTTGCCTCTATGAAAGTCCTAAAAACAAGCATTGGAAGCTCAAACGGGCGGTATGACCATTTGATTGTTCTTCTTGGTAATGTTAAACAAAATATTAACTCTGTTTTCCTTTTTTTTTTTTTTTTTTGAGACAAGTGTTTTGCTCTGTAGTCTAGGCTGGCCCTGAACTCTTTGTAGCCCAGGCTGGCCTCAAACAGAGCAATCCTTCTGCCTCACCCTCCTCAGTGCTTGTTGGGATTAAAGGCGTGTACAATCATGCCTAGCTCATGTGGTGATGGAGAACTGAGGGCCTTGTGCTTGCTAGATAAGCCCGTTAACTGCTAAGGTACTATTTCCTTCTTTTGTGACCCTAAAATATCAGGCAACCATGTGCTGTATGCTGTAGGCTTAATCTGAAGACAAGAATTGTGGAAAAGTTTATTTTAAAAAATCTCTACTACTCAATTATATGTATCTAGCATCCTTTCCTTTGGAAAAGCACTCCATTTTATCACCGTGTTACAGTGGGGCAAGAGACAGCTCATAGAACTCTCTGGTTGTAAAGGTGGGTCCACAGTTCAAGCTTATTAGCTTGATCACAGTTAACTAGCTCAAGAATACAATCTGTCTTCTCTGACATTGATGGAGCTAAGTGTTTTGAGATTGCTGGTAGCCATCTTCATTGGCTTCAAGAGTAAACAACTTTGCAATTCTGAGAAATAGAGAAATTGGAAAAATCTGATCTAGCTATGCACAGTCTATCTTTATACTTCTGATTGAGTAAAGCTGATGCTAAGCGGGTTTCTGTGACTTCAGGTTTCAATGCATTTTTTACATAAGTTTTAGATAAAATATACAGGTAGAACAATGGTTATAAGAAATATGAATAAAACTGCTATTGTCTTTTTCTCTACAAACGAATACAGAACTCTACTAGAGTTCAATATACCTCAACTATATAGCTCAAAGGATGTTTTATCTATTTCATTTTCAAAAAATAGTTGGTGAGATATTTTCCTACAAATACTAAGTGATTATAAGCTGTTATTTTAGTAATTGTACCTTTTTTCATTACCACAAAACCACAATATAGCTAGAAACACAAACGTTTTATTTTAAATCACTGGCAAAACATTAAAAGACAAGTGTCCATTATATAGTCAGGAATATGAAATGTATGAGTACTGGAAATCTTCTAAATGTGGTAGGCACTTCCAGAGAGCTAAAACTGCAAATTATCCTATTTTCTTCTCTAATATCAACACTTGATATGATGAAAAGTACAATAGCCCTGCTAGTTATTCAAAGTCATCATCTTTGGGTTCAACTTAATCACACAAAGTAAGTTTTGTCCAAGATGTTCCTGACACATGAAGCTTCCAGTTGAATTCAGAAATGTTAACAAAAGTATCTTCCTTTTTTGCCTGTGAATGTCTGAGTATTGCTGTACTGTTGGCTTATATCCACTACAGATACTGGTTCTAGGCCAGCCCAAGGGTCTTCAAGCATTGAAGGCTTGAAATAACTTTCCAACTCATTAGACATTCTCTTTTCTCTAACACGCCCTGATCCAAATGGTGTAGATGTCCTTGGAGAACCCTTTAGGAAAAAAATCATCAGTTAAAAAGAAACATTTAGTAGAGATAATTGGCACTTTTTCCTTTAGTTATTGGCTAGTGGTGATCACGCTGCCAGTTAAAATGTTGTCACTTGGAAACACACACACTCGATTGCAATGCTCATGCTTCCTCCAACCTTGAGTTTTTGCTAAAAATCCTTAAACCCACTATTGGTATAATTTGTAATTACATGCTATCACCTTGAAAACTTTTTGAATTTTTAATGTAATGATCTGTAATTATTGTGGTAAAATCAAGCACAAAAAAATCAGGAAGTAATCACTCAATAAATTTCCTGGAAATTTATCTTTTCTAGTGTGAAATTAAAAACATTTTTAAGCTGGGTGTGGTGTACACACCTGCCATCAATCCCAGAACTCAAGAGACTGAGGACTGAAGGCTTGAAGGCTTGCCGTGAGTATGAGGCCAGTCTGGCCCTGTCTAAAAACAAAACAAAACAAAAATCAGCAAAAAGCAGAAAATAAATCCGCCCAGAAAAAAACTTATCCTTCACCCTATAAAGTTTTTCTATGTCACAAAAATTTCTATATTTATTAGCTCCAGGCTCAAAGAGGTGTGGCTGGTTAGTTTAGAACACATAAATCTGGAAAACTTATATAAATCTAAGTTGTTAGCCAAAGATACTTCTAGTATTGCCGATTTTCTCTTTTGAGAATTTGCAGCACACAAGACAATGTTGCTCTAAAAATAAAGAGGCTATAAAAAAAGAAAAAAGGAAAGGGTAACAGCTGTGGAAAAGATATAACGACCTATTATCTAGAGAAGCTATATACTGGGGATTCGCCTAGTTCTTTTTTTCCCCCTCGGAGCCCAAGAGTTCCTGTAATTAACTGAGAAGAATTGTCACGGCCCCTAGCAGAGACGAAGTGGGAGAAGTCGGTGAATGGCCGTGCCGTGAATACAAACACAAGGGCTCTGGGTCAGAACGACTTACGGCTCTGCCACTTTTCCGGATCTTACATTAAGTACATTCTCTAAGCCTCAGTTTACTCAGCTGTAAAACAGGGCTAACAAGAGTATCTAGCCCACGTAAAGGGAAATTACAAGAGGATTAAACAAAATAACCCACGTAAAGGGAGAACCACGCCTGCCACACAGGAAGAGCTCGGCAAGCGCTGGCTATGATTACCTGGGCGTGGGGCTGCTGCGGCCCTGGGGAGTAGCCGAATTGCTGCTGGGACCCCGCGGGGGACCTGGAGTAGGAGCCAGGGTAGCCGCCAGGGGACGGAGACCCGAACCGGCCCCCCGAGAAGCCGCCGCCGTGTCGCGGAGAATGGCTGCTTCCGTAGGGCCTAGCTCGGGGCCCATAAGGCGGCGTGTGGTGCGGGCTCCCGTACCCGTCCCGAGGGGAGGGCGGCCTCGGTCCGCCCCCGCCTGGGGTACCCCGGAGGTTGCTCCCGCTACCCCAACCTCCTACCCCCGGGCCGGGGTAAGGAGGAGTCGGGGGTCGGAAATTCGGCCGATTCATAGCAGGATCCGGAGACGAAGACCTCTCTGCCGCGTTCTCCCACCGGAACTGGATCGACCGACCCGCCACCTAGAAATAGTAGTCCTTCACCAAAGCAGTCCTCCAGCGTCAACTCCTTCCGGGATATTGGTTCCGGCCTAATAAAGGTTCCGCAAAGGGCTGAGAAATAAAAAATGTGACTGAATTGGAGGGAGACAGAGTGGATTTAAGTGAAGAAAAAGATTAGAGGGAGAACAAACACTCCACTCCAACAAAGATCTTTACAAGTCGACAGTCTGTCCTATAGATGAGGGACTTTCCGGCTACCCGGCGTGAATTTAATAGCCCCCGGCCCCGCCCTGGGGCGGGGCCTGAGGCGCGCGCGGGCGCCTCCGCGGAGGCTTCCTGCGCACTCCGGGACCCGGGCGGGCCGTCACAGAGGCTCGCGATGTTGGCGGCGCTGGCGAGCGCGGCGGCTCTGCGGAAAAGCGGCTTCTTCTCCTGCCGGTGCGGCGGGAGGGGGCTGTGGACTGGCCGCCCGCAGTCAGGTACCCTCCGAGACTCACTCTGTACCAGCCCCAGTGTTCCCTGTAGGGCCTCCCTGAGGAGAACGCCCGCAAATTCGTCCCGTAACCCTCACCCCGAGGCCTGCCCTTTGACTTTTGTCCCCTTCCCGTGGCCTCGCTCCGGGGACCTGAGACTTTTCAGCCCCCTCGGAGTCGGGCTCCTTGCCTGACATCCACATCCCCAGCACTGCCCCCCGCCGTCCGGTCGCCGTAGCGACCCCTGCACTCCTTTCCCACAAATTTAAGTAATTGGAGAAGTTGACCATCCCCAACAAAGAAAAGAGAGAAAAGCACACCTAGCCGCCTTGCAGGGCAGAGCGTGATTTTCAAGAAGAGAATATGGCTCAGGCTCCCAGACGTCCTGCTCGGTCCGCAGACCTCTAGGTAGAAAGGGTGGTTGAGAGTGACGCCGCACACGCAGCATTGTACGCGTTGTATAGGATATCCGTCCCAGAGCTTACGAGATTGAAAGAGATTGAAATTTAGATTTACCAGTTTCATAGACGTTTCTTGAGCCGAGAAGTTGAGAATGGCAATCCATTGTAAATCTTGGGATCCGCGTGTTACAATACAGAATCTCCAAGAATTTTAGAACTCTTTAAGTCACAGGCTAATGGGTAGCCAGGACCTGTGCTTTCAGCTTGTGCATCCTTGAGGAGCTACTCCTCACTGTGGCTTTAAAATTTTAATTAATTCATCTATTAATTTATTTTGAGACAAAATCTTGCTTTGTGGCTCAGGCTGGTGCTGAACTCACTCTGTAGGCTGTCTTCAAACTCAGGGCAATCCTGCCTCAGCCTCCTGGATGCTGGGATTATAAGCACGCGCCCCCATGCAAAACTAATTTTTATGTAGTGCTGGGGATTGAAATGCACGGACTTGGGCGCGCTAGGCAAACACTCAAACCACGGAGGCAAGCCCCCAACCCCTTAATTCTTCTATTAGTATGTATTTGCCATGCATAATAATAGCGGTCAGCTCGAGAAATTGGTGTATTTGTGTATCACATCTTGCTAATTTTTTCCCTTATTGTCTCTGACATTGTTCTGTGACATGCCTAACTGAAGAGTGATAGGTCTTCTTGATGAATAGAGACAAGAACATACAAGGCTGGTTTGTTTTTATTCTGAGGAAATATGGTTCACATTTCTCCAGTAGATACATTTACCGTTCAACAAGGCAAAATAAAGCACCAAGCCTTTGGGATGTATTGGCTCATCCATTTTATTGTATAGTTCTAACCTGCCCCCAGATTTTCTTTTTTAAACATTGTGCTTAATGTGTAGTCATGGGTCAATCAGATTTTTACTGAATGAATAAGTTATTATCACTATATAGGTCAGTAATTTTCACTTCTTTATGCCATCAACTAACTGCATTAGGGAGAAGGCAAAGAAGTGAGGGTAATGAAAACTAAAAGTTACCTTTTTAAAAAAATATTTGGTAAAAGCTATGTAGAATTGGGTGTTAGCTTGATGAGTACAGAATTGTAAAATACCTTCTCACTTGGCTTATGCATACAGAATTCTCTTATACCAGTATGAATTTTCATTAGAAATAGGAAAGGGGAAAATACAGTAGGCATTTTTAAACTAGTAGTTTATGAACAACAGTATGCTGCTGCTGCTGCATCTTCCTCTTCTTCCTCCTCCTCCTCCTCTCCTCCTCCTCCTCCTCTTCCTCCTTCTCCTTCTTCTTTGCTAGTTATTGAACTCAGGACCTCGTGCATGCTAGGCAAGCACTGTACTACTGAAACAGATTCTCAATCCACATTTTCATTACAGATGAAAAATTTGCCAGAGGTTAAATGACTTGCAGAAATTTATATAACAACCAGAGATAGGACTAGAACTCAGGCTTTTAATTGCCTGAGTTCTTTTTTCTCACCTGAGAAATACGAATTCTCAAGGTGGAGTGTGTAGTGCATACCTATAGTCCCAACATGTGGGAGACTGAGGTGGAAGCATCAGTTGATCCCAGGAGTTTGAGACCAGAGCTACCTGGGCAACATGATTAGACCTATCAGAGAGACAGAGAGACAGAGAAAGAGAGAAAGAGAGAGAAGATATTATCAGTCCATCCTTTGAGAAGTTCAGTAGGTAGAGATGTAAAATTTAAAAAGTGGTACTGTGTAGCTTATTTTTGATTTAGAGGCTAGCAGATATAACCTTAACTATTTAGTCTTTCTGAATCTTTGTGAATGCACTTACAGTCTTCCCAGGCTTTACCTTGGGAATTATAGCCTGATTGTCTTAGCTAGTGGACCTGAGAGCCCCAGACATCTGCTTATTTGCTTATATTTGTGGTATTATATATCACTATATCCCAGCCCATTTTTATATTCCATTTTGAGATAGGGTCTCGCCCAGTTTCTAAGTTGTTACTTAGCCTGGGCTCAAACTTGAACTTGTGATCCTCCTTCCTCAGCCTCACTGAGTGCTAGGATTATAGGCATGCCCCACTGGGCCCAGCTTGTTTGTTTAAATATAATTTCTTTGTATAGTAGTGAGTTTAGGGGAAGAGAGATGAGGGGAAAGGGAAGAAGTTTTATGATGGGTTACCCTGAAGTAGAAAAGTAAAAGACTGAGTATATGGTAGCTTTGTGGAGGAAAAAAGACACTTCACTTTTTTTGTAAATAGGTATGCTTCCTATAAAAAGAATTAGAGCACCATATAGAGAGGACTAGTATCAAACAGGAAAAGGCATTACTTTCATGAAAAGTGCTGTGGCGAAGTGCTGTCTTCAGATGACATTGCATTTGGAGGCACCAAGAAACAGCAACATGAGGGAACCATGAGGAACTCCAGGAATAACTGGTTAACTTTGCAGTAGTGATGTGTTTTAGAAGCTCTTCTTTAAACAAGTAAGAGTATCAAGATAAGGAAATTTAAGTATAAATGGAAATGAGACCTTATCTGTTTCTATAAGACTGTGGCTTTTTATTTATTTTTTGGTGGGTTTTTTTTTGAGTTGATTTCAAAAGTTTTTTTTCCCCACTACAGAACCTTGTCTTAAAAGAGCCAAATTTGAAACCCAATATGTAAGAATAGAAGAGATTTGTTTTGTTTTGTTTTGTTTTGTTTGCTGTACCGAGAATTGAACTCAAGGACTTTGCACTGAGCTACGTTTGGACTCCTTTTTTTAAAAAAAAAATTTTTTTTTTTTTATCTGAGATAACACTAAGTGTCACTGAGTTACAGAGTTGTCCAGACTGAACTGGAACTTATGGTCCTTCTTTCTCAGCCATCCCTTGTGCTGGGTTTACAGGCATGAGCTGCCACACTGCCTAGAAGAGCTATGTTTGAAACAGGGCTGGGGTCTCAGGCGCTGGCTTACTCTTTACCCCTGCTTTAACTACCCTCCCCCTTCCCCTGTCAACAGTGTGGCTCTGGTACCCCTTTGAAGATTTCCCAGGCAGGCCTCTGTAGAAAGGACTTAAGACCACTGTTTTAGTAGGTATCAAGTATTATAGTGCTGTGATATCAATTTTTTGGTTAGTTCTGCAATGTAATATCAAGAAGTAAACATTCTCATGTTTCTGCATTGTTAGAGTTTTCTAAGTTAAGAAAATGAAACCTGGGTCGAAAAGACAAGCTCTGGAAGTTAAAAGGTGACTGAATAGATAGTTTGAGAATTTCTAGGACTTGTATGTTTATATATTAAACTGGATCAAAAAAATCCCAGAGGCTTGGAGACATTCCTAAGACTGTAAAGCCAGTGGAGCTTGTCTTACCTTTTTCCAGAGGTGAGATGCCAAGGACAGTTCTTTTTTCTTTGTAAGGAGAATGTGTATACCTAAGGTAGATTAGCTTTTCTGTCTTCCTTAGGGGAGAGTGGCACTTGGGAAAATTTCCTGCAGAAACTCCTAGATTCACAAAAGTTTGAGGTCCCCTTCTGTAGTTTAACCCCTATAAAGCAGAGGCCCAGGCAGCCGGTTTTCACCTGAGGTATTCTGTGTAGTATTAGATGAGGTATTAGATGTTACCTGAGGTATTAAGTGTGGTACATTTCTGTGTAGAGAAATGAGTATATATACTTAAAAATGAGTATATATGTACTTAGAACATACTCTTTATTATTTCCTGAAACTTTTCAGATTATCTTTTTTTCCTTATAGGGATACCTATTTTTAGCCACATGTTAAGGACTGCTAGTAATGGTATGGTAAGTCAATCTCTAGGGTGTGCAATTAGCTCATTTATTAATAGAGTTAAGCCTGCTTTGAACACAGTAGATTACTTAACTATCATGTAATATTCTCATTGAGGATGTAAGTATTAGAAGTAACTTTCCACAAGAGTTTCTGGTAGTCAAAATTTCTTACTTCCTTAAAATGTGATCGCCTTCTTCCTGCTCCTCCTCCTCCTCCTCCTCCTCCTCTTCTTCTTTTTGTGTGTATGTGTGTTGTAGTTTTGTACTGAAAATTGAGCCCGGGACCTCCAAAACAGACCAAACCAAAAAAACAAAACAAAACAAAAGAAAACAAAACAAAACAAAACACAACCCAAAAGCACCCAAATGAAAACTAAACAAACAAAACAACAAAAATAAACTTGGTCTGGGGAAGGAGCTCCGAATGAAGGCCCTGGGATTGATCCCCTGTACCACACACAAACATGCACGCATGCACACACACATACACATACAGACTGCATGCATATGCTTAACTATCAAATTTGTAACAAACAGGTAAGCAGAAAATCTGCAAATCAAGAATGTATTCAGGGTTATGGGAAATGATGGAGAAAACCTTTTTCATATACTGCTGGTGTTGGCATCTATGTGTGTATGTATGTATGTGTATATATATATATATATATAATCTTTCTTATGGACAATTTAATAATATGTTTTAAAACTTTAAGTCATTTGAAATCCTACCTCTATTCTCAGAAGCAAGTTTCTTGCTTACCTTTCCATCCTCCAAAACTGTAAAGATAAATGTTTATCTTTACTACTTGAAGGAAAGTTTTTGGAGGCATTTCATAAGTCTTTATACATACAAAAAGCACACCAAATTTCTCTCTAGACATTCTACTACCCCCTTAGAGTTATGCAGTTATTAAAAGCATATCTAATAGTAAAATATAAGACAGTTTATCTCACAATCACGTTCAGTTCCCTTACTTTCCTTCTGTTTCCCTTGGTTAAATACCTGCAGTATCCTATGATATGGGTTCAGTATATCTTTTGTGTTACAAAGGGCTCTTTACATTCAGTCTAATATTGGCTAACCCATTGATGAGTTCATGATTGAAAGGGCTATTTGAAGGCTTGTTGGAGGAAGTAGATTATGGGGACATGACTGTAGGGTCTGTATCTGCCTGCTGGCCCCTTCTTGGGCTCTTCCCCTGTTCTCTCAGTTTCCCAAAAGCCATGAATTGAGCAGTTTATCCATGGCTTTCCATCACACCCTTCTGCCAGGTGTTTCTCCAACAGGAAAGCTGACCGAAACATACGTAGTATTTATCTATCCACCCATCCAATAAATCTCTGAAGGCATTTATACAAAAAACCTCCCAATTACTAGCTATGAAAGATCCAAAAACAAATGATTTAAATATTGTTAACTTTCTTTATTTGGGTTTTCTTATTTTTTGTGATAAAGTATTTATGTAACGAGAAAATATTAATTGCAAATTTGAGAATTATTTTCTGTTGCACCTCTTTCATTTACTTTCTTAATAATGTAACAGGGACTTTAGAAATTAATATTAATTAATTGATTTGGAAGACAAATTTCTATTTTAATTTGTTTTACTTTTTTCTTTTGAGATAGGGTTTCATTTTATTGCTGTTTTCAGGTGCTTCTCCCACTTCAGCCTGAGTAGTTAAGAATATAGGTGTATACCATCTCTTTTTTTGTTTATAAAATTAAACATCTGATACCAAAGAGCCATGCCCTCTTTTCCACTGTGATTTTAGGGAAATAAAACAAATTAAATATTATTATCTCAGTATAATTCTTTCATAGGTGGTTATGTTAAAGAGAAAGTAAATTATGACGAGTATAATTATCTTTAATTACTATCAATATAAACACATGGATTTCAGTGTAGAACTGAAATGTCTTTGAGTCTATGAAGATCTCCTAGTCTTCATAAACCTTATTTCTCATGAATCTAGAAATCGAGAACAGTTACTACTTAGTGATTCAAAATTGTAATTTCCCTAGAATATCTGAATCTAATAGATACTAATATTTTCAGTTATATTGCCCTTCCAAAATTACCTGTCAAACTAAATTATTAGTAACAGAGTGTCTCTTATGATTTTTAATGTGTGCTAGAAAGAAAGCCTGATGCTAGCTAGTACAGATAAGACATCAACAGATTAAGAGTGCATTCTTTGAAGCAATGTCCATCTTATGCTTTCTCTCTCATAAGTTCTTGTGTTTAAATTCTCTCATAAAATATCACATAATCCTTTTGGTGTATGCCATATGTTCTGTTTGATGTTGATATTTGATCGGTTTGTTTTATGACTTGACCTTTTTGTTGCAGTAATTGACAAGTATGAGTGGAGAGTGATGTTATTAGTACTTCACAAAGATGAGCCACTTATGGTGTTTGCGAGTTATCCCTGCTTTAGTGCTGCTCAAGTTTATTCATGTTGTGGAGGTCTTAGGGCCAAATGCCATGGGACTTCTAGGAAGTAGCTTTGACAAACATAGAATTGATGGCAGTTTCATTATAATAATATTTCTTTGCATGGTTGCCCAGCTATGTCACCCTAATAGCTTTTCATATTAGAGGCCAAATATAACAGAGAGATCTATAAACTGCTCAATATATTTTAAGAAATTCTACTACAATTGATGCCTTTTCCAACTGTATTTTCCCTTGTAGTCACTGTTCCACTTCCACTCAGCCAAACCATATTTTTCCAAAAGGCAAAATGTAGCTCTAAAATCCTTTTCAAAGTATAAAATGTTAACCATATTTTTTGTTTCTTAATATAATCGTGTTTTTCTTTTCAATTTCAAATATGAACTTTTAGTCACTAGCTTTAATATTTGGGTGATTGTATAATGCATACCTTTTTATGTGAGACTGATAATAATAACAATTACACATTTTTTGAGAGCATTTACTTTATGCCAGAAAATGTGATAAACACATTATATTCAACATTTCATGAATCCTTGCCAACTCCCTGAGATACTGTTTCATATTAGGTAGGGAAAGCTGAAAGAAGTAAAGTTAGATTGCCACTTGGTTAGTAAATATTAGATAGATCAGTGAATCAAAGCTGGGCAGTCTGACTACAGAATTTATGCTTTTAACTATTTAAAGCTCATTGATTGATTTTGAGTTAAATGTGCTCTGTAAGTCCAGAATGTCTAATGAAAAGTAAAATTCCATTGCCTATTGTTAAATGAATTCAGCTTAAAAGCATGTTTCATTAAATGATCAATTATTGCATGAAAAAAGTTCAATGTCATTGGCAATGAATGGTGTGCAAGCTAAAACTACAAGAAACCATTACACACCCATTGGAATGGCTAACTTTAAAAATATTCCAAATTCCTACTGTTGCAAAGATGTGAAACATTCTAATCTGCAATATGGCAACCAGTTTGTTAAAAGTTCTACATACACCTGTCATTGCTCAATCATTCCAGTAGGCATTTACCCAAGAGAAGTGAAGACCATGTCCTCACAGGCTTACACATGAAAGTTTTAGCAGCTTCATTTTCCTCCATTTTTATTAGTGTATATGAGATACACATTGAGCTTGAGAATTTTTTTGAGACAGTATCTCACTGTTAGCCCAGATTGCTCCTGAATTCACTGTAGAGCATTTTATTTTTATATATGTGGTACACAGTGGTTGCATTTTTATTAGTATGTATGCGATACACAGTTGGTTACATTGAACTTGAGTTTTTTTTTTTTTTTTTTTTTGAGACAGGGTCTAGCTGTGTAGCCCAGGCTGCTCCTGAATTCACTGTGGAGCCCAGGCTGGCCTTGGACTCGTGGCAGTTCTCCTGAAAGCTGGTATTATGGGCAGGTGTGTGCTACCATGCCCAGCTTTGAGCTTGAGAATTTTGGGCACATATATATACATGGCATCTACTTCGCAATCCCTTATCTTTGCTCCTTTTTTGATCTCCTGTCTCCTCCCTTCTTCTCCCTCCTAGATCTCACCTGTTTGGCTCTACTGTTAGTTTGTGTTTATGTTAGAGAAGGCTTGCGATATTTAACTTTCTTTTCATTTCACTAAGCAGCATGGCCTCAGGTGTGACCATTTACCTTCACATGTCTCAAATCCATCTATCTTTATGGCGGAGTACTACTCCGTTGTGTGCTATACCACATTTTTTTGGTCTACTGATGGATATTTCAGCATCTTCTACAATGATAGCAGCTTAATTTGCTGTAGCCTAAAAACCAATTTAATGTCTCTCTCAGTCTATTTTCTGTTGCTGCACAAACAAAATACTTGTTAGCTGGATGTGGTAGCATTCACCTGAAATCCCAGCACTCAGTTCAGGACTAAAGAATGAGACCCTGTCCCCCACAAAATTTACATTTTAAATTAAAAAAAATTTTTATAGGTGTCAAATTGCTCTCCTAAAAGGTAGTTACTGACTTTTATTCCACAATGTGCGAAAGTATCACTTTACTATACTCTTGACAATATTGGATAATTATGTTTTAATTGTTTGCAAATCTGGTGAGAAAAATGTTATTATAATTTTCATATTTTAATTGTAAATAAAATTTCGAACTATATCTTTTGCTGTGATACTAGGAATTCTTTTTTACTATTGTGTTGCTTGTGAATTTTTCCATTGGGCTTTGTTTCTTTCTAGACTGATTTCAAAGATATGTTGTAGAAACCTTTTGTCTTTCATTTTTACTGCAAATGTTTTTGACCTTGTAGTATGACATTTATCTTGTAATTTTATCTATGATATCTTCCACTTTATTGCATTTTCTTATATAGTCACAACCATGAGTCTTTTTCTTTATGGTGTTTTGATTTCTATTTTTAAAAAACAAATCAAGGCTTTTCCAAGAAAATTATAGGTTTTTTTTCATCTATTTGTCTAGCAGTGTAATGGGTTACTTTAATTTGAATTTCATACTTCTTTAAATCTTTACCTAGATCTTAATAGGATTAGCTGTAGATCTTAATTTCTATTTCTCTATGTATACAATCAGTTTTTGCAATACTGTTTCTTAAATAATTATTTTTCCACTCATTTGAGATTTCTTCTTTGACATATAGTGAATTTTAATTTATCTAGATGCTGTTTCATTCTTTAATTCATTTTTCTTGTGTTAATATATTACATGTTCAAAATAACTGTGTATTTTATTATCTCTTAGGCTAAGTATTTACCCCACCATCCTATACTTTGTTGGCTGTTCTTCAGCATGTACTCATCAAGATGAATTTCAAAATCTTTAAAATCAGTTTATCAAATCATCTTTCCCTTGCAAGGAGGGAGTATCTACCATCTTCCCTTTTGATGGCTTTTTTTTTTTAAAGTGATAGAATCTCAACATATTGCCCAGGCTCGCCCCAGAGTCTTGGGCTTAAGGAGTTTACCTGGCTTGGCTTTCTCTAACTGCATTTTGATAAAAAAACATTTGGTTTGTAGATTTACTAAGGCTGATCGCAGGCTGCATGGTGAACTATCCCTGATCTGAGAAACATCATCAATTTTTGTTATTTAACAGTAATCTTATTCTATAAAGCCAAGGGAAATGCTGAATTAATGACTGATGTGTACTGAAACATTGCTCCTGGGAGCACAGTACAGGGCTAGTTCCTTCAAGCCTCTGGTCACACGCTCTCATTAACTGGTTAATAGATAATATTGTTCATGTATGTTTCTGTTAAAGACACCTTAATTAATAAATATTGTTTATTCATTAATGTTGAAATTATGACCAGCAGCACTGTATTTCATACCTGAATGAAGTTTATCTAATGTATTTCTTCCATAAGATACATCTCTTTGTGTTATCAGTATTAGACAGTAAGTACTTAAGCACTAAAATGATTTAACCTTAAACAGTGAAATCACCAACAGCAAGCACAAAACTGTGAAAATGTATAATATTTTGTTGAATACAAATTTGGTTACAGCGTAAGAGGTGAAATAAGACTGAGGGTTGCCTTATTTGACCTCACTGGAACATATATGTATTAGGTAACTCATTCTTCTTGCATTTTGTATATAATTTGAAATAATTGTGAGTATTGATTTCTGGGTTGCAAATAAATGTTAATGAGTAATCCTATTCTCAAATAACTGTATCAATTGTAATTATTCTTTGATGCTACTACCACATATACAAACAATGAATCAGTAAAGGGTTCAGAATGGCAACATATGTAAAAGCTGCGGCCAGAGTGGTACAGCAGGGGGTATATAAAATGATATTTTATTATATTGCTCATGAATGTAATATAATATATAATTGTATTAGTCAGCTTGCCTCTTGCTGGGATGAGCTATGGTATCTGATATCTCTAACTAAAAGAAGATAGGTTCATTTTTAACTCAAGATTTCAAGGGTTTCAGTCCATGGCTTGCTGGCTTCAAGCCGGAGAAACATTATGACAGAAGGACATGGCAGAAGAAATCATGGCATGAGGGAGCAGAGAACAGAAGAGCCCAACAGGAAAGGGCCACGGATCTCATAGAGACCCCAAGACCCATCGAACACACCCAGAAGTATACCTTACTAATCTGCTAAGCATCTTTCAAGCCAATCAAATTGATAATCAAGACTAATCATTGCAATAATATAATAAGATTTATCTTTTAAGTTTTTTAGGTGTAAGTTTTACATCACTTCAGAATTTCTAACATGGTTAATTATATAAAAAAACTTCCTTTGCCTTTCTTTTTTTCCCTTTTTCTACAGAGTTCAGTTCTTGCTATTTCTTTTGTTTTCTACCTCCAAAATACCACGATTATCATGCTACTTCTTGTTCTGTTTTTTTTTGTGCTTGTGTTTTTATCTATAGTGAATGTGTTCACCATCATTTGAACAGACACATACATTTCCCATCCTTCCAAATAATAAAATTTGTTAATCAGTGCTCAGTATTTAAACTATAGATTAACAATTTCTATTTATACTCATGCTTCATTGATCCTTTTTTTCCCTTTTCATGCTTGCCTTTTTATTTTTTTTCTGAGACAGAGTTCTGCCCTGTAGCTCAGGCTGGTCCTGAACTCACTGTGTAGTTCAGGCTGGCCTCAAACACACAGCAGTCCTCCTGTCTCAGCTCATGACTACTGGGATTACAGGCATGTGCCACCATGCGCAGTTTATGTGGTGCTGAGGAATCGAATCCAGGTCTTTGTGCTATGCAAGCACTCTAACCACTAAGATACAAACCCTTGCCTGGTATATTTACTTTCTCATAACTTTCCTTTATTCATCTCTACCTGCACCATGAATAAAAGTCCCTTATTTTTTGTGTTGACATATATTTATTATTATTGATCTAGAATGAAGTTAACCTAGGTGGGAACAAAAATTACATTTATTTGGAACAAATTAGGATTGCAACCCAAGAAAACACACTCAGTTTTGAAAATGTGCCTTAAGATATTACAAAATCGTGGCTATCTTTACAATTTTAAACTGCAAGGGGGGGCAGAAATTATATCACTTGTACTAATAGTATTTATGATTGGCAGTGATAAAAGTTAAGCTATCTTGCAAGAAAAATAGTGGGTACAATATCTCTAGGTAGTCTGAGGAAGACAGTCCATTGTACAGAAGGTCAACAGAAGTTAACAGTATTACAAAAATCAATTCAGAAGGGGTTGGTGGTATTGTACTGGGTGTGTGTTTGGAGCCCAGTTCAGAGATTCAGCTGCAGTTATGGCTGAGTTCTGACTCTGTTGGAACTCCCCTGAACTGATGCTGCTCCATGTTGATGTTTTCCTGGCTTGATGCTGTCCCTTTGAACATGCCCACTACCCTTCTTCTCTTTTGATTGACCCATTCTCTGGACCCTACATCCTCTTATTTATTATTGATAGTTTTGATATGTGATTATCCTTAGAAGTACTTTTCATATGAAGTAATTTTCTAAACTTTTAGGTTACCTTGCTAGAAATGATTTTCCTGAAAAAGGATGCTTGAAAGGTAAATTTTTTGAAAGCTTGCATGATTGAAAATAAATTTTTCCTATTCTCATACTTTTTTTCATGGATTGACTCAGTTTAAAATTTAAAAGTACTATATCTCTGCAGAATTTCAAATTTTTGCTCCATTTTTGTTTTGGCTTCCAGTGTTGGGAAATCCAATGTTGTTCTGATCAGTAATCTTTTATATATGATTAGCTGAATTTTTTTGAGGAAATCTCTTCAAAGTTGCCTCCTGAGTGGATAGCACTACAGGCAAACAATATGGTCAGCTCTTTTTTTTTATTTTTAGAGAAACTTCAGAAATGTTTAACATCATTTGTTAGAAAAACGCCAATTTCCTAGACTGCATATGATGCCCTTTGTTGTGTTTGATTGGTGTCTCTGAAAAAATATGCTCAGCGTGCAGAGTAATCTTCCCATCTGGAAGACTGTGCCCTTCAGTTCTAGGAAATTCTTGTGAATCATTTCTTTGGTAATGTTCTCTCTTCTGCTTTTTTCCCCCACTCACATTCACTCTTTGAGAAAGCTATATTATTGTGACTCCTGAAGTGATCCTATATTTTTCTTACCCTTTCTCCATTTTCTACCTTTATTTTATCATTTGTTCTGCTTCTGGGTGTTTTTCTTCTCTTTTTTGTCCTTTTTTTCCTAATTTTCATCTTTTATTATATTTTTAAGTTTCAAGATTCCTGTCTTGTGGATATTCTTTTTAAATTATTTTTTCTGTTTTATAGATACAAAAAATCTCATGTTTTAAAGCATATTAGGTGATTTTCTTTTTATAGGTAAAATTTACATATGGTAAAATTCTCTTTTTTAATGTTCAGTTTAACAAGCACATGACATCATGTAGCCACCTGTTCTTTTCCCTCCTTCCCTCCCTCCCTCGATCCCTTCTTTCCTTCCTCCCCTTTTTCCTCCTTATTTACTTATGTATATGTACTGGAGATTGGACCCAGGGCCTTTACCTTGACTTATATCCTCAGACATTTTATAATTTTAAATTTTGAGACATGGGATTGCTAAGTCCCTAAGTTGCCCAGGCTTCTCTGAAACTTGTGATCTTCTTGCCTTACCTTCCCAGAGCGCTCAGGTTGTAAGCATGTGTCACAATACCTAGCTGTGCCACCATATTTAACATACAGGACCATTCATTTACTCCTTGAAACTTATGTAAGCATTCCTTTTTCTTTTTTCCATTCTATTTTTTCTGATCTATTTTCTATATTATTTTCTCCTTTCTGGAGGCCTTGTAAATGAAATCACAATAATAGTTAAAAATTTTTTTTACCTATATGTTTCTTTTCAGTTTCTTTTTTCATGTTTGTTTTGTTCTTTCTTTCTTATTAGAGGCTTTTCCTGTATGTTGCTGATTCTCATCTCTTTTCTTGTATCATGAGAAATATGTGTTAGCAAACTAATTGGAAGCTGTATGTGAGTGGAAATTTATTATGGGGTGACTTGTAGTCTCTCTTTAATTCCTGTGTTGAAGCTGAGCCTTTAAGGAGGCAATTAATTTAAAGTAAAATAATCAGGTGGGCCCTAGGCGCCAGCCTGTCTGGTGAATTTATTTTTTATTTTTATTTATTTTGGATTTTTATTTCTTTATTTAACTTTATTTCATTTTGGTTTTTTTGAGTTAGGGTCTCACACTATAGTCCAGAACTAGTCTTGAACTCACTGGATAGTCCAGGCTGGCCTTAAACACAGGAAATACTCCTGCCTCAGCCTCCCAGGACTAGGATTATAGATGTGTGCTACCAGCCCATTTTATATAGTGCTGGGGAATCAAACCCAGGGCTTTGTGCTTGCTAGACAAGTACTTTAACCGCTGTGTTACTCCTCCAGCCCCTGTCTGATGAATTTATAAAAGAAAAGATGAGGACTGAGTGAGACCTGAGGGTTAAGGGATCACCAAGTGAAGGAGCAGCCAGATGTAGCCTTTCAGAGCCACACTGAGAAACCTTAAGAGAAATTAAACCTGCTTACACATTTATCTTGTCCTTCTGGCCTCCATAACCACGAGAAAATAAATACCTGTTGTTGAAGCCATTATGTGGTATTTTGTTATGGTGACCATTGCAGATTGATACAGTGTGCTTGACTGATGGGTTTCAAATTCAAATATGATTTTGCCCTCAGATATGGGCACTTTCTGTCAGTATTCAGTTATTTTCTTTTGGACTGATAAAATCTTCCCTAGAGAAAAGTTTTCCAAGAAAGTTAATGTACAAAGGGGCTAGGAAAAGAAAGGTTACAGAAGCCTGTCAAAAGTGAAGAACGTTTCTTGGGCTGTATCTTGTGCCTCTTCATATGAAGGAGGAACGTTCAAAAACAAAAATCAAGTCAACAGGGGATGGAGGAATGGCATAACTGTTAAAGCACTTGCCTAGCAAGTGCAAGTCCCTGAGTTTGATTCCTCAGCACCACATAAGCAGGGCATGGTGGTGTATGCCTCTAATACCAGCACTTGGGAGACTAAGGCAGTAGGATTGCCATGATTCCAAGACTAGCCTGGACTTCAGAATGAGTCCAGGATGAGCCTAGGCTACAGAGCAAAACCCTTTTTCAAAAAAAAAAAAAAAAAAATCCAGTCAGAAGGCAAGCACTTATCCAAGCCCCTGCCAGCATCAAATGGATTGTCCTATTGACTGAAAAGAGGCAAATGGCCAAGTCCAGAGCCAACCAGACAGGAAAATGCGCAAGGTGGTGTTTGTCTAGAAATGTGACTCACAGGTAGTGTAACTGTAATAATCTACCACACTAAATATTGTTTTAGCTACTTTCCTTTTTTCTGATCCTCTGCCATTAATTTGCTATCTGATTATAATGTGTTTTGTCTTATAAACTCAAACTACACATAATTCAAACTGCAATGTGGAAGAGATGCAAGGATACAGGGAGGTAGGTTTTGTGGAGGTGGTGGGGGACTTAAGGATGGAGGAGGTGGGAGGGCAGGGAAGACAAGGGAAAATGATTATGATGCAGTATATATAGTACCAATTCTCTAAGATGAGTGTAATTGTTATGTATTGCAAATATAGACTAATAAAAATAATTATGGGAAATATTTTTGGTTTTCCACTTGTGTTTTCAAGAAAATAAAACACAAGTCACCTGGGTTTCAAATATTTCTCACTGTCGTGACAGTAACTCCTTATAGTAAATTAATAAATTGGCTAATTAGAAGAAGTGAGTGCTCCATTGTTCCTTATTGGAGTGATGTGGTCTGTGGAGCCCTCATTAAGAATCATTGTATTTCTTGAGATCCATGTTGATCTTGTAATACTGCAAGTGAAAATGTGTGAATTTTAACCCTCGTTCTTAGTCTCCTTGTGATGGCGATACACTGAGAATTAAAAGTACTGAATCAAGTACTCTTAATTATTTCTGGTGAAAATGAAATAGTATAGCCACTTTGGAAGACCATTTGGCAGGTTTTTTTTTTTAAAAAACAAAACTAAACATACTCTTATCATACAGTCATACAATCATGCTCCTGAGATATACTCAAATGAATTGAAAACTTGTGTCCTTACAAAAACGTGCACAAAATGTTTGTAACAGTTTTACTCATAATTGCCCAAACTTGGGAGCAGCCAAGATGTTCCTGATACATACAAATAATGGTGTATTATTCACCATTGAAAGGAAATGAGCTGTGGAGCCTTGAAAAGAACTTAAGTGCATAGTACTAAGAGAAAGAAGCCAGCCTGAAAGGCTACATGCTGTATTTCCCACAGTGCTACATTCCAGCAATGACGAACCTATGGTGATAGGCTGGAGGAGTAGCTTAGCAGCTAAAGCGCTTGCCCAGCAGGTGCTAAGTACCCAAGTTTGATTCTCCAGCACCATATAAGCTAGGTGTGGTGGTGCATACCTATAATCCCAGCACTCAGGAGGCTGAGGCAGGAAGATTGCTGTGAGTTCAAAGTCTGTCTGGGCTACATAGCTCAGAACTAACCTAGATTACACAGCGAGACATTGCCTAAAACCAACCAGCCAACTAACCAAACCAACAACCAACCAACCTATGGAGATAGCATTGGCATGGATTGCCACAGGGTAGTGGGTGAGAGGGAGGAATAGGTCGAGCACAGGATTTTTAGGGAGTGAAACTATTCTGTATGATAATACGGTGGTGGTCCATATCATTATCTATTTGTTAGAAATCATAAAGTGTATAACATCACGAAGGAACTCCTGTAAACTATGGACTTTGAGTGGTGACGACCTATCAGTGCATGTTAGTTGATTATGACAGATACACTACCCTTGCATAGGATGGGACAAGTGGCTGGTTTTGCACATGCTGGAATGAGGTACTTTGGGAAATCTCTGCACTTTCCACTCAATTTTAGAACTATAATAATTCTAAAAATAAAGTCTGTTAAAGGCATCAGAGTGGTAGCTCATTATTTTTCCTCTTTAGAGCTTAAATGACCAAGGGGTGATTACAGTGAATGTTTAAATTAAAAAATTATTCTGATAAAAGACACATTGGCTTTAATCCCCCTGAAAATATTTCCCCTCACTTTGAACACACTTATTCTTGACACTTCATGAGGACATTCTTAAAATCCTCTTTTGTGACTGGCTTTATAAAGAGATATAATAAAAAATATGGTGAACGCTGCTGCTGAGTGCCATCCATTGGAAAGAAAATCTTATTAAAAAAAGTTACGTGCCCTCATTCATCTTATTCATTGGACCTGGCACTGTGCTACTTCTAGCTCTTCTCCAATCAAAATGACCACAAAAGGTAAATACTTTGTGGTGATTCAGATCATTGAGGCAGCCGTGTCAGTATAATGAAAGACATGAAAACTGACTTTCAGAACTGCCTCAGGAAGTGGCAAGAAGGATGAGATAAGTGTGTTTGAAGTGAGGGGAAATATTTTGAGGATGGATAATAGCTCTGCATCTTTTATTGTAATAATTTAAAAAAAATTTAAACACGTGCTGTATTTTCCACGTACATCTTGTAAGTTCAGCTTGATCTCCACCATTATGAACCATGTAAGCCATTTGGCTAAAATTTGGTTTTGTGTTGTAATGTGATGTTGCATATGTTCATTGAATTATTAATGTAACAAACTGTATTAAGTACTAGAAATTGAATCTCTGGCCTTTAAACTTAAAGGCTATATCTCTGGCATTTTTAATTTTTATTTATTTATTTTTGAGATATTGTCTGGTTAAATCTCTAAGTTGGCCAGCCTGGGCTAGCACTTGTAATCCTCCTATTGCAGCCTTCCAGAATGCTGAGATTATTGTAGTCATGTGCCACCACACCCAGTTTTAGCACATTTTAAGATTCATTATTTTCCTTCTTGTCTAGAAAGATCAAAAATGCAGGGCGCTCTAGCCTTTTCTTTCAGTAGAGTTCCTACTTTCTCCCCCCGCCCCCCCATTTTATTTATATGTATATATATATGATGCATAATGTTTAAATTGAACTTGGGTATTTTGTACACATATATATATACCATCAAAATTACAAACTCTTCTCCCTTTTGACCCTCCCACATCCTCTCTGTTCCTACTAACTCCCACTGTCCCCTCCATTTAGTCGTGTGACATGACTCTATTCTGAGTTTCTCATACTAGGGAAGTCATTCAGTATTTAACCTTCTGTGTCTGACTCGCTTCTTACTTTCAACCTCACTCTCTCTTATACTTATGTCATGATGTACCAGTCAATACAGGCTAAATGTGCATAAGAAAATGAAAAAAAGCAGAAATTTTTGACATTACTTTAAATACTTCATGTGTTAGACATCATTATTTAGGACTAGGATGTAGCTCAGTGGTTAGATGCTTGCCTAGCATGCATGATTCCCTGGGTTTGATTCCCCAGGCCCACGTAAAAGATTAACTGGGTGTGGTGGTACACAGTTGTAATCCCAGCAGTAGGGAGACTGAGGCAGGAGGATTGCTGTGAATTTTAGGCCATTGTTGACCACATAGTGAGTTCAGGACCAGCCCAGACTATAGAATGAGACACCATCTCAAGAAAAAAAGGTATCATTGTTTAGTTTACTTTTAATTTTTCATTACATAAATTATCTTCAGTGTATCTGTGAACTCTATTAACTGGGAATAATTGTTTAATTTTTATAGATTGATTTTCAGTGGGATCAGAGCAAGGTTTCTGTGGTACATATAAAGCAGAATCATTGTCAAGAAAAGTTAAAATTTTGATAGCAATAGAAAATACATAAAAACAATGATGAATTCTTCATTATTCACTTTAAACATTAGTAGTCAATATTGTTCATGTTTTCTTTGTTTCACCAGATACTGACAGGAAGCCATTGGAGGGTATAAAAATTCTGGATCTAACAAGGTTTGTCTTGAGTTGTCTACATTTTGGTGACTGGGTTTATACTTCTTTAAATTTTTTTACTTTGTTTTTCATTATAAGAGTGATACTGGGGCTGTCAGAATATCTTAGTGTTTAAAGTGCCTGTGTAGCAAGCTCATCCACCTGGGATTGATTCTCCAGCAACACATAAACTGGGTGTGGTGGCACATGCCTGTAATCCCAGGACTTGGGAGGCTGAGGCAGGCTAATTGTAGTGAGTTCAAGACCAGCCTGGGCTCCATAATGAATTCAGGACATCCTGGGATACAGAGTGAAAAAGGAAAAAAAAATTCTGGTAATCATTATTCTGAGACAATATAATATTTATGCATTTTGTTCATCTATGTATTTATATATAACTTTGAAAAACCAAAATTGGATTTATGTTGAAATTTCAGTCGTATCATTATACTCTGAATATTTTCCTGTGTCATTCAACATTAAACAAAAACTGTAAGATGATCTTGTACTGTGTAGATGTCACAGTTACAAGGATGTTTCCATATTTTCACTTTTATAAATTTGGCTTCCCTGGATACAGTACAAACCTTTGCTTTGGGTTCAATTTCTTTCTGGGGTTAGAATTCTAGAAGTAGAATTACTTAAAGATCTTGATACTTATTACCAAATTACATTTTAAAACAATTTTACAGTTTAAACAATTTTGATTTTTTACTAACGTATGAGATGAGGAACATTGATGGGCTGCTGACAAAATAATGTAAAAATTGCCAAGATGGTCACTTGTCATCATTGTTAATATTATAGAGTACTGGCGGGACCTTTTGCTACTATGAATTTAGGAGATCTTGGAGCAGAAGTTATTAAAGTGGAAAGACCAGGTAAAACTATTGCTTCCTTTAAAAAAATAGAATTGGGCTAATAAGTATTTTTAGTAACTTTTAAACATTCACTTTTATTGTACCTATCAGTGGGATGAAGAGAAAATTGAAATAGTTGTTTTTCCCATTCTTTGTGTTCACCTGAAACTGTACTGACAATCTTTTTGTAGTCTTTATGTGCATCAGAAAGTGGCTTTTCACATATTTGAATGTTTCCATTAAAACATATATAAGAATGGCACTTACAGCTGTGTGTGGTGGCACATGCCTGTTACACCACTGCTCTGGGAGACTGAGAAAGGAGTATTCTAAGTTTGAGCCTGCACTGACAATTTAGTGAGACCCTGTCTCAAAAAGAAAAGTATAAAAGGGCTGGGGATTGTAGCTTGGTGCACAGGCCATGGGTTCAGTTTCCCAATACCAAAAAAGAAAGACAAAACAACAAAAAACAGCAGCAGCAACAACAACAACAGAAACAAAATCAGCACCTATAATAGTTACAGACAAAATTCTAAGCCCTTTGGCAATGTTAGTCTTATCTTTATGAAAATGCTACAGGGAATGGTGGATGTAGTGCAGTGGTTAAAGCACTTGCCTAATGAGTGCAAGACCCTGAGTTTGATTCCCTAGCCCTTCATCAGCTGAGCATGGTGGTGATGCCTGTAATCTCAGCACTTGGGAGTCTTTGTCAGTATTGTACTTTGGATCTGGAATGTCCCCCAAATGTCTCATTTAAATGTTATATATTGTCTGTGGAACCATGTGCTGTTGAGAGATTGGGGCCTAGTCTGGAGGGGTGGATTACAGGTGTGAAAGTTAGGATTAAAGGTGTGTAAATTAAGATTAATGGTGTGTAAATTAGGATTAATGGTGTGTAGTGGCCACAACCTTCCACACCTGGACCAGGAGGGGCTAATAACGGGGAGGAGATCTGGAAGGATATATAAACTGCTTGCTGCCTTCTTTGAACCACTAGGACTAGTCTCAACTAGTCTCAATTTCCCTGCCTGTTTGTGATGTCGTGAGAAGCTGCCTCCACCTCTGCCTCTGCCATGTATTTTGATTGCTACCAGCCACCCCTTAATGGACTGTGACCTTCTGAAACTGAGCTAAAATAAACCTTTCCTCCCCTAAATTTGTGGACGTCGGATATTGAGTCACAGCAACAGAAAAGTAACTAAGACAGGCAGGAAAATTGCTGTGAGTTTGAGGCTACCCTGAGCTACCCTGGGTGAGTTCAGGACCAGACTGTGCCACAGAACAGGACACTGTCTCAAAAAACAACCTGATTATCTCCCCTGGAGTCCCCCACCCCCAAAAACCTATGAGTTGATATCACTGTTTCTATCTTATAAATGAGAAAACTAGCCACAGAGAGTAAAGCAATTTATTGATAAGGAATATCTTGGTACTAGCTCTGACCCTGGCCCTCTTTAGCCCTGTGGAAGCCCTAACATTACCCTTGAAGCTGAGATTAAATTATACCGCCTGACTGTGGGACAAACAGCAGGCAAGGGGAGGATAAATTCAAAGAAATAGGATACCAAAGAAAGAAGGAAAAGGAATTAAAGTCCCTTAAAAAGGAATCTTGCTGAGCATGATGGCACATGCCTATAATACCAGCACTGGGGAGGCTGAGGCAGTAGGATTGCCTTAAATTTGAGGCCAACCTGGTCCAGTGGGTCCTGGCTACATAGTGAGTTCAGGAGCAGCCTGGACTACTGTGTGAGACCCTGTCTCAAAAAAAAAAAAAAAAAAAAAAAAAAAAAGAAAAGAAAAGAAAAGAAAAGAAAGGAATTTGAGTACTCCCTCATCATTTCTGTTTCTAATAAAAGAAGCCTTTTCCCCTTTTACTTTTTTGTTTTCCTTTTTCCTTTTTGAGACAGGGCCTGGCCCTGTAGTCCAGTCTTGTCCTGAACTCACTATGTAGCCCAGGCTGGACTGGAAAACTCGCAGCAGCCCTCCTGCCTCAGCCACTCGAGAGCTGGGATTATAGGCATTCATTACCATACTGGGCTAATTTTTATGTGGTGCTAGGGCATTAAACCCAGGCCTTGCACTTGTTAGGAAGTGCTTTAACCACTGAACTATGCCCATAGCCTGATTGAACCCATGGCCTCATACATACTAGTTAATACTCTACCACTGTGCTACATCCTTTGTCATCCCATTTTTTGGAGGCAGGGTCTCTTTGTTGTCCAGGCTGGTCCTGAACAATATAGCCCAGGTTGGCCTCTCTCAAGTGCTGGGATAATAGGTAAAGGTTACCGTGCTCATGTGAGGTTGGTGTTTGGAAATGGAGCCCAGGGCCATGTGCTTACTATTAAGTAGTCTAACTTCTGTGCTATCTATATCTGAGACAAGGTCTCCCTCTGTAGCCCAGGCTGGTCTTGAGCTTACAGTGCAGCTTAGGATTGCCTAGTGCTCACTGCAATCGTCCTGCCTCAGTCTCCTAAGTGCTGGGTTTACAGGTGTGTGCCTCCACACCCAATTAATCTTTTAATGTGGTACTGGAGAATTGAAGAATTGAACTGATGGCCTTGTACATGCTAGGCAAGTGCCATAATCACTGAGTTAACACCCTCACTCTGCCTGATGCTGAATTAATTAAGTCAGATGCAGAGGGATAAATATCACATGGTTTTTCTTATGTGAGAAACCCAAATTGTATATAATTTAAAGAGCAAAATAAAAGACAGATAGCAAACATAGAGGTAGACTTTGTAGAGATGGTAAGGGGAGAGAGAGCATCTAGTCTAATTTCTCTTGCTATTGAGCTGTTTAGAGGCTATTATGGTAATTTTACAAAAATATTTACTACTTACTTAGCTCTATTTCCTCTTTCTAGTTTACACTGTGGAGGAGACCTCTTTGCTTAACCCTCTCATTATGTTATTTCACCATACACTTAGTATCAAGCTTTGTTTATATCAGATTTGGCTGTTAATCTAACTCTTCTTAACTCTCCTTCCCAATAAATGTTAATTTTCATATTACATTTCTTTTTCTTGAAATGGGGTCTCACTCTGTAGTTCAGGTTGGCTCAGAACTCACTGTGTAACTCAGGTTGGCTTTGAACTCACAGAAGTCCTCTTCCCTCAGCCTCCCAAATGCTGGGATTACAGGTGAGTCCCACCATACTTGGATAATTTTCATAGGGTGTTAGGGAACTGAACCCAGGGCCTTGTACATGCTAGGCAAACACTCTAAACATTGAGCACTTGAGCAACATCTTAACATAGCCAGTGTCCGTATGTATAATATTTGCTAAGGAAAGACAGTCTAAATTTTTACATGAGAGGTCCAGATTTTGATATATTGGCACATAGTTAAAACCTTAAAAACCATGTAGGTGAAACAAAACGTGACTTTTAAGATCCTAATTTTACCACTTTAACCTCATATTTGGACTTTCAAACCTTTAACCTTACATTTCCTGTTATGTGTCACCTCATGCCTGTCTAAATCCAGGGCTGTACCCTAAGGACAAGGGGCAGTAAATACTTGTAGGCCTCCATTTTAGATTCCTGACATTATTTCCGTCTGAGATGAATGCAGTAATTTAAGGCTATCTACTTTGTTTTATTCTGGCATTGCTTCTTTTTATTCCTTTTTAAAAAAGAAGTATAATGTATTATGAGTTTCAGAAGCATAGAAGTGGGGCTGGAGGTGTGGCTCAGCAGTTACAGTGCTTGCTTCGCAAGCACAAGGTCATAAGTCTGATTCCCCAGCACCACATAAACCAAGTGTGGTGGCACACACCTGTAATCCTAGCACTCAGGAAGCTGAGGCAGAAGGGTTGCCTGTCTTTTAGGCCAGCCTGGGCTACATAATGAGTTCAGGATCAGCCTACTGGACCACAGAGTGAGACCTTGTATGAACAATACACAACATAATGCAACAGAGCAGAACAGAACAAAAAAAATCGATTGAAGTGTTTGGATTCTCTGGTGACTCTGACATCATGTCTGATGCTGAGGATCCAGATTCACGTGAACATTTCTAATGAAGCTACTGTCTGGTTTCCTACTGAGCAGTTGCCTTTAGACACTTTTGCAGTTTATTTTTCTTCTAGTATTTTGAGTATGCCATTCTGTTTGGTACTTAGTTTTAAAAAATTATTATTTGAAGTATTTGATTAGAATAAAATACTCTACTTTTGAAGCAAAATCTAGATGACTAAAGTTTTATATATTTATTTTTTGAGACAGGGTCAAACTCCATAATCACTGTGTTAGTCCAGGCAGTCCTCAGACTCATGGTGATCCTCCTGCCTCAGCCTCCTGAGTGCTAAGATTACAGGTGTGCAGCCCCATGCCCAGTTTAAGTGGTGCTGGAGAATCAAAGCTAAGGTCTTGTGCTTGTGTGGCAAGTGCTTTTATCGCTGAGCTACATCCCTAGCCGCTAAAACTTTATTTTAAAAATAGCGTTTTAAGTTATTGACATTTGCCATTCAGTGACTTATTTTGCCATTTCTGATTTGTTGTTGCTGTAGAAATATCTTATCAATTTATTAAGGATAGTTGCATACCTAGACTAGATGCTACTTTGTATCTTTACTCTGACTTAAATGATATTTAACAAGAATCTTTTTGCAGATGCCACATTTTTTTTTTTTTTTTTTTTGGACATTCAATACCAAGAAAAATGCATGAGTTACCTGGCTTGCTTAGCAAAAACTGAGAGTAATTCTTGCCCTCTGAAGTTTGCGATTTGTTATAAGGATTGCCAAGCCAGGTGTGGTGGTGTATTTCTGTAATCCCTGCACTTGCGAGGCTGGGGCAGGGGGTTCAAGGTCAGCCAAGGATATATAGAGAGTTCAGGACCAGCCTGGTTTACAGAGTAAAACCTTGTCTTAAAAAAAAAAAAAATCTAAGGATTGCCACTAGGCTATGTCCTTTGCATTTTGACTTTCAAGGATGCAAGTTAGTGAAGGAGCACATGGAAAGGTTTAGTGGTTCACACAGGTAAAAACTGGGGATTTTTTTGTTTTTGAGACAGAGTCTCATTTTGTAGTCTAGACTGGTTCTGAACACCCATGTAGCTCAGACTTGCCTTGAACTCATGGCAGTCCTCCTCCCTCAGCCTCCTGAGAGCTGAGATTATCAGCGAGTGCCACCAGGCCCAGCTATTATGTGGTGCAAGGGGTGGAACCCTGGGCCTTGCCTTTCCTAGGCAAGTGCTTTCATCACTGAGCTAGACTCCCAGCCTAGGAGCTTGAATGGTTCCAAGGAGCTCCTCTAAGCCCTGGGGAGCCCATCTTTCAGTGGGCCAAGATGATCTTTTTCTGGTACCTGTGAATGTATGCATGTGTGAGGCTGTTGGTTTGAAGAACTCATGATGTTCTAGGGCTAACCTCTAATAGCTCAGACTTATTTTCAGGAACTGGTGATGACACGCGAACTTGGGGGCCACCTTTTGTGGGCACTGAAAGTACATATTTTCTCAGTGTGAACCGAAATAAAAAGGTAAGGATATCATCTTGTTTTGCCTTATTTTTGTAATTTTTTTTGTAATAACAAAAATGTTTATATCATCATAGTTTTTGTAGCTATAACTAATATTTCAAATAGAGTGAAAATTTCAAATATCAAATATTAGAAACAATAGTTTTTTTTACTAAACTTCCTTTTTTACTAAGTAACTGAAAATATTTCATGAGAATTTACAATGAAAAATTTCATTAAAGAGAGCAATCATTTGATTCTTTACATTTCTCTTTTAAAGAATGCCAACTGCCTAATGCTTGGTGTTACTATTGAAAAACATTTATTATAATGCTTGTTATCATCCTAAGATCCTAATTCCAAATAAGATCAGTAAAGATGATATAAGTATTTCTCTATAAGTAAAATAATTTAAAAAAAGATTTATAATGTATATGACTTTCTTGTTGAACTATAATAAAACTATAATATTTTAATACATGTACTTTAATTTTTAGAGTATAGCTATTAATATCAAGGATCCAAAGGGGGTGAAAATCATCAAAGAGGTACAGTATGCCCCTTGGAAATCATTTTACTGCCCACATTATTTGAGTTCTGAACATTGCAATAAAAGTGTTTTACAACTTTATTTCAGGGCTGGAGGCATGGCTCAGTGATTAAAATGCTTCTTTTGCATGCACACGGTGCTAAGTTCAATTTCCTAGCACTACATAAAAATTAGCCAGCCATGGAGATGCATGCTTGTAATCCCAGCCCTAGGGAGGCTGAGGAGGAGGATTGCTGTAAGTTTGATTATACCCTGGACCAGCCTGGGTTACAAAGTGAGATCATGCCTAAAGGAGAAAAAATTATTTCATTGACAATGTGTAGCTTTTTTTAAATGGCAGTTTAAGATTATAGGTCGACTTTTTAGGAAATATAATGTGCTTTATGTCTTTTGTTGTATGTAATTTTAGTCCTGGTTATTATCATTATTATTCTTTCTTTTGAAAGAATCTTGCTAAGTTGCAAAGTTGCCTAGGCTGAGCTTGAATGTGTGAGCCTCCTGCCTCAGCCTCCCAGTGCTAGAATTGCATTCCTACATGATCAGGCCCGACAGTCCTATTGACTGAGGGCTGTTTACATCAGATCCTGAGATTGAATACTTTATTTACATTGTCTCTTCTGAGCCTCAGATTTTTTGCCTTATAAGTGCAATACTACATTCTCTAGTGTCTATTGCATCAAAAGCACTCGAGAATGGGCAGAAGTAGAAAAGTCACCAGAGAGTGACCAGCTGCTTTCCGTCAGAGTTCAGCCCCGAACGAATTTTTACAGAGTTTTTATAGTCGAATTTCACAATATACAGAAGATTTCATATATTAAGCAAGATAGGTTTTACAACACACACAAGATTTCATGTAATTAACAAGATACGGCTGGTATAATAGGACATTGTGTATTGGGTGCAGCTGGGCCTGCTTACATCCTTGTTTCAACTTTGGTTTCAGATACATTGTTACTTTCTTTTTGTTCTGTTGTGGTTAGTGGCAGGTAGATGCCTGGTGGCCTTGGCAAGCAAGCTAATTCCAGAGGCCAAAGGAAGCTGGTTAGCAACAGGGAAGCCATTTTGTTCTTTCAGTGTCATGGGAGGAAGTTGAGCTTCCAAGGATCTAAACGATGCTTCAAAATTTACATAATTAATGCAAAATTAATGTGTCCTAAGCCTGACTCTATTTATAGCAAATTACAACCTAATTACCTGTACAAGCTAATTGCAAATTAATTTAAGAGAATATTCTTAGCTAGGCATGGTGGCACTTACCTTTAATCCCATCATGTTGGGAGGCTTAGACAAGAGGATTAAAAGCTCAAGCCCTGGGCAACTTAGTGACTTAGTGAGACTCCCTCAAAATTAGAAAGTAGAAAAAGGGCTGGAGATGAAGTTCAGTGTGAACACCCAAATTTTGATCCTTAGTACAAAAACAGCCTGTAACAAAGGCTGAAATTACAATCAATCCAGCAGTCAATCCCGGGCTAATTACATGCTGCCACTGAGTAGACCATGGGCCTATAGACAGATGCCACGCTATAACCAATTAAACTATTTCTGGATGTTTCTTCCTTTTTGTGTGTCTATGAATACTATTTGTCCACATCATTTGGTGGCACTCTCTTAATCTCCTGGTTTTGAGAGCTGCCCTAAACATAAATCAATACATACATTGTACATCCCTTAAATAAACCCTACTTAACATAGTTTATCTAAAGTTTTTTTTTTTTTTTTTTTTTTTTTTTTTTTTTTTTTTTTTTTTTTTTTTTTTTTTTTTTTTTTTTAAACACTGGTAAGAGGAAAAGATGACATTTGAATCCCAGGTCACGCCATTGGAAAGCCCAAGGTTTTTCTAACATTTATTCAGATGGCCATTATGTCCAGACCTGACATCAGCCCCTTTCTCTGAAGAGACAAATGGTTAAGGGTGTATAACTTCATGTGAAGTTTGAGTCCTTCCTTTTCTGCTTACTAGCTATATGACTTTGTGCCCAGTTTTCCCACCAGTAAACCTCTCTAGGTTGTTGTTAGGATTGACTTAATATGTGTAAAATGTGTAGAAAGGGGCTTACCATATTAGCACCTATTTAATCTGTCATTATTTCTAGTATGCACATGATGTTGGTTTTGTTATGGAAGACAAAAACAGCATCTCTGTTAAGTTTTTGAATCTGTTCTAATGGCTGTTTGTCTAATTGATTTGAGAATCATATTCCAATTCATTGCTTTTCTGCTTGCTTCTGTCCTTATCTATCAATCCAGCCAGTTCAGAATTTTTGATTACTAGATGAAGTTTTGAACCCAAATCTTGAAAATTGTGCTGATTTTGCTACCTTGCTTTCTTGTATTTTTTGTAGTTATTTTAGAATTTTTAAGAGTTCTTTCCCAAAGAGGAACAAGAAGAAATGAGTAAGATCATAAGTACAAATTTAGTTACAGAGCATGAATTTGAAAAGTATAATTTAAGAGTCGCAGGTTGCACTAATAGCTGGCTGAGTTCTTAGCCAGTCGACTAAGGCTATATGATCTTTATGTTTACTACTCAATAATAGCTTCATGGAAGAGACATCCCCAAACCACTTATTTACCAACTCTTAATGTTTTTAAAACTAATAATATCCCAAATGGAAACCATTGTCTTCTGCCACTCCATTCCCAGCTAAGTACCTGTATACTTACATAAAAAGTTTCAAAGATTAAGATTTTATACCATTTCTTCATGTTGAATATAATTATGCTTTGCAAAACTAATATGCTAATGAAAATAATAATTATAGGTGGAAGTTTCATAGATTTTATGAGAAAGCTGGTATGTTTCAGTGGAATACCACTCAAATGGTTGATGTCTATTTTTTGTTATGTTTTCTCCTTCAATGTTTGCTTTCCTCCATGTTCTTGTCTCTTTTCCACAGCATTACTTAGGGTCATTTGTCTTTCTCAGTTGGTACTCAGTTTCCTAGACTGTCCTTTAGTGTGGTTGGCTTGCTTGTTTTCCCACTATGGCTGCCTACACCTTGGGTTCAGGTCTCTTTGTCTTCATTCCCATTCTTTTAAATTATTATCGAGAAGATTATTGTTTCCTCTCTTGCTGGTTTTTTTTTTTTTTTGAAACATGGTCTTGCTCTGTAGCCCAGGCCAGACCTGAACTCACTAGGTAGTGCATGCTAGCCTTGGACTCATGACAGTCCTCCTGCCTCAGCCTCCTAAGTGCTGGAATTGCAAGCATGTGCCACCAAGCCCGGCTTTATGTGGTGCTGGGGAATTGAACTCAGGGCCTTGTGCCTTGTGCTAGGCAAGCACTTTAACCTCTGTGCCATTCCTCTGGTTCCTTAATCTTTTTTCAGTACTTCTCTTTCTGTTCTATATTTCTTCTTAAATTGCATTTTGATGTTCATAGTCTTGCTTATTTGCTGTCATTTTAGAATATTCTGATATTTTATCTTGGGTACTTAAGGTTTCAGGTTAGATTAAACAGATACTTTGCATTTTCATTAGAGTTTTCAAGTAGATTTCTCTTCAATTCTTATTGATAACAATAAAATATATCTCAGTTCACATTAAACTAGAAAAAATTCTCTAGGGATATTATTTATTTTTATTGATTTTAGCTAGTTAACTATTTGTAAGTTATGTATCTTAACTTCCCAGAGGAAAAATTACTTTTGCCATCTTCTATATTCTTTATAGCAGTGGTCCCAGCATTTTGATACCAGGGTCTGGGTTAGTTGAAGAACAGTCTTGCAAGGGCTGAGGGTGGATACTTGGTATGCTTCACCCCTCTCCCCTTCTGCTGCTCCTTGCTATGTCAAAGCTGTCCTCAAACAGCCTACTGCATGCATATCTGGAAATGTCACAGTGAAGTCCGTTGGTTTGGACAATTTATGTGTATTAGTTATAAGACTTATTTTGTGATTTCTTTACTTACAACTGTGGTTAAACAATGGTTATTGCTTACTCATGTTCCATCTGACTGACCCAGGCTGCATGTAAGTTATATCTAGAGGCAAGCTCACAGTTAGGCATTGTGTATTTGAAAATAATTTTAGATCCTATTTATTATGTAACTGGGAGAAAGATTTTTTTCTTTCAAATAGAAAAACGATGGGGCATTCTCTAACTCATGCACAACTGTGCTTGTTTTATATTCTTACAGGATTCTAGACTAGATCATTAGGTAATTTTTATATTATGTGTATATATAAAATATATATGTATATATGCAATACATAATGGTTACAATAAGCTTGAGTATTTTGTGCACATATATATCACATCAACATTACCATCCCTTCCCCTCCCCATTTCTTGCCCTCCCATGCTCTCGCCATACCCCTAACTCCTACTATCACACCCATTTGGTTCTGTAGAATGCCTGTATTCTGGGTTTTCCAAATCAGAGAAACCATACAATACTTAACATGTTTAATCTTCTGCATCTGACTCATTTCACTCAAATCACCACTCTTTAGCTCAGCTTCCCACCCCTAGAATGGGCTGCAATGGCCATATCTTGATGCTTCTCTCTTGGTCCAGCAGAGCCCTTTATCTGGACAATTGACGAAAGTTATTACTTTTTGTATCTTCCTGTATCTTTGTTGAGATTCTTTTTTTTCACCTATTTTATTGATATGTATACGTGCAAAATTTAAGGTTTATAATGGAGTTGAGCCTTTTATGCACATATATATCTTGTCAAGGTGACAAGGGCTTTCTCACTCTCCTTTTGTCCCTCCACCTACCTACCCCTCCCTCCTTCCCTGCCTTACCCCCGTTTCACTTTGTTTTTCGTTTTAAGTTCCGTAGGAGTTGTGTTCTGGGATTCTCATATCAGAGAGACCATTCGATGTTTCACCTTCTGCTTCTGACTCACTTCACTAAGCAAGTTTTTTCCATTTGCCTATAAAAGCCTCCATATTGTTGGACTTTATTGATGCATAGTATTCCATTGTGTATAAATACCACAATTTGTGATTCCACTGGTCTGTTGACGGGTATTTTGGTGACTTCCAGATTTTAGCTATTGTTAGTTGTGCTGCTATGAACATGGGTATACAAATATCTCTGTTGTGTGTTGTTTTGACCTCTTTTGGTTATATTTCCAGGAGGGGTGTCGCTGGATCAAAGGGGATATTTATTTCTAGTCTTTTGAGAGCTCTCCATACTGCTTTTCAAAGGGGTTGTACAAATTTACATTCCCACCAGCAGTGCAGGAGGGTTCCCTTCTCCCTGCAGCCGCCAGCACTGATTACTATTTGACTTGTTGATATAGGCTATTCTCACTGGGGCGAGGTGGTATCTTAGCATTGTTTTGATTTGCATTTCTCTTATGGCTACAAATGTTGAACATGTTTTCATGTATCTCTTGGCCTTGTACATTTCTTCATGAGTGAACTGCCTCTTCATTTCATTTGCCTACTTTTCAAGAGGATCCTTTATTTTGGTCGGCTTACTTTTCTTCAGCTCCTTGTATATTCTAGTTATGAGCTTCTTATCTGAGATGTTGGTGGTAAATATTTTTTCCCAGTCTGTTGGGTCTCTTTTTACAATGTTAATAGTTTCCTTTGCTGTGCAGAAGCGTTTTAATTTGGCAAGATCCCATTTGTTGATAGTGGGGATAATTTCTTTTGCTCTTGGTGTCTTGTCAAGAAAGTCTTTGCCTAAGCCTATGTCTTGTAGAAATTTGCCTAATTTGCCTTCTAGAAGGTTTAGTGTTTCATTTTTAATGTCTAGGTCTTTGATCCACTTTGATTTGATTTTGGTACATGGTGATAGGTGTGTGGCTTGATTCATTCTTCTGTATGTGGATGTCCAGTTTTCCCAGCACCATTTGTTGAACAGGCTGTCCTTTATCCAATGTATGCATTTGGCCCCTTTGTCGAAGATTAAGTAATTGAGGATATTTGGGTTTGTCTCTGGGTCTTCAGTTCTGTTCCACTGGTCTATCTGTCTATTTTTGTGCCAGTACCAAATTGTTTTTATAACTATGGCTTTATAGTATAGCTTGATGTCTGGAACTGTAATGCCTCCTGCTTTGGTCTTGTTGCTCAGGATTGCTTTGGCTATTCTTGGTCTCTTTTGGTACCATATGAATTTAAGGATTGTTGTTTCAAGTTCTTTGAAGAAACTTGTAGGTATTTTGATAGAAATTACATTGAATCTATACATCAGTTTAGGTAGTATAGTCATTTTGACTGTATTTATTTTGCCTATCCAAGAGCAGGGGATACCTTTCCATTTTCTATTGTCTCCTATAACTTCTTTCTTCAATGTAATGTAGTTTTCTTTATATAGGTCTTTCACTTCCTTGGTTAGATATACACCTAGGTATTTAATTTTTTGCTGAGCTATTGAGAATGGAATTGTTTTCTTTTGAGTTCTTGCTCAATGAGTTCATTGTTAGTGTAAAGTAAAGCTGTTGATTTTTTAATGTTAATTTTGTAGCCTGAGACTTGTCTGAATTTTTTTATTGTTTCTAGGAGTTTCATAGTGGAGTTTTTAGGGTCTTCCATGTAGATAATCATATCATCTGCAGATATGGAGAGTTTGACCTCCTTCTATCCGATGCAGATTCCCTTTATTTCATTTTCTTGTCTGATTGCTATGGCCAGTGTTTCAAGAACTATGTTGAATAAAAGTGGTGAGAGTGGGCATCTTTGTCTTGTTCCTGATTTGAGAGGGAATGATTTCAACTTTTCTCCATTTACTATGATATTTGCAGTAGGTTTAGTATATATGGCTTCTATGAGTTTTAGGTAGGGCCCTTCTATACCTATTTTTCTCAGTGTTTTTATCCTGTAGGGGTGCTGGGTTTTGTCAAAGGCTTTTTCTGCATCATTGGAGATGATCATGTGGTTTTTGTTTTTGCTTTTGTTGATATGGTGTATTATATTGATTGATTTACATATGTTGAACTAGTCTTGCATTTCAGGGATGAAGCCCACTTCATCATGGTGTATGATTTTTCTGATTACTTGTTGAATTTTGTTCTCCAGAATCTTATTGAGGATTTTTGCATGTATATTCATTAAAAATATTGGTCTGTAATTTTCATTCCTGGTTCAGTCTTTGTCTGGTTTTGGGTCTCGTGTGATGCTAGCCTCGAGATATGAGTTTGGTAGCATTCCTTCACTTTCTACTTTATGAAATAGTTTGAGGAGGATTGGAATAAGTTCTTTCCTAATGTACTGAAAAAATTCTGCTGTGAATCCATCTGGGCCTGGACTTTTGTTTGCAGGTAGAGCTTTTATTACTGCTTCGATTTCTGTGTGTGTGATGGGGTTGTTCAAGATTTTTATATCTTCCTCATTTAATTTTGATATTTTATATGTATCTAGGAAGTTGTCCATTTCTTCCCAGTTCTCAAGGTTTTTAGAATATAGGTCGTCAAAGTAATTTCTTATAATATTCTGGATTTCTGCAGTGTCTGTTGTAACTTCACCCTTTTCGTTTCTAAATGTGCTAATCTGTGCCTTTCTTTTTCTTGGTGAGGTTGGCAACAGTCTTGTCGATTTTATTAATTCTTTCGAGGAACCAGCTCTTTGACTCATTGACCTTTTTTATTGTCTTTTTAATTTCAATCTCATTTATTTCAGATCTGATCTTTATAATTTCTTCTCCTCTACTGCCTTTTGGGTAAAGTTGTTCTTTGTGCTTTAATTCCTGCTTTAATTCGATGTATTTCTGGGCCCAGAAGTTACCATCATTTGTGCCATTTTCATCTTTAGCTTCTGCATTTTCAGAATTCCTGGTATGCTCTTCTGGTATTTTGAGCCTTTCTGAAGGAGATTTATTTCCACGTTTCCTCATGGTTCTGTTTCTTTGGTTGTCTCTGGTTGTCTGTCCCTGTATTCCCCTATGTGTTTCTCCCCGGTATCGTTCTGTCCAGCACTGGGAGAAGACAGTCACTGCTAGGGGTGGTGGGGTTATCCTGGCCTAGTTCTCACCCAGCCCGATCTCAGCTACAAAGCCTAAGGCAAGCAGTTTGGATAATGTCCGTGAAGCTGACCAGCCACCTCTAGAGCAGCCTGGCCTGGTTCTCACTGAGCCCAGGCTCAGCTGCAGGTCCCTGAGGCAACGGGCATGGAAAATGTCCCTGAAGCCAACCAGCCGCCTCCGAAGTAGCCCTGCCTGGTTCTCTCCTAGTCTGGTCTCAGCGATGGGTCCCTGAGGCGAGGGGTGTGGAAAATGTCTGCTAAGCCAACCACCCACCTCAAGAGTGGCTCGGGCTGGTTCTCAGTGAGCTTGGCCTCAGCTGTGGGTCCCCTGAGACGAGGGGCGCAGAAAATGTCCGCAAAGTTAACCAGCCGCCTCAGGAGTGGCCAGGCCTGCTGCTAGCCTGCCAGAGGCACGGGGCAGGGAGGTTGCCCCAGAGGCCTGCCTGCCACCTCTGAAGTGGCCTGACCTGGCTCTCGCCAAGCCCGGCCTTAGCCGTCGGTCTCTGAAGCGAGGGGTGTGGAAAATGTCCCTGAGGCCTACCAGCCGCCTCTGAAGCAGCCCTCCCTGATTCTCTCCTAGTCTGGTCTCAGCCGCGGGTCCGTGGAAAATCTTGTTGAGATTTTTTAACTTGACCTCACCCACCAGTCCACAGAAGAAAAGAACTATAACAGTGGAATTGATAGGGCTAGAAAATGTGAAAAGAAAAAGAGAAGTTGAGTTTCAAATTCTTTAGCTGACTGCTGAAAAGTAAATGTACATTCAAAAGACATTCAGGTTATCATTATATCAGTTTTCTTAGGCTAAACTTACATGAGAGGCTGAACAGATGAATTGCTAAGTTAAATGAACTTAAGTCTATATCAAATTGCTACATTAAATGAACTCAAGTGTATATTGAATCACTATATTAAATGAACTTAAGTCTGTGTCACAAAGTATATAACCCTTAAAGCAATAGATATAATGGTATGCTTATTTATTTCAGAATTTTTAAAGAGTTCTTTCTCAAAATGATTAGGAAGAAATGAGTAAGATCATTATTACAAATTTAGTTACATAACATGAATTTGAATAGTATAATTTAAGAGTCACAGGTTGAACTAATAGCTAAGTTCTTAGCCAATGGACTAAGGCTACATGATCTTTTATCTTTACCACTCAATAACAGGGAAAAGACCCCCCAAACCACTTATTTACCTACTCTTACTGTTTTAAAAACTAAAAATATCCCAAATGAAAACCATTGTCTTCTGCCACTCCAACCCAGCTAAATATCTACACACATCATACACATCAAAAAAGTTTCACATATTAAGATTTTATACCAATTCCCCATGTTGAATATAATTATTATGTTTTACAAACTAATGAAAGTAATAATTATGGCTGGAAGTTTGACAGATTTTATGAGAAAGCTGGTACTGTTTTAGTGGGATACCACTCAAATGATTGATGTCTGTTTTTCCCCTATTTTATTGATATGTATAAGTGCAGTACATAAACTTTACATTGATCTTGAGTATTTTACCTATATACTTATCATGGAAAAATTATAAATTCTTTCCCTCTCCCTTTTCGACTCTCCCACTTCCTCCCTCTCCCTTCCAGTTTCTGTTATTCCCCACAATAATTTCTATGAAATAATTGTGATCTGGGTTTCTCATATCAGAGAAACCAGTCAATATTTCACCTTCTGCTTCTGACTCACTTCACTAAGCATGATGGTTTCAAGTTGCATTCATTTACCTATAAAAATCTCCAACCTATCTGTCTTTATAGATGAGTAGTTTTCTATTGTGTGTAAATACCATAATTTGTGTTCCCATTAGTTTGAGGATGATTATTTTGGCATCTTCCACATTTTAGCTATTGTTAATTGTGCCGCTGTGAACTTGGGTATACATGTATTTCTGTTATGTGTTATTTTAAATTCTAATTAGCATCCAAGCTACTCAAGGTGATTTCTGTGTACAATTGTGATCACCCATAAAAGGAATTTGTTCATGGTGCCATTATCTTATTAGTAGGAATACCTACACAGAATTGTGGTATTGATCCGTTTTTAGCCAAATAGTGTACAGATAATATGTTTCTATTGGTCTTTCTGTCTTGATGAGAGTTATTGATACTATTCAGTTAAAATACAAGAGGAGGTGGAGTAGGGAGGAGGCAGATTAGGATTCTGAGTTAATTTTAGGTGGGACTTGAAAAGTAGATAAATGTTTGATGATAGAGAAAAGCCTGGAGGTAAACCTACCCCAGCCCGGAGCTGACAAAGAGAGAACAGCCATATGAGTAATAGTACAGAGACTTAGGAGAGTGGCAGGGAGGGGGAAAAGAAGGGACTGAAGAAAAACACACGGAGTAGAAAAAAAAGAAAAGGAAAAAAGTTGAAAGAAAAATATTAATATAAATGTGTAGCTAAAGTCTGTGAACTTACTCAAGGGCTTGAAAAAAGTAAAAGGACTGTAGTATAGAGCAAGGGGGAGAAGAGAAGAGGAGAAGAAAAGAGATAATATAGGATAAAAATGATATACAATAGAGAAAAGAAAACCAAAGTACAAATTGATCAATTGATCAACTAGCAGCACACAATCCTGTAACATAAATTTATTAAGCAAACTAACTGAGAAAAAAAAGGAGAAAAAAATGAAGACTAACAGAAAAAACAAAACAAAACAGTTGCTCCCCTATGAGTTTATGTGGAGCTGGTTTCAGATGCTGCTGCCTGGTGGAATCACCCCACAGTTCTTTTCCTCCCTGGGGACTTCTCTTGTTCTCTCCTTTTTGATGTTCCTATCTGGTTAGGGTGGTGTGGGGCATAGTTGGAGGCACGCTGTTCAGCTCATCTCCCTGTGTGCTCCTCTCCCACTCCTATTGGGTCCCTCAGGGCTGCACACACTCTTCTTGCAGTCCTGTCTTCCCAGCAGGGCATAGTTGGGGGTGCGTTGCTCCCTGGGCTGCCCTCACATGCTCTCAGATCCCTCTCTGTTAGTGCTGATCCCTTTTGGTTCCTGCTGGGGGACTTGTTCATGGTCTACTGTGGGCCTCCCAGCAGGTAGCTGATGTGCTATTCTGAGCCTTCTGTAACTCTAAACAGTTCAGACTTGGACTCTTTTTTAAAAAAATGGCTCCTGTTATATCACTCCTGCAATGGCTGCCAAGTGTTGCTTCTGGTGTGGGTTCTGGGAGGCCTTTTTAGGGGAAGCTGGCAGTGTCTTTGCAGTTTTCATTTCGTTTTTGGAGACTGGGGCAACTGGTTACTGTTAATTTCCACTTATCTTGGATCTGTGCTATTGTGGTTTGGATCTGGAATGTCCCCCAAAAGTCTCATGTATTTGAATGTTACAGATTGTCTATGGAACCATGTACTGTTGGGAGATTGGATCCTAGTCTGGAGGGGTGGATTACAGGCATCTAAATTGGATTACAGGCATGAGGTAGGGGCTTACCACACCTCCACTCCTGGATCCGGGAGGGGCTAATCATGGGGATGAGACCTGGAAGCATATATAAGCTGCTTCCTGCCTTGCTTGGAGGGTTAGTATCAATTTGCCTTGACTTAACTTCCTGTTTGTAATATCAAGGAGTTGCCTCCACCTCTGCCTCTGCCATGTACTTCCATTGTTGCAGAAAGGCCCCTGAATGGTCTGTGAAAATAAACTTTTCCTCCCCTAAATATGTGTGCGTCAGGTATTGAGTCACAGCAACAAAGACAGAAATTGGTACCAGAAGTGGAGTCATTGCTGTGCTTTACTTGACCATGTAGTTTGGAAGGCTTTTGAACCAGTTTGTGGGAGGAATTTGGAAAGGTTTTAAGATGCTGGCTGAAGAAGCCTTGGAGTGTTCTGAGTTGAGCTAGATGGGAGATTCTGATCAGAGGTCAGAAGACCAGAATGCTAATAAAGGTGTGAATTGGAAAGGTCAGTCTCAAGAAGTTTCATATAGTGGCCTAAAAACCACATATTCTACACTCTGGCAAAAAGTTTGTTGGCACTTTGCCCTTGTCCAGAGACTTTTCCTGAAACTGAGATTAAGGGCAGTGGATTGTTTACTCTGGTGGAGGAAATCTCAAGGCAGACTGATGTTCAGACTGTCACGTGGCTCCTGTTTGCAGCTTTTAGCCAGCTTTATAGTGAAAGACAGGAGACAATGGCAGAGAGAACAGGTGTAAAAAACTTGCAATCTGGAATGAAAAAGTATGTGCTTGTTAAGGACAGTAACATCAAACAGAATTCAAGAAGTTTGAATCAGGACTGTAAGAAAGAGGCCTTCACAGTGTCTCGGGAATCAGCAAGATCTCACCCTTTACCAATTAAAGGGTGCAAAGGCAAAAGATCTTGTTCTGTGAAGAGTAACCCAAGGCTTTAAATAGGGCAAAAGAGGGAAGTATTTGCCAGAGTACAACTCCCTGGTGTTCCACCATCCAGGTACTCAGGAGCTGGAGCCAGTGGCAGATCTTGGCAACATCCATATGGGACTGGCTTTACATGTTTGTAGAGCCCAAGAGTTGTGTGTTTATGGAGGCTTCCACCTACATTTCAGAGGAAGGGCTTGCAGGCCAAGCAGTGTCCCCCTGGGAGGGTAGTGTGTGAAGTTGTGAAGGAGAAGCCTAAGGTGCAATGGAGAGCCTGAAAATTTAGAGATGTCAGGAACATGGATTATCAGCTGAGAAATGCAGCAGGCCATGAGTGGATCCATCCTAAAGGAGAGCCAGTAGCAACGCCATAGGGGTAGTGCCACTCAAGCCCTTGGAGTTCATACCTCACCACATTTTACCCAGTTCTTGGACATGAAACTACAGGATTTAATCCTTGCCCCGCCGGATTTATGGATTGTTTTGGTCCTATTGCCTTTTATCTCCTTGTTCCTCCCTTTTGGAGTGGAAATGTTTACCCTATGCCATTTTATGTTGGAAGAGCTTAACTCTTTGGTTTTAACAGAAGCTCATAGCTAATAGCTTGTCTTACATCTCAGAGGAGACTATGGACTTGTAGTTTCTTTAACGGTAACTCTTGGAGAAGGACTAAATGCATTTTACTTGGGGAGAAGTACATGAGTCTTTTGGGGCCAGGGGTGAAATGTTGTGGTTTGGATCTGGAATGCCCCCTGAAAGTCTCATGTATTTGAATGTTATAGATTTTCTATGTAACCATGTGCTATTGAGAGACTGGGGCCTACTCTGGAAGGGTGGATTTCAGGCATGTAAATCGGATTACAGACATGTAAATTGGATTATAGGCATGTAGTGGGGGGCTTACCACACTCCACACCTGGATCCAGGAGTGGGTGATCATGGGGATGAGACCTGGAAGGATATATAAGCTGCTTCCTGCTTGCCTTGACTTGGCTTCCTGTTTGTAATGTTGAGGAGCTGCTTCTACCTCTGCCTCTGCCATGTATGTACTTCCACTGTTCCTGATTGAACTGTGACCTTCTGAAACTGTGAGCTAAAATAAACCTTTCTTCCCCTAAATTTGTGGATTTCTCGTATTGAGTTATAACAACGAAAAATTAACCAAGACACGTGCTTACTGAGGTCAGAGGTTCTATACTCTGGGATTTCCTCTGTCTGTGGATTCTGGCTGGCGGCTCCAGGCCACTGGGGCAGCTTTCAGGCTGCTGTTTTCCTCCATTTCTGATGTGTGCTCAGGATTTCTGACCAGTCTGTGGCCTTCTTTCCATTGCTGTGTGCCTTTCTCTTCTAGCTAAGTTGAATGGGCAGTTTTTAATTATATTCCCAACTTTTTAAGTGAGTCCACGAGGAGACATTGTGCAACTGTGTTACTCAGCCATCATCTTTATTGGAAGTCCTCAGATCATTTGAGAATTTTTTTTTTTTTGAGACAGCAACTTACTCTGTAGCCCAGATTAGTCCTGAACTCACTATGTAGCCCAGGCTGGCCTTGGATTCACAGCAATCCTCCTGCCTCAGCCTCCCTAGTGCTGGGATTACAGGTGTGTACCACCAAGCCCAGATTTGTGTGGTGCTGGAGAATCAAGCACAGTGACTTTGCCACTGTGCCATTCCTCCAGCCCCAGTTTGTGAATATCTTGATAAAAAGGATCTTCAGTAAAACTGAAAAAAAGCCTTTTCTCCTCCTATATCTTATTTTCTAGTAGATCCTTATATAAAGAAAATGAAGTAAACATTCAGTCTCAACTGAGACAGTTAATTTGTATAATACTTGTAGACTGTTTGGGGAGTGGCGATATTAGAGATGCTAGTACCCTAGTTTATACACACATTATTTATAATATTTTTGGGGCCAGCTTTGATTTCAGAACTGTTATATTTAATTATTTTTTCTTATGTTGGAGATTAAACCAAGGCCTTCACACATAGCTATGTCCCCAGACCTTAATTAATTTATTTATTTTGAGAAAGGATCTCACTAAGTTCCCAGGCAGGACTTGAATTTATGGTCGTCCTGCCTCTGCATCCTGGAGTTCTCGGATTACAGGCACGAACCACCATATCCTCGCTTCTTTGGAGATTTTCATAATGATTTATCTAAGGCTAAATGATCTTGAATGAATATTATGAAAAAGAGAACATATCGGATGAGAGACTCACTAGAAATCCCAATCTTACAAGTGGCTAACATATATTTATTTAAATAAATATTTATAAAGAATATAATAATTTCTTTCAGGTATCTTATTCCAGAGATATTTTAACAAGAAACTTTATAATGCATTATATTGCTTTCTGGGTAATCATCAAAAAAGCACTGGGCATCTTTATTAGTAGATACTGTTAACTTGCAAGTTCAAGTTTTCCATATTTCTCTTTAAACAGTGTAGAGTAACATTATATAATACTCTAACCACAGTTTTTTCTTTTTTTTAGTTTAAAAAGGTTTTTATTTTTATGTGTAGTGCATATTCATGGGTGTATTAGTCAGCTTTCCATTATTGTAACAAGGGGATTTGGGGGAATAGTACAGCAGTTAGAATGCTTTCTTAGCCAGTGCAAGGCCCTGGGTTGAGTTCCCTGGTACCACGTAGGCCAGGTGTGGTGATGTATGCCTGTGATGCTTACATTTGAGAGGATGAGACAGAATGATTGCCATGAATTTGAGGCCAGCCTGGGCTCCATATTGAGCTTAGGAGCAGCCTGGACTACAGAGTAACACCCTGTCTCAAAAAAAAAAAAAAACCCAAAAAAACAAACAACAACAACAACAACAAAAAAACATGCTATAATAAATGCCTGAGACAAGCACCTTATGAGGAGAAAAAGTTTATTTTGGCTCACAGCTTTAGAGGTTTCATTCTATGATGTGTTGGCCTCATGCCTTGAGTGAGGCAGTGCACCATGATGGTGATGTGTGGTGGAGGCAGTCGCGGCTAGGAAGTGAAAGAGTGAAAGAAAAAGGGGTCTGGGGTTGCTAAACTTGGTCAGCCCAGTCAGGCTTGCACCTGTAAACCCACAGATTAAGATTGGATTTTATATTTTTAAAGATTGTTAAATAAAAAAATGTGATGGAGAACATATGTGACCTGAAAAATCTAAAATATTTACCATATAAACCTTGACAAAGCCTGCCTGCCCCTTCCAGATCTAGAGTCACATTTTGTTAGTTTGTATGCATGCGAATATATCTAAATTCATGTCAGTGTGATAAGTAAAAGGAATTTATTATGGAGCTGGAGATCACATGTAGGGCTAGGCAGAAACTGAGCCATATGCGTAGCCTCCGAAAACTTATATTGGGTAGACATTAGGCAAGTGGCTCTAATGAAGAATTAATGTAGTGGATTTCTCTGGATGGTGTAGTACAATTTTTGTGATGGCTTTAGAAAAGACTTTGCAAGGTATGTAATCACTACTGAGATTTTTGAGAAAATATTAAGGTGAAGGTTTGCAGTGGTTCATTGTCTTCTGATTTCTGTAGCATTGCTCTGGGAATCAGAATCTTGGTCCTGTTTTGGGCAGTTACTGATTTCCTAGACTATCATGTAGGGATTTTAAAAACAAAATAAAACAAACAAACAAGTTGTTAAAGACATTTGAAGCTCTTCAGAAGTAAAGCATCTGGAAAGTATGACAGCTTTTTAGCTTAATGTTTACATGTATTAAGTGTCTATTGCAAGGAGGAGTATCACATAATAAGAATGGAGTCGTGATAACATTGAGTTTAGTTTTTTGGGTCAGAGTTTCAGAAGCTGTTTTTTTCTTTATTTTTATGTACTTATGTTCTACTTATGCTTCTGAGAGTATATTTGGGCAAATTATGTAACCTAAATATTTCCTACATTTGAAGGAAGTAGAATCTGTTTAATAGCATGTATTTACATACAATTTAATTCCCATTATTTTATTGACAGTAATATGTCAAATAGCTAGGCAGGACTTTATATTTATTTATCTAAATCAACTTCCTCTGTCTTGTGGTTTTCCTGAACTATTACAAAGCAAGACTCAGTTGTGGTTATTGAAACTAAACTTCTATCATGTGGGAAAAGTTTTTGAAAGTTTGGAAATCCCTTAAGATGTCTGACTCATCTTTACTTTTTCCCTCAGCTTGCAGCCGTTTGTGATGTATTTGTGGAAAACTATGTCCCTGGCAAACTGTCTGGGATGGGCCTGGGATATGCAGATATCAGCAAGATTGCTCCTCACATCATCTATTGTTCCATCACAGGTATTTAAACTCTGCACCCTTGTTAATGAGTAGGAGTTCAGGTTTTGCATTTTCTTGCTTCCATAAGAAATCTTTGCTGGTGTTGGTTTTCTTGAAGTGGTTCTGCTTTTCCTCTCCTCAAGCCATTTAGACCTCTGTGAAGGACTAGATAGACACTGGCAAAGAGGGTTTCAGCAGGATAAGCACCACATGCAAAGGACCTGAGACAACAGTGTGTTGGGCTGTTTGATGTAGCTGACGTTGTATAAACAAGGTAACAAGAAACAAGAAGAAAATATGGGAGATGTAGGATAGCAAGATCACAGAGGTCTATACGTTACTTTAAAGAGATTTTGCCTTTTCTCTGAGTTGGTTGTAAGTTAATGGATTTTAAGCAAATAATAATATGATCTGACTTATTTTTCAAAAAGTGTCCCTAGCAACTGTTGAGAGTGGACTATAGAGGATAAAAGAGGAAGGGAGCAGAAGCACAATTATCAGGCTGTTGAAAATTTCAAATTTCATATTTGTGCCTTGAATTAAAATAGTAGTGGTGCAGACAGCTGAAAATAATGAATTCTGAATATATTTTCATGATAAAGTGCATGCAATTTGCAAATGGGTTACAGACAAATAGCAGAATTAAAGATGTTGCTAAGATTTTGACCTGAGCATTTAAAAATAATAGAATTACTGTTTCCTGAGACGTGAAACACTGGAGAAGAAACTGTTAAGGGGTAAGTATCAATATCAGCTTGTGGGCACCTTTTCTTTTTGCTGGGTTGCTTATTAGATATTAAAATGGAGGGATAGAGAAAGGGATAGGAACAAAGAGTCAAAGGTTAGAAATATCAATAGTTTAAGCTGGGCATGGTGGCATAGGCCTGTGATTCCAGTACTTGGGAGGCTGATACAGAAGGATTGCTATGAGTTTGAGGCCATCCTGGGTTACATAGGGCCAGCTCACATAGCAAGATCCTGTCTCAAAAAAAAAAAAAAGTATTGGTAGTTTATGAAGGAAGACTTAAAGCATGTATTGGTGTGAATTGATTGAATTTTCTAAATTTACTCAGCTTTTTCGCTTCCAAGCTATTGCACACGGTCTTCCTATTGCTGGGATGGATCACTGTTCTGTCCCACCTGTTCACGCTCTCATTTCTCTTTGTATATTTGTAGCTTCTTGATTCCTGAAGCCTAGGATGAGTGTTCTCATCTATGTTGTGTATTTGATTCTCTACTTGCTCGTCTCTTTCACTCTTCTGAAGGCTCTTTTACAAATATTTCCCAATTTTCACCTTCGGTGTACAGCATTTGGTAAGGGCTCAGTACCAGTTTCTCAAATTAATGAATGAGTAATTGGAATGTGACTAAAGAATTTTAAATAGCTTCCATTTTCTCTGCATCCTACTTTTCATAGATAGTTAGTGTTAGGGTTGGGTTTAGGATTAGGGCTAGTGGTAAATATTATTCTCACATCTTTTTTTAAAAAAAGAAACTTCCAGAGTGTAGCTGGGGTGAGCATTGCTGGCCTAAATCTATTCCACTATACAATGATCTTTGCTTTACAGGATCAAAGGAGCTTGTACCATAAAGTAAAAATAGTTACTGTCATTGATCACTATATCTTAGGTCTTTTCCTCAGGCAGGGAGAGGAACAAGTGCATTTAAAAAGATTTTGAAATAAACTAAACAAAATTTTTACTCCTTATGTTTCAGCAAATTTACATTAAGGTAGATATTTGGAAATCTTATTTTATTGCAAAAAGTCACAAAAATGCTATTTAAAAATATTTATCGTGAGAAGGGAAGGGTTTGTAATTCTGGCATGATATATATGTGCACAAAATACTCTAATTCAATGTAAACATGTTTTGCATATATACATATTAATAAAAATTGTTCATTAAATAATAGTCAGATACTATTTCTGTGAATTCATGAGATATTATACTTTGCTTTTTCACTATAGATTTTTAAATAATATCTTTATAAATTAAGGTACAATGCTAATTTTTCCTGTTTTATATTTTAAATTTTTATTTATTTATTTTGGAGAGTAGAAAATAAACTTTATTGGGATGAATACAAAGGAGAAAGTGAGGTTGAAAGTAGGAGCTCTCCTGCAAGCAGGAGGAGGAGTGAGGGCACCTTGCCTGATGCTTTAGATGGGATGAAAAACTGTACTAGCTATCAACCTGTATAGTAAATAAGGTTGACAAGCAGATTCTGAACGTGGTTGACAACTCTTTGTTACTAGATCTGATTATTTTTCAGATGTACTGTTTTGTTGATCAGTAGTCACAGTTTCATTTTTGTTTTGTTTTCATTAATGATTAAGTCTATGACAGAAGAGGTTTTTTTTTTTTTCTTGGAGTATCAAAATCGAAAGGAAATACTGAGGTCTAAAATACTGATAAAGGTAAATGATTACTTTCTCAGTTTATGGCTGTAAATACTGTATACCTAAGAAATGCAAAAATATTACATGAAAATAAGTATTTATTTCTGTTTCTTTCTGCTGTCAGCCAAGAATCAGGAAATGATTAGGCTTGGCTCTGAGGTGTAGGTTGGGAATCTGGTCCACTGTGCGTATCTCTTATCTTCCTTGGATCAAAAGTTACCAAACATGTGTTTTCATGGCTTAAAGTGGGAGTGCCAAAAAACAAGCCCAATTCTACAGGAGTGTAAGAAAACAAGCTCAATTCCTATGGTTACATCTGCTCAAGTCACATCTGCTAATATGCCTTTGGTCAAAGCAAGCCACATGGCCCAGTGCAATATCAACAGATGATAAAGTATTTTTTGCTCAGTCTCAGTAATCTTTGTATGCAAAGATAGCAAAAATATTTCATTTTACACACGAGATTAATAACACTTATTTAAAAGACACCATAGCAAAAAGCCTGGATTTAAAGAAAGGCAAAGATTGAGAGAAATAATGTGTTTTATTACAACATCCAGGCAATTAAAATGCTAATCCACCTGGGAGGTGTCACACTTTCCACAGGTTCACGTTTTTTTCCCCACTATTTTTATTAATATACAAATGTAATACATAGCATTTACAATGAATTTGGGTGTTTCGTACACCTATGTCTCATATAGAGTTTACTATCCTTTCCCATTTTCTACTCTCCCACCCCCATCCCATCCCTTCCCCCGATTCTGGCTATCGCTTCATATGGTTCCAAAGAATGTCTGTGTTCTGGGTTTTCCAAGTCAGAGAAACCATATGGTGTTTAACATATTAATCTTCCACACCTAAGTTATTTCACGTAAGTCATCACTCTAACTCAGCTTCCTGTTCCTCGAATGGGTCACAGTAGTTAAATCTTGGTGCCTCTTCTCTGAATCCAACCAATCCCTTTATTGGGATATTTACCAAAAGTTTTTTTTTCTATATTTTGCTATATCTTTGTTGTTATTATTAAACCTGGCCTTACCTACCAGTTCACAATAGAAAATAACTAGAAGCATGTAGTTCAATAAACTAGTAAATTTGGGAATGAAGAAGAAAAAAAATTAAATTTCAAATGCCTTTGCTGAGTACTGGAAGGTGCATACTTGTACATTCACAGGGTTATCTTTATATCAGTCAGTTTCCTTAGGATAAATTTTCATTAGTGGACCTAATAAGTGAATTGTTACAGTAAAACAAAGTTAAAACTATGTCACATTGCTACATTAAATGAACTTAAATCTATACCACATAAATATACTTAAAGTGACAGATATGAAGGCAACTTTAGTTATTTCAGAATTTTTTAACTTTCATAACTTATTTACTCATATTTCACTGATTACTAACATACTTTTTTCTCAGCGCATTCTCCTCTAGCTGTTGTTGTTTTTCCTCCGGGGTCATTGGTGATGCTGGCCTCCCTTTCACTTTCTAAGTTTCCTTTAAGTATTCTCTGCAATACTGGCTCAGTAGCTGCAAATTCCTTTAAGCTGTCTCTGTCATGGAAAGTTTTAAGTTCTCCCTTTAAATTAAAAGATAATTTTGCTGGATATAGCCGTTGTGGTTAGCATTTATGTTCTTTTAGTGCTTGGATGACATTGCTCCATGATCTCCTGGTTTTTAGAGTCTGGACTGAGAAGTCTATATTTATCCTGATGGGCTTATCTTTGTAGGTCACCTTCTGTTTTTCTCTTACCACTTTTAGTATTTTTGTGTTGGGTTTCTAGAATTTTAATTATGATGTGTCATGGTGAGGATCTCTTCTGATCAAAGTTGTTTGGTGTTCTATATGCCTGCAATAGTTCCATGTTCATTTCTTTTGTTAGATTTGGGAAATTTTCTTCCATTAGTTCATTAAACATGTCCTTTAAGCCTTTTGTTTTGTCCTCAGTCTTCTCCTGGATTCTCATAATTTTGAGGTTGTTTCTCCTTGAATCATCTATCAGCCATTGTAATGATTCATTTTCTTTCTTATTTACTTTGTGTTCTTCGTGGCCTGTATGTTGTAGCTCAGTCACTTTATTTTCTAGGTCTGACATTCTATCCTGAAGATGTTTATTGTGGTTGCTTATTATTCCCTGCATGTTTTTCATTTCCTGAATATCTGCATTCAATTTTTCTATATCTCTTTTGTGTTCTTCTCTAATTTCTTCTCTTGCCTTCATTATCTTCTGGTATATTTCTTCTCTGGTCTCCTGTAGTTGCTTTTCAAGGCTTGCTTTTAGCTTAGCTATGTATTGGTGTAGCTCTTCTGCTGTCTCTTTTATTTTCTGCTTTAATTCCTGCTTTAATTCACTGACTATCTGGGCCCCGAAGTCACTATCATTCTTGCCCTTTTCTTCTTTGGGTTCTGTAATTTCATTGCTCCTGGTAATATCCCTTGGGGTGTCAGATCTTTATGTATGAGGTTTGTTACCACTTTTCCCCATGGTTCTGCTACCTCTGGCTGTCTCTGGTGCGCAGGAAAGAAAATGGCTCCTGCTGATGTCACTGCCTGAGACGGCTGCTGAGCCCTGTTTCTGATCTGGGATCCCGGGGCCTTTTCAAGGGGGAGCGCACACTGCGTTTGTAGTACACACACCTGAGGGATGGTGCTTCTGAGGCTGGGGCCGCCCGCTGCCAATAATTCTCACTTTTCTGGATCCGTGCTTGCCTCATACTAAGGTTCTGGCCTATGGACCTTCCTCTGTCTGTGGTCTATGGGTGCCAGCAGCTCGGGGCCGCAACGATTCGGCTGCTTCTTTCCTCTTCTTCCGATGTGACTTCAGGACTTCTGACCCACCCACAGCCTCCTCTCCGTTGTTGTGCACTCAGTCCTCTCCCAGCTCCGTCCTCTCCCAGCTCCATCAGATGTTCAGGTCCCAGTGAGCTTTCCTCCGTCCTCAGCTGCCTGCGGCTCCAGCCATTTGCAGCCGGCTGTGGTGGCTTCCTGGGCTGTGGGGATTTTTTTTTTTTCTTTGCTTTCAATGATCCTTCAGAATTTTTGGCCTCCTGCTGGCCGCGTTTCAGTTTTGGGGGATGGTCCTCTCTTTCCTAGCTACACCAAACACGCTTTTTCTAACTAAATTCTTGACTTTTTAAGTGAGTCGGTAAGGAGACATTGTGCAGGGCTGTTACTCAGCCGCCATCTTCCCCACAGGTTCACGTTTAAGACTAGGATGGTTAGGGTTAGAATTCTTTTGGGCCTTGCCCTGCCTTATCTTTAAGGTTTTTTTCACTTCTCAAATTTTGTATTTTTATGTAGCAAAGAGTGTTAAAGCAAGGTTTATCTCCTTTGTAGAAGTTTGATATTCTTGATAATTATTATTTTTTCTTTTTTACTAAGACTGATTATATCAGTATAAAGTTGCACATGTCATGAATGGTATCCCAGACTTTCCTGATGTTTCCCAGTGGCATTACTGCATTTTGAGTGCTGTCCAAGTCTAATCGTCTGATCTCACTCAATGTTGGCCATATTGCTAATGAGGGTAATCCTAGAATGGCCGAGAGATTTGCTCTCATGCTGTCTGACAGTTGTGTGGTTGAAATTCCTCCAGTATGTGAAGTCTGGTCTGCAGGACAAAAGTCCTAAGCTCATCTTAATGAAGGAAGGAAGGACCTGGTTATTTCTATTACTGTGGCCTTCTTGTCATTTCAGAACAAGCTGAGTGTGCACATTAGGGGGCAGTGTTTAAAAAGCTATCATTCACCAGCAATTACTTTTTGAGAAAAAGAAAATAGCAGTTTTCTGTGAGCCATTGGATACAGAAAGTCTCTGAAGGGATGTATTTACATTTTTTAAAAAGGCCTTTTTCCCTGAACTGACCACACTATATCTCTCTATAATTTTAGAATTGTAATGGTACTCCCCCTAACAATTTAATTTGAAGATATACTCGTTTCCTTTGTGTGTTCTGAGTATGTTAGTAATTATAAGAATTTGGCAGTAAGAATCCTTCCTACCACATTTGAAAACATTTCCTTTTTGTTCATGTTATTATATTTTTCTTCTGGAAGGATAAACATTGTATGATATTATATTATTGACTAAGTTTGTGGTAGGAACGTTGTGTACATCCTTTAATAAAATTTCTTAATTTTATTTTTAAGGAGAACTTTTTCAAAAAATGCTGTTTTGATTTTTGACAATTCTTTAATGACATCTTCTGAATCTCTGTCCTTGTATGGACAGGATTCTTCTTGGGGATGGAGCATTATGAGGGACCTCAGGACACAATTCAGAGAGAATATTTAGACCCCACTGTTTAGATGTAAGAAACAAGATGTGAGATCTACCAATGAGCACAGAATAGCATATGCTATAACAAAGAAACAAGGATAGCTAAGACATTTCATAGGAATAACATGGTATGCAGGTTTACTCTTATAAATAATCGAACTTGTTATACAGCAATAATTCAGACAGTGGGTGGTTGACACAGTGAAATAGATATAGGCCAATGTAATAGAGTAAGGAGCTGAAAAACAGACTGGTATACACGTGGAATTTTTATTATTTTATTAGCATGTATTTGTGATACATAATAATAATAATCAGCTTTAGACATTGGTACATTTATGTTTCACATCTTGATTATTTTTACTTTCCTTCTCTCCACTCCCCAGGTCTCCACATTCCCTTTCTCTGTGAACAAAGTCTATGTTGCTTTCTTTCATCTCTCTTCTTTTTCTTTATTAATTTGATTTTTCTCATATTAGAGGAAATGTGATATTTAGCCTTCTGTGTCTGACTCATTTTGTTAAGCATAATGGTCTCGAGATGCATCTATATGGAATTTTGTGAGATTTATACAAATCTCTAAAGAATGGAGTATGCAAAAATGATGATGGAACAATATGTGGTTATTAAGAAGGATAAAATAAAACGTGTAATTTATTTTATATTTAAATACTGTCTCAGAGAGATTAAATCCTTAAATATAAAAGTAAAGCTCAGCTTCCTACCCCTTGCACATATATATCACATCAATATTATGATCCCTTCACCTCCCCATTTTTGGTCCTCCCATACCCTCGCCTCCTTACCCTCTGTAACTCCCATTATTACACTCATTTGGTTCTATGGATTGCCTGTGTTCTGGGTTTCCTAAGTCAGGAAAAGAATGTGATATTTAACATAGCCCTAAGCATTTACCCTTCCAGCCAGGCCTCACCTCCTGACAGTACACTCTATCTATAGGTGCTTGAGGCTTTTGGGGAACACTCTAGATCTAAACAGCAACATTCTGCCCCTGGTCCCCAAAACACTCACGGCCACTTCCTTAAGCAAAATACATTTAGTCCTTTTTCAAGGCTTGCCAGAGTCTTAACAGAAAGTCCAAATCCAAAGTCAAAGTTTACAAAGCAAACTCTCCTCTGTGAGTTCTTGTTAAAAGGAAAGAGTTAAGCATTTCCAATATACAATGGTACAGGGTAAACATTCCCATTACAAAAGGAATGGAATAAAAGGCAGTTAGACCAAAACAATTCCTAAACCCAGTGGGACAAGGTTGAAATCCTGTCCAGCACCTGGAGTAAACAAACTATGGCAAGATATGAACTCCAGAAGGTCTGGGTGGTCCTCTTCCTAGAGTGTGGGAGCTTTCCTCAGCAGATTATCCATGCTCCTGGCTTCCCCAAATTCCTGGGTTCTCTACTGCACCTTTGGCTTTTCCTTTTTCCTTTCCTAATCAATTTTACTTCCCTGTGATCTTTGGTCCTACCACTGCAGGCCATTTTGGCTTGGTACTGCTAATTGTTTTAAAGATTTTTCTCTGCCATTTTTTTTCCTGTCCTTCATCGTAGACTTGGATAAAAGCTACAAACACCAGCCAAGAGACATCCTGGACATCTGGCATCCTTGAAATTTCCTCCATCAGACTAAGTAATCCATGGCCCTTAATCTCAGTGTCAGTATCCATAGGTACAAGAGGCTTTTGGGAGATACTGCAGACCTAAACCACAACATGAAGGCACAGAGGAAAGAAGGGAGAGAAAGAATCCAAATTACGTCAAATGGAATTCATTTCACAAAGTTTTGATTTTTAATTTCTAAAAACAGTAGTCCAAGCTATGTATGGTGGTACGTGTAGTCACAGCTACCTGGGAAGGTAAGGTGGGAGGATTTCCTGAGTCCAGGAGTTTGACACAATCCAGGGCAACATTGTGAGACCTTCTCTCCAGAGAAAAAACTGAAAAATTCTTGGTCAATCTCTATCATTGCCAAAATAAAATAACAATAGTTCAGGCTAGTTCATTAGGTAATATTCACATGACACTAAGCATGATTTCTACATTGAGAAATCAGTATGGACATGACAATTTTTGACATTAAGAAGACCCTGCATAGTATGGATATGACAATTTTTGACATTAAAAGGACCTTGCATAGTCATAGCATGATTTCTACATTGAAAAATCAGTATGGACATGACAATTTTTGACATTAAAAGGACCTGCATACTCATAATTTATAAAAACTATTGGTATAAACTATGAGTGTCTCTGATGCCCTTTCTATGGAAAATATTTTTCTCCAGAACTTCGGTATGTTTTTGGTCATCCTTCCAATTTCATAGTCAGTGATTTCTAGCAAAAGTGTGGTTAGACATATTTACATTTCATACTAAACTCATAATTTAAACAAATAATGACACCATCTCTGCAGGGAAAGGGAAACTTACTGTATAACCACAGGGCTTCAGAACAGCCCCTAAAGCTAAAGGCTGAGATTACGTTTTGTCTGTTGATGGGGACTGAATCCAGAAAAAATTTTATGCCTTCATTTTGTTCCTCAATGGCATAATTTTTCAATCTTCAAATATTTCTTTTGATGCATGACAGTCAGAATTTGCTTTCTTTCCCACCCTACTGTTACAAATGTGGACTGTTGGTTCATTTTCTGGCTCATGGATGAAATCCCAGGCAAATCCTACATTTTTTTCTAGTTATTTTATTGTTAAAAGTTCAGTCTAGGGGCTGGAGGAATGGCACAGTGGTTAAAGCACTTGCCTCATAAGCACAAGCCCCTGAGTTCAATTCCCCAGCACCACATAAAGCTGGGCATGGTAGCTAATGCCTGTAATCCCAGCACTCAGGAGGCTGAGGCAGGTGAATTATCCTGAGTCCAAGGCCAGCCTGTGCTACACCACTGAGTTCAGGACCAGCCTGGGCTACAGAGCAAGGCCCTGTCTCAAAAAAACAAACAAACAAACAAACAAAAAAACAAAAAACAACAACAACAACAACAACAAAAAAAAACCCCAATCTAGTTCTATGAAATGAACTAGAGAAACTATTTGATATTTAACCATCTGGCTCTGTCTCACTTCACTGAGTGTGATGGTCTCAAGTTGTGTCCATTTACGTGCAAAAGCCTCAAAATTATCTGTTTTTATAGATGAGTAGCAATCCATTGTTTAGTAAATGAAGAGAATAGTGGGAAATGGGAGGAGGGAGAGTGTATGGGAAGGTTAAAAAAAACGGAGAAGAGAAGGGTTTGTAATGGTGATGTGATAATATGAGCACAAAATACTCAGGTTCCATGCAAATGTTATGTATCACATATATATATACATATTGATAAAATAGGAAAAAGTTCAGTCTACTGTAATATCAGAACTTCACACCCTTGTCCAATGTGGCTAGAGGTAAGGAGGCTGCAGTTTGCCCTTCCTTTACGTTAAGATGCATTGCATACAGTAAACAACTCTATCCAAGGAAAAAATTTTTTTTGACAAGGTCTTACTCTATATCCCAGGCTGCCTTGAAATCACAGCAGTCCTCCTGCCTCAGCTACCCAAGTGCTGAGATTTGGCTTATGTGGTGCTGAGGAACTGAACTCAGGGCCTGTGATTGCTGGGCAAGCACTCCAACTGCTTTGCTATGATATTCCTCTAGCCCTCAAGGAAATTTTTGATAAAGATCCTATTTACCCTTCTATTTTTTTCTCAAGTATTCTTCAACCCATGGCAAGCCAAGGGTAGCAAACCTGGCTTCATGATATCTCAGTATGCCTGGCATTGGTGTTTGGATTGTGGAGCATTCTTTTTCCTTCCAAAGCCTCATATGAAACAGAAAAGAAGTCCTGTTTAAATGTTCTTTTGTCTTGACTTTTTCTGAGGAAATATGTTTTTCACCCTAGAATTTATGTAGGATCTTTCCACTCTTTTTCACTCTTTCTTGTTTTGAGTCTCTATGTAATGGGTAAAAGGCATAATACCTTTTGTTCCCCATCACATGTATCATGGCTGATACTTTTATAATGAAAAACACACTGGCAAGAGAAATGCATAATAAGTTTACTTAGCAAAGTTTTATAGGATTTGGAAGCCACCACAGGTGAAGATCTGAAGACCGAAGAAAAGTATTTTTATGTTTAGATTTCATGAAGAATAGATAGTTAACTGGAAATACAGAGAAAAGGAAAATGATCTTATAGTAATAAACTGCGGGGGGAACTTACAGAAAAAGAGTAACACTAAGTAGAATGAACTTGAGATTTCCGTCTTCAAAATTAAGTGTGAAAAGATAATATTTAATATGATAAAAGGGTTTTGACTAATCTCACATACATTTTCAACTATTTAAACCCAAGTGAAAGGGGTAATTTTCCCATTGCCTAGTTTCAAAATAAATATCTTTTCCTAGTTGTTGACTCATTTCATTGTCATTTAAAAATGTTATTGATTTATTACTGGGTGTAACAAGTATTGTGATAGTTTTATGAAAGTGGAGATTAAGAAAATCTACTAGACTGGTACATAGATAAAGCGATTACCCATTATGGTAAAAAAATTGCCCTTTAAAAAGATCTTTACAGGGGGCTGGAGTAATGGCTCAGTTGCTCAAGTACTTGTTTAGCAAGTGCCAGGTCAAGCAGTAAGTACCCGAGTTTGATTCCCCAGCACCACATAAGCTGGGCGTAGTGGCTGACACCTGTAGTCCCATCACTCTGGGAGGCTGAGACAGGAGGATTGCCATAACTCCAAGGCCAGTCTGGCTCCATAGTGAGTTCAAGACCAGCCTGGACTGCAGAGTGAGACTGTGTCTCAAAAACTAAAAAAAGACGTATGCTGGGTGAAGTTATAGTTGTGCAGGTGCAGGTGAGTAATATCTTATTATACAGATTTACACATAAATGTATGTGCGACCTAATCCAATTATTAATTAATAAAAAATGAAGAGGAAATTTAGTTGTTTTCCACATGCTTTCAGATATTCCAGGCCTAAAAATATGGCATGAATCAAGCATTTTTTTTACCCACAGAATTAGTTGGATTCCCATTTGTTCTCCTAACTTCTAATACTTAAATATAATACTTCCCAATATAAAGAACCTCTTGAGGACCAGCAATTGGCAAGAGGAAAAAAGATGATAGTGTTAGTTAATGTCAAAGCAGTAGTTATTTCAAGACCTTCACAAATTGAATTTTTCATGGATTGTGCCAGATAGACATGCCAAGACTTAGCCACCATCCCAAAACCCTGTCATCAGAACAAAATTGTTTCCTCTTATGGTAATAGACTCGAGAAATAAATCCATAAATTTAAAGACTCAATACTAGACAAGAAGAACTTTTATACTTAAAAGGATAAAGAATTAATGTTAGACAAAGTTTAGATAGCATTTATTTCATGAATGCTGATGATTATTTTCATTTTTTGGATGACGTTCTGTGACATGGAGTGGAATACTACAACGTTCTCTCCTGTAGTTGATCCACAGTACATTTGATCATAAATGTCAAAAGTATGTGAAAAGCCATGAGCTCTGAAGAATTAGGAATATTGACTACTAGATTCTATAATCAGTGAAATCCAATTTGTAAAGCGTACAAAACTCATAAAAGTTTATCAAGTAAAAAATATGGAAGCTGAAAACACTTGGCAAATATATTTGGTTATTAAGATAAAAAAGACTAACCAGCCAATTAAAAATTGGCAAAGGACACTTCCCCAAAGAAGATATGTAAATGACTATCAAGCATGTGAAGATAAATTCCATTAGCCATTAGGGAAATGGATATCAGAACCATGGTGGAATGCCACTTTGCATGTGTGAAGGTGGCTACTGCTAAAACAGGAAATAATAAATGTTGATGAGGCCCTGGAGAGTTGGAATGCTTATACTGTACTGGTGAGAATATAAAGTGGTGCAGCCACTTAGGAATAATGCATTGAGTACTAAAAGAACTGCCCTGTGATGCATCATTCCACTTCTGTGTGTGTGTGTGTGTGTGTGTGTGTGTGTGTGTGTGTGTGTGTGTATGAACTGCTATTGAGGATTTGTACATTTATATTTATAGAAGCATTATTCATGATAGCTGAAGTGTGCAAGCAACCCAGATATCCATCAACAGGTGAGTGAATAAGCTGCATGTGTCTTATACATACAATGAAATGTCAGTCAGCCTTGAAAAGAAAGTCAACACATACCACAGCAAAGATGGATTTTGAAGACATTATATTAAGAGGAATAGAACAATTATGAAAAGACAAATACTTATAGGAGATACGTAGAGAAGTCAAACTCAAAGTGACAAAAAGAATATGGTTGCTGAGTTTGGAAAGAGAGAAAGAGGAGAAATTTTTATTGGGTAGGTGCTGAGTTTCACTTTTGTAAGATAAGAAGTTGTGAAAATTGATGTTGTTGATGGTAATATACTTAATACTTCTCCAGTTTGTACTTAAAATGGTTAAAATGACAAATTTTATTTTATGTATGCTTATATTTTTGCTATAATTTTAAATAAGTTAAGCTGAGTATGGTGGTGCATACCTGTAATCCCAGCACTTGGGAGGCTGAGGCAGGAGGATTGCTGTGAATTCAAGGCCACCCTGGACTCAGAGTGAGTTCAGGAGCAGCTTGTACTACAGAGAGAGACCCTGTTTCAAAAAGAAATTTGTTTTTAGAAAGTAAAAAAATGAGGACTAAACTATAAGCTAAACTATGAAAGAAATGCTGATTACTATGTTACAATTGCAAAAAATTTTAATATGTGTTGGATGGTTGTTTACAAATACTAACATTTAGTAACTAGGCATTGAACATATAAACCGTTCCTTTGTTCAGAAAAAAATTAATACTTGCGTGTACAAATTGAAAACTTTATTTCAAGGATTTTGTTCTGAATTTCTTTCCAATCTGATGGGATTAGTACAATGTAGGTTGTATAGTTGTAATTTTACTTTTTACTAAAAATTGAGTGTCTCACATTTCTGGGCCCAAGTCCTATTCTTTTGGCTAGTTTTACATCTTTGGATTTTTATTGCTATTTTTCCTATTCTTTTCATGGTTTTATAATGTGTCATTTTTAACATTGCTTAGGAAATTATCAGATATCAAGGAAACAGAAGTTAAATTACTATGTTCTGAAGAGAAAAATTGCCATGTAGGACCAGTATCAGTATCAGTGTCAGTATTAGATATAATCATGAGCGTTCTCAGAGATTTTCTGGTTTTACTTCAAAATGAAAATAGACTGTGTCATAATTTAAAAAACATTTTAATCTAAGAAATTCAGTTTCTTCTAATTTCAATTTTTCTAGGAGGGTGTATGTTTCCTCCATATTGCAGCTTGAAATTTCAATCGTATTTCTTGAGGCTGTCCAAGCAAAGCCAGATTATAGTGTGGGACCAGCCTTCCCTTCAGTTAGATATCCCTAGCATCTCATCCTGTTACCTTCCTTGTATCTTGGATCTCAGCTCACCCCAGGGTTTCACAGGCCCTTCCCTACCATACACGCTTATTTCTGTTTCAAACCCAGCACATCGTGGATGCAGTGGTTCCTTTAAGATGCATACATGATACTCTGTTCACTATAGGAAGATGTTCTTATTTAGGTCTTTTGCCTGTCAGTCTTTAGTTGAAAGTGTACAGCGTCAATATCAGCCAGAACCATCAGTCCTGTTCTTCAGTGTTTATATGGATGTGTTACTTTTTTGAATGGGATACTCTATGCTCACTGCTCCTGATCTGTCACTTGTACATGGAACTATGTGTTCATGATTCATACACAAGACTAAGGAGATTACCAGACAGAAGCCCTCTGATTCCTCATTGACCATCATGGGCTCTGTAGTAGTTAAGACAGAGCTTATTGTGGGAACAATGGACAATGTGGCCAGACACTCCTCAGATAGGAATAGTGCTACAAAAGAGGGACAAGACACAGAGGAATCTCAGATTAGGAGACATAGGAGAGGAGAGCAGTGTATTAACATATATTTCCCTTTCATAACCCTGAACACCACTGTCTCCCAACATCTACTTGGATCTCTTGTTAGATCCTCAGTTCAGTTTTCTAGAACAGGGGCCTCAAGGACCCTTAAGACAAATGTGGCCAGTTGTCTCTTTTTAAAACAAATTTTATTGGCACAAAGCCGTACTCATTTTTTTACACGTAGTTTATGACTACTTTTGTGTTGCAGCAACAGAATTGAGTAGTTACAGCAGAGACTCAAAACATCAAGAGGCATGAAGTGTTTGCTCTGTTGATATCTGGAAAAAAATTTTTTTAGGTGGATCCAGATTCAGAGTATTTGGTATTTATGGCCTGAAGACAATGATAATAACATAGGATGAGGAGAGGAAAGGTGTTTTATTTCTACCCTTTTGAGCTTTCCAAGTGTAGGCCCTAAAGATGCTTAGGATTAGAAATGCATTGTGAAGTAAAAGCCAGGAATCTGTGTCCTATGCCCACATCCTCAAGTATGGAAGTTATTCTTCACAGTGAAAATAATTACAGAAATAGTAAGAAACGTTTCCAGAAAAAATTTACATTTTATTTGACTAAATGAATAATGTGTCTAATAGTTGTAGTCTTTGAGCATTTATTATGTTATAGGCACTGTTTTAATAATTTATTGTACTATTGCTTATATAGCTAACATAGGCAATTTATAAATAGGCAAATTATGATATTGATATTAATTGCTTATAAATTATGGAACTTATGCAACACAATTGAAATTTCCCGGTTTGAATTTATGAGACTAATATTATAGTGCCTTGTGATCTTGGGGAATATCATTATATTAATTTGAGCCTAAATGACCTTATACCTAAAATGGGAATAAATCCTTCTTGCTTTCCTCACAGGCTGCTAGCAAGTCTGAGATGTAATTTATAAAAGTCCATTATAAACTATAAATATAAATATTAAAACATGTTATTAAACATTTTTCAGATTGGGCTTTATAAAGTTTGTATTTTCTATATTAATCATACTTGAGTTTTTCTCATTCCTTCCCTTTCTTCCTTCCTTCCTTCCTTCCTCCCTTCCTTCCTTCTCTTTATTCCAAAGAATATCATTCTGTAGTCCAGGCTGGACCTGAGCTCACTATATAGCCCAGGCTGTCCTCAAACTCACAATAATTCCCCTGCTTTCCTAAGTGCTGGGATTACAGACATGTGCTACCATACCAAGTTCATGTGGTGTTGGGGAATCGAACTCGGGGCCTAGTGCTTGCTAGGCAAGTGCTCTAACTCTGTGCTATTCCTCTAAGCCTGAGTTTCTTATATATAAGACTACATGATGGATGATGAAGACTTAGTAGTCAGATCTGGATTAAAGTTCCAGTTTTATTTATTTATTTTTTTGCTTGAGTGATTTTGCTAAAGTTATTCAATCTCTTGTAAGCTCTATTTTTGACTATAAAATGGAAATGGTGAAGCTGGCACCTCCCCTCCAATGTTACTCTCAGAGTTAAATTAAGGATACAAATGGGACATGTGAAAGTGGCATAAACTTAACATGCAATATTGTCCCGAAGGCTGCAGTCTTCTACTTTCCCTCCCTCACAATACTCCAGGCACTTTTCTTCCCTGTACTCCAGCTCCAGCATGTGCACAGTTTCACTCAATATTGAGAGCACCCTGCTCTTGGGCAACCCTTTCTTAGGGCAGGTTTTGGAAGCAAAATATGGTAATAGTCATTTTTAAGTGTTTCCCACGTTCTTTGGCTTGAAGCTGCTTCTGTGCGCATTTTGCTGTACGTTGTGTTAAAGGCCATAGTTATTTTTGCTTTGTGATCTGAGTCAAAACATTTTTTTGATGGAGGAACTTTCCCTAAATCTGGAAAAGGAATTTGCAAAACCTATACTGAGGTGATTGGTTGTCTATTCAAGAAATATTTACTGACATAGATGCTTTGCTAAGTGCTGGCAGCTTACAGTTCCTGGAGAAGAAGACAATTATATGGAATCAAATAGTTGCAAATCAGTTTAATCAATTGGTAAATGTGTTATGAGAAAACAGATTAGTGATTGAATTACTGTGTAGTACAAGTTGTGGTGAAGCATTAAGTATTATTAGTAATGATGAAATAATAACAAAGCTGACTTTTGAAAGATAATTGTTTTTCCGCTAAAAGAGAGAGGAGGGGAATGGCATTCTGGACAGTGGGGTTATTTAGGCACAGCAATTGAGTCACAAACAACATGGTGTGTTCACAGAACATCTCAGATAGAACCTTCTGTAGATAAAGTATTTGTGGAAGACTTCAAAACTAAACTGAGGCCACACAGGAATTTTTTTTTTTTTTGTGCCAGGGTAAGAGCTTGATCTTCCTTCTGCTATCCTTAGGAAGTCACTAGATTTTAATTAGGGAAATGAATGTCATCACATCAAGTTTAGGAAGGTAAGTGGCTGACTGCACATTGAGCTCTGCATTTAATAAGGGAATATTTCGGCAGCAATGTACCTGCTGTAGGTCTACTGAAATAGTGTTATGGAGAGAAAATGCCTCCAGCTAGAAAAGGAGTGGAGAAAGAGTGGAGGAAACAGATGAAAGACTGACTTAACATGTGAATTGACTGAGAGAAAGAAAGTGAGATGATCTCAAATTGACAAGTTTGAGCTATTGGAGAAACATCTCGGGAAAATAAATTATGAAAATAAGTTTAATATGACCACTGTGGGAGGAAAGAGTTTCAATGGGAAGATAAAATAATTAGGGTCAAATACTGTGAAGAGGACATTTCTATTCTCTTTTTTTCCCCATAGTTCCTTTGATACTCTGTGCATTCTAACACTTGTTCGGTTGTATTCCTCCATCTAAATATGCATGTATACTTCCATTGTCCACTCACCAGCAAATAAGTGTTGTGTCTACTCTATGGTGGGCATTGCTATCAGTCTGTCTGTCTGTCTCTATTTTTGGTGGTGCTGGGGATTGAACTCAGGGCTTTATGCCTATTTTCAATTCATTTGAAGGTAGATTGTATTACTCTGAGTCAAAGTAGAACATATATGATTTATCTTTCATGAATGTACTTCTTAATTCTTTGTATCAATGATGATTTTAGTGGAAACTCTCCATTCAGGATGTTTTGTGATATTATCTTCTCTTTACATTTTTTCTCTCTTCGATGATTTTGTCATATTTCTCTGTTTTGAGGCAGTTTACTTTATGGCTGTCTGCTGCTATGTTAACCCAGGAGTTAGAGGAACTACTTTTGAAACATGCTGTGACAGTCCATCTGGCTGTGGTGAAATTCTTACAGGATTCAAGAAGTTGATTTGTATCTGGTGCAGAGTTAGTGTTAATTAAAAACATACACCTGGCTATGGAACTTGACTGTGTCAGGAGGAAAGCTGGTATTGGCTCAGGAGTTAGTGATAAGTCTATTACCAAATATTTTAGGCCATCAGACCATCAGGACAAATGATAGTCCCTGAGTGAGGGTGGAGGAAGCAGCACTTAATCCAAGTTGCATGTGGAGATAAAGAAATCTGAAAATCTCTAATCATGTCATCAATTTCATTTAACCTTGGGCTGCAATGGAAACTACTCTGTATGCATTCATTTTATAATATGTGGGAAATTTTGTGTTTTTGTACACTTCCACAAATATTTATAAGTATCCATTAGCTGGCAAGTAATGCTAGCTTCATCTTAGTTTCTGTTTACAACATGGTAAAATCTACAAGACTTATTTTTTTCTCCCACTGTTTTTATTAATATACATATGTAATACGTAGCATTTACCATGAATTTGGGTATTTCGTGCACATATGTATCATTTCAACTTTACAATCCCTTCCCATTTTTGACTCCCCCATCCCCTCCCTATCCCTTCCCCCAACTCCGGCTGTCACTTCATGTGGTTGTATAGAATGTCTGCGTTCTGGGTTTTCCAAGTCAGAGAAACTATTCAGTACTTAACATATTAATCTTCCACACCTAAATAATTTCACTTATGTCAACCACTCTAACTCAGCTTCATCTTCCTTGAATGGGTCGCAGTAGTTAAATCTTGATGCCTCTTCTCTGAATCCAACCAACCCCTTTACAGGGATATTTACCAGAAGTTTTTTTTCTATATTTTGCTATATCGTTATTGCTATATTAAACCTGGCCTTACCCACCAGTTCACAATAGAAAATAACTACAAGCATGTAGTTCAAAAGACTCGTAAATTTGGGAAAGAAGAAGAAAAAAATGTTAAATTGCAAATGCCTTAGCTGAATACTGGAAGGTACATATTTGTACATTCACAGGGTTATCTTTACATCAGTTTCCTTTGGATAAATTTTCATCAGTGACCTAATAAGTGAATTGCTACAATAAAACAAAGTTATAATGATATCACATTGCTACATTGAGTGAACTTAAATCTATACCACATAAATATACTTAAAGTGACAGATATGAAGGCAAATTTAGTTATTTCAGAATTTTTTAACTTTCATAACTTATTTACTCATATTTCACTGATTACTAACATACTTTTTTTCTCAGCTCATTCTCCTCTAGCTGTTGTCGCTTTTCCTCTGGGGTCATTGGTATGGCTGGCCTCCCTTTCACCTTCTAAGTTTCCTTTAAGTATTCTCTGCAATACTGGTTCAGTGGCTGCAAATTCCTGTAAGCTGTCTCTATCATGGAAAGTTTTAAGTTCTCCCTTTAAATTAAAAGATAATTTTTGCTGGACATAGCAGTCTTGGTTGGCATTTATGTTCTTTTAGTGCTTGGATGACATTGCTCCATGATCTCTTGGCTTTTAGAGTCTGGACTGAGAAGTCTACAGTTATCCTGATGGGCTTATCTTTGTAGGTCACTTTCTGTTTTTCTCTTACCGCTTTTAGTATTTTCTCTTTGTGTTGGGTTTCTAGAATTTTAATTATGATGTGTCATGGTGAGGATCTCTTCTGATCAAAATTATTTGGTGTTCTATGTGCCTGCAGTAGTTCCATGTTCATTTCTTTTGTTAGATTTGGGAAATTTTCTTCCATAATTTCATTAAACATGTCCTTTAAGCCTTTTGTTTTGTCCTCATTCTTCTCCTGGACTCCCATAATTTTGAGGTTGTTTCTCCTTGAATCATCTATCAGCCGTTGTAATGATTCATTTTCTTATTTACTTTGTGTTCTTCGTGGCCTGTATGTTGCAGCTCAGTCACTTTATTTTCTAGGTCTGACATTCTATTCTGAAGATGTTTAATGTGGTTGTGTATCATTTCCTGCGTGTTTTTCATTTCCTGAATATCTGCATTCAATTTTTCTATATCTCTTTCGTGTTCTTCTCTAATTTCTTCTCTTGCCTTCAATATCTTCTGGTATATTTCTTCTCTGGTCTCCTCTACTTGCTTTTCAAGGCTTGCTTTTAGCTTAGCTATGTGTTGGTGTAGTTCTTGCACTGTCTGTTTTATTTCCTGCTTTAATTCACTGAATATCTGGGCCCAGAAGTTACCATTCTTTTTGCCATTTTCATCTTTGGATTCTGCAATTTCAGTATTCCTGGTATTATCTTTTGGGGTGTCAGGTGTTTCTATAGGAGATTTTTTACCATGTTTCCTCATGGTTCTGCTATCTCTGGCTGTCTCTGATGCACAGGAAAGAAGGGTTTGGAGAAGGCCCAGTCCTAGATGCCTCTGGAATCCTCTGGCCCAAGGGACAGACAGGGTGATGGAATTCCTGGTCCTAGATGCCTCTGCGGCTCAGGATTGACAGGGTGATATAATTCCCTGGAAGCCTCTGGAAGCCTCTGGCTCACGGGATGGACAGGCAATTGACTTCCGGTCCTAGATGCCTCTGGTGTGCAGAGCAGTGGTGAACCATAAGCCTCTGGTGTGTGCTGTAGGAATGGGGCAATGGTCCTCCTTTTGAGGTGTCTTGTTCCCCCTGGTCCACTCAGCACAGCTCTCCATCTGTCCTGGCTTCCTTCCCCCAGGGTGGGGCTCTCCACCCTTGGAGCAGATTCAGGTGATCAGCAGCTTTTTCCTCCTCTTTTCTCCTCTCTGCCTCTTGTGCCACTCTTTTTTTCTAGGTATTGTTTAAGGGTGACCCTCAAAGCCCTGGTGTGCTCTTCTGAGTTTCCTTTTACTCTAAAGGGTTCAGTTTTGGGCTTTCCCCCGCCCCCCTTCTTTTTAAAATGGCTTCTGCTTATGTCACTGCCTGTGGAGGCTACTGAGCCCTGTTTCTGATCTGGAATCCCGGGACCTTTTCTAGGGGGAGCGCATGTTGCGTGTGTAGTACACACTACCCACGGGTTGGTTTTTCTGAGGCTGGGGCCACCAGCTGCTGACAATTCCCACTTCTCTGGATCCATGCTTATCTCAGGCTGGGGTTCTGGCTCCAGACCTACCTCGGTCTGGTCTGTGGATGCCGGCAGCTCAGGGCCACGCTGTGTTGGCTGCTTTTTTCCTCCTCTTCCCATGTGACTTCAGGATTTCTCATCTGCCTGCAGCCTCCTGTTCATTGTTGAGTTGCTCCATCCTCTTCCAGCTCTGTCAGATGTTCAGGTCCATGTGAGATTTCCTCTGCCTGCAGCTGCCTGCAGTGGCTTCCTGGGCTGCTGGGATTTTTTTTCTCCACTTTTGATGATCCTTCAGAATTTCTGACTTTCCCCTGGGCTCCTTTAAATTGTTGGGGATGCTCCTCTCTTTCCAAGCTACACTGAACACACTTTTTCTAACTAAATTCTTGACTTTTTAAGTGGGTCAATGAGAAGACATTATGCAGCGCTGTTACTCAGCTGCCATCTTGACCGGGAGTCCCTACAATACTTATTTTTGAGTTAACTACAGAACACTCTTGAGCCTGAACTGACTCCCTCAATACAAAATATTTTGACATAACCTTCCTTTGCCATTGTTTGAATTGTTGAAAGAGAATGTAAATTCATTCCTCTTGTGATTAGCTTAGCTCACACAATAAGAGAGATAACGTAATTGAAATGAAACTGTATTTACTGAAGATATGACAACAATGTTAGTTTTATTATCTTGGAGTAGTGTTTTTGTCATTTGTTAAGGTAACAAATATATGAGTATAGCTAGTTCTTCTCTTGGTATTTGTCATGTGCTTAGCGAAGTACAAACCAAAATTAAAAAACAAAAGGAAGTTTTTATTTTATATTCATTTTGGAAATATACTTTGTAGTTGTTATTATCAGAGATCTAATTATTGAATAAACTGAATACTTACATTATCTGTTTTTTCCATTAAAAACTATTATTGCTCCTTTTCAATCCTAAATGTAACAAATGGTCATTTTGAAAAAACTGGAAGGGGAGAAGGCATATAAAAAAGAAAATGATTACAAGTCACAGTTCTGCCACCCTGAGATAACTACTGAATATTTTGGTATAATTTCTTAGTCATTTTTTTAAGACAGTGTCTCTCTCTGCAACCCAGGCTGGTCCTGAACTCACTATGGATCCTAGACTGGCCCTGGACTCATGGCAATCCTCCTGCCTCACCCTCTGAGTGCTGGGATTACAGGCATGCGCCACTACGCCCAGCTTATTTGGTGCTGGGGCAATCAAACTTGGGTACTTATTGCTTGACTTAGCACTTGCTAGGAAAGCACTTTAACCACTGAGACATTCCTCCAGCTCCTCATAGTCATTTTAAATTAAAAAACTTTCAACCCAATGCTCATAGTTACAAAAGAAATAGTTTTTTTTTTTTTTAAATTTATAGTCTTAAACCAAAGGAAAAGGCCTGCAGTAGGACCTTTGGTGAAGGTTTGGATTTTGTTCTTTGGAGTTTTCAGGACAAGCAGATTGATAGGTGATTCATGCCTGAGATATTTAGAGAGCCAGAGGGTGTCTGGAGGGCTGCGGATTGGGAAGCTATTATAGTCCTGTCAGTGCTTTAGTGCATCAGGGTGTGAGAGAGGAAAACATGGTATGCATGTTTTTGATCCTAAGAGAGCAGGCAAAAAATAATGGATACTAATGATGCTTGAGGTTGAGGGAGGACTTACTGGTGACCAGATGGAAAAAAAGACTCACCTGCAAAAAGGGACCCAGGATGGTAGAACACTCCAATGATTGGGTGTGGGAGGTCTTTGAAGAACATATTGAAACATTCCATAGAACCTAACTAGGCTTTAAATTCCTACTGTGTTCACAGAGGAGTAACACCAGGCCACCATGGTAGTACCAGTGAAGAAAGGCTTTCATTCACTATTGCCGGGACCTCTTCTCCTTCTTCCACTCTTTCTACCCTGTGCCCAATCATGAAGGAGTTAGGGTCAAATACTGCTTAGCAAAATAGTTTCAGCATAAAGCTGGATTCTATCACAATTGGACACTGATGGTTTATCTTAAGTGCTGCTAGTTTTATTTTAGAGTAATAGTTGCACACAGTAGATATACTTGGCATTAGTGGAATAACATTTGAGTCTATTTCATTAGAAATGAAGTACTTTTCTCCAAAGTATTATTTTTATTAGTATGTATTTATGATATATAATAGTTTTGTTCAGCTTGGTGAGTTGATGCATATACATCTTGGATCCTAATTATTTTTACTTACCTTTCCTCCTTCCACCCTCTAATCTCTCCTCTTTCCTAAGTTCTCTTCACCCCCTCCACAAATCTATTTCCTTGTTTTCTACCTTCAGTCTATTATTTATTTTGCTTTTTTGCTTATTTATATTTTGAGTTTCTTATATTAGAAAAACTGTAATATTCTAAGTTAGCAGTAGAAATTAAAAATATTTTATTAGGTTTAATTGTAGAATAAATGAAATAATTTTAACTTAGTTCCTACTTTGGGTTGTGGTCTGTATTCTTTCCTTTTTTTTTCTTTATGGTACTAGACTTGGTATGCAGCTTTAACTAGTTTTCCCTGACCCCATTCATAGCCTCAGTCTTGCTTCTTACTAAGTGATACCTTATTTTACCTTAGGACAAAGTCCAGGAACATTGAGAAGTAGAATAGTTTCAAATATATTATATGAAAGTTTAACCCAGTCAGATTAAAACAGCATCAGAGGCTGTAAATATAGCTCATCAGTACTGTGCTTGTGTAGCGCATACAGAGCTGGGGTTCAGTTCTTGGTTTTGCAAAACCAGAAAGCAAACAAAAAACCCAAGGTGGGGCTGGGGACATAGCTCAGAGGTTAGAGCACTTGCCTAGCAAATACAAGGCCCTGAGTTCAGTTTTCCAGCACCACATAAACTGGTGGCACTGTGGTGCGTGCCTGTAATCCCAGTACTGAGGAGGCTGAGGCAAGAGTATTAGAGTGAGATTGAGGCCATCCTGGGTCACATAATGAGTTCAGGACCAGCTGGGACTACAGAGCAAGACCTTGTCTCAATAAACAAGACAAGACAGAACAAAAATAAAACAATGGCTTTACTAATTATTACTTATGTTAAGCTTGGCCAAATTGCTTGACTTTTCTGAGATAAAAGTTTCTCACTGGCAATTTTGATGCTTATTGTAAAGATTAAATGAATTGATGAAGTGCTTGGAATATACAGTGTTTTTTTCTTTACTGCTTTCTGCTCCCTCTCTCTTCTTTCTCTTGTTTTCTTTTTTCCACCATTTTATTAATATATATGCAATACATAATGTTTATAATGAACTTGAGTATTTTGTGCACATACATATCACATCAATATGAGCCCTTTCCCTTCCCATTTTTGGGCCTCCAATACCTTCCCCATTCCCTCATAACTCTCACTATCACACACATTTGGCTTTGTAGAACGCCTGTGTTCTGGGTTTCCCAAATCAGAAAAACCATGCGATATTTAACATATTTAATCTTCTGCATCTGACTCACTTTACCACTCAAATCACCATGTATTGGTTCAGTTTCCCACCCCTAGAATGGGCTATAGTGGCCATGTCTTGATGCCTGTTCTCTGGGTCCAGCAGATCCCTTTGTTGGGGTGATTTGCCAAAAGTTCTTTTTTTCTCTTACTGTATCTTTGTTGAGATTCTTTAAAGTGGCTTCACCTATCCGTCTACGTAAGAGAACTATAACAATGAAATTCATATGGCTGGAAAACATGAGAAAGAGGGAAGTTAAGTTTCAGGTGTCTTAGCTGAATACTGAACGGTAAATATTTGTACATTCAAAAGACATTCAGGTTGTCATTGCATCAATCAGCTTTCTTAGGGTAAACTTACATCCAACACCAAATGAATGAGTTGCTACATTAAATGACCTTAAATCTATATTGATTTGCTATGTTAAATGAACTTAAATCTATATCACATGAGTAAACTACACTTAAAGCAATAGATAGAATGGCATATTTAGGAAATTTTTAAACTTTCATAAATTATTTACTCACATTTCATTAATTGCTAACATTTTTCCAAATTTAGTTTATCATTTTACCTGCCTATCCATTTCTAACTTCACACATACACATTTTTAAAGATTTTATATCAATTCCCTATGTTGAATATAATTATTATGTTTTGCAATCTTATATACTATTAAAAACAATAATTATGTGGGAAGATTCACCAATTTTATGAGTCAGTTGGTACTATTTTAGAAGGATGCCAATCAAATGATTCAAATACCAGCCTATTTTTTTTGTTACACTTCCTTTTTAGATGCTTCCTTTCCACCATGTATTTTTGGTGCTGCTTGTCTCTTTGTCTCTTTTAAAGGTTCCTTCTAGTATTTTCTGCAATACTGGGCTAGTGGTCACAAATTCCTTTAGGGATTCTTGGTCATGAAAAATTGTTACTTCTCCTTCAATTTTCAGGGATAATTTTGCTGGATACAATATCCTGGGTTGACATTTGCTGTCTTTTAAAGCTTAAAAGATTTTGCTCCAGGCACTCCTAGCTTTAAAGTTTGAATTGAGAAATCTGCAGTAATTCGAATGGGTTTACCTTGGTAGAGTACTGCCTGTTTTTCTCTTGCTGCTTTTAATATTTTCTCTTTATGTATTCTGAGGTTTTGATTATGATGTGTCGTGGTGAGTCTCATTGTTGGTTGAGTTTATTTGGTGTTCTATAAGCTTCTTGCACTTGAAAATTAATTTCTTCTTCTACAGTAGGGAAATTTTTTTGCACCATTTCTGTAAATAAATTCTTCATGCCTTCAGTGCTATCTTCTGCTCTTTCTCTCACACCAATAATTCTGAGATTGGTTCTCTCTGAATCATACATCAGCTGGTGTATCCAGCTACTTTGCTCATTTCTAATTTTGGATTCATGTGTAATTTTATCATTTGTTTCCTCAGCCTTGTCTGCAAGGTCTGAAATTCTGTCCTCACAATATTCTAGTTGTCTTTCCCTGCTGCTACATATATTTTTCATATTCTGAATTTCATCTAGATTTATTTTTGTATTTTCCACTTCTCTTTTAAAATGTTTCTTCAAATCTTGCATTTTCTTATTTACCTCAGCCAACTTTTTATTTATGCCTTCAATATGCTCAGTGAGCTTTATTTCCATTAGGACCACGATTTGCTTAGTAAGTTCCTCTTTAAGCCCACTAAAGAGGCTTGCATTTTTTTGAGAATATCTTGTTTGAGCTGGTTGTTTGACTTGTTTATTTGCTTTTGACTTCCTTCCCTATGAGTTCCAATATTTCAGGGCCCATGTCATTAGTTTCTGGGGTCTCAGTCATCTCTGTAGTTGTCTCGTTGCCTTGTCTTCTTCCCATGTTTCTGTTGTTGAGGGATTTCACTTGAAAGGCCTAGCTGAGAAGTTTCTTTGAATGAGTATGAGGGTGTGTTGGACGACCCTAAATTTCTACAAGTTCTATGCTGGGAGTAGTAGGCAGTGAGGGAGGAACTAACAGCCTGATGCCCTCTAAGGTGTCGTGATCACCCTCAGCCCCCTCAGCAAAGCTCTCCTGCTGTCGTGGCTTCCCTCCTCTGAGGGCAGAGCTTTCCACCCTTGGAGGTGCTCCCATTACACTGAACCATTCAAGATATTGGCAGTCTTTTTTTCTCCTCTCTGCAAATGCCTCTTGTGCCAGTTTCTTCCTAGGCATTGCTTAAGAATGACCCCAAAAGTCATGGTGTGCTCTTCTGAGCTTTCTTTTACTCTAATCAGTTCAGTCTCAGGCTCGCTCTCTCTGTCTGTCTGTCTCTGTTTCTGTCTCTCTCTGTGTCTCTGTCTCTGTCTCTCTGTATCTCTGTCTCTGTGTCTGTCTGTCTGTCTGTCTGTCTGTCTGTCTGTCTGTCTGTCTGTCTCTCTCTCTCTCTCTGCTGAGCATTGCTTCTTATCTGGGTTCCAGGAGGCCTTATTTAGGGGGAGCTCACATTGCATATGTAGTATGTACCACCTGCAGGTTTGTTTTGCGGAGGCTGGGGCTACCAGCTGCTGACAATTCCCCTTTCTCCTGAATTCATGCTTACTTCAACCTGAGGTTCTGGCCTCAGGCGGGCTTTCCTCCATCTGTGGTCTGTGGGTACTGGCAGCTCAGGGACACACCCAGTAGACTGCTGTTTTTCTCCACTTCTGATATGTCTTCAGGACTTCTGACCTTCTGTGGCCACCTGTCAGTTGTTGGGGCAGTCCTTCCTCTCTTAGCTCCATCAGATGTCCTGGAATTTCCTACATCTGCAGATACCTGTGGCTCCCAGTCATTTGCAACCTGTGTGGGGCGGCTTCCTAGGCTGCTGTTTTTGTCCTCTGCTTCCGATGTTCTTTCAGGATTTCTGATCTTTTCTTGGTCTCCTTTCAATTATTGGGGGCACTCCTCCCTGTCCTAGATACATTGAACAGGAAGTTTTTGACTAAATTCTCAACTTTTTAAGTGGGTCCACGAGGAGATATTGTGCAGCTCTGTTACTTGGCTGCCATCTTGACCAGAAGAAGCTCTTTCTCTTCTATTCCTCTTTTCTTCCTTTTTAATAAAGCACAGTGAAAAATGAAAGGGGCTTTAGATGCATGTTGGCATGCATTACTTACTTATTTTATTATGCCATGTCTGAGGTATGATTGAAAATTATGGTGAATGTTTAAATTAAAAATTATTACCTTGGAATATTTCTAAAAGAAGTCAAAACAACACATAACAGAGATACATGTATACCCATGTTCATAGCAGCACAACTAACAATAGCTAAAATTTTGAAGTCACCAAAATACCTATCAACAGACCAATGGATACACAAACTGTGGTATTAATACACAATGGAATACTGTGCGTCTATAAAGTCCAACAGCGTGGAGGCTTTTGCAGGCAAATGGAAGAAACTTGAGACCATCATGTTTAGTGAAGTGAGTCAGAAGCAGAAGGTGAAACATCGAATGATCTCTCTGATATAAGAAAGCCAGATCACAACTATCTCATGGAACTTAAAATGAAAAACAAAGTGAACCAGGGTGGGTAGGGTGGGGAGGGATTGAGGGGTATGTAGGGGGAGGGACAAAAGGAGAGAGGGAAAGTCCTTGTCACCTTGACAAGATAACGTATGTGCACAAAATGCTCAACTTTATTGTAAACATTAAATTTTGCGCTTATACATATGAGTAAAATGGGGAAAATTATTACTGTATCGGGCACATCGTCATTTGTCTCTCCCAAAATATGTCTGTTCACTCTGAACACACCTCATCATTCCTGACACTTTGTGAAGCAGGTCTGGAAGTCCTTTTTTCAGGAGTGTCTTTAGTTGTACTATTCAAAATGTTTACCTTTCATGGTTGTTTTGACTTTGAAGAAAAACCATAAGTTGCACAGTGCCCGATCTGCTAAGTAACATGGATGAAGATGTGCCTTCATGTTTTTACACGCCTGCCTTTCTGTTGGATGACCCTTAACAGTGGCATTCACCATATTTTTTTAAAAAATCACATCTTATAAAGATACTCAGGAAAGAGAATTCCAGAACTGCTTCAGAAGGTGGCAAGAATAATGAGATTAAGTATGTTTGGAGAAAATGGGAGTATTATGAGAAGGATTTGTGGCTGTCTTTTTCTGTAATATGTTTTTAAAATTCAAATATTCACCATGTATTTCAATTATATTTCATACCTGGATGTACGAATACTTTCTTCTTTTCTTTCTTGCTTCATCTGTGTATCCATTTATCTATCTAATGTATCTGTGCATTTTTATGATCTGTAAGAAAGCAAGTTTAGACATGTGGTGCTCATTTGCCTCTACTTCATGCTATTTTATAAAAACAAGAAATTTTGCTATGCAACTGTAGCACAATTAAATCAGGAAAGTAAATTTGAAATGATACTGCTGTATAATTTTCATTGTGTCCCACTAATATCCCTTACAGTGCAGGAAAGCAGAAACTGTGCATTGCATTCAATTGTCATGTGCCCTTAGCCTCCTTTAATCTGGGATTTTCTTTGTAGTTCCTGGCAATGGCATTTCTGAAAAGTGTTCCTAATTTGAATGTCTCTGATATTTTCTTATGAGTAGACTGAAGTACTTGTGAAAGTTAAATATTCAGAATGTGATACTGAGTTCTGTTCTCAGTGCATCCTACCAGGAGCCAAAGGCTCTGACAGTTCTCATTACTGGCAGAGTCATTTTGATCATGGGGGAGGGATGTGTCTGTCTGATTTCTTCGAAGTTAATCTTGCTAGGGATGTACTTTGAGACCATGCAATGATTCTGGGATTCCTCAAATTTCTGTGCATCACTTTTCTCATACATCGATGATTCTTGTCTGTTTATTTTTACTATGATATTGATGTATTTTTCTAATTGCACTCTTCTTTTTTCATTTGTTAGTTGGCTTTCTGTAACAATGAGGAGATTTCCCTTCCCCTTTATTTTTTAATGTCAGGATGGGACACTCATATTTTATGTAATAGATTATAGTCTTTAGCTGCTATTATTTATTTCATTCTTCAGATTACTGCAAACTTTGCTAGTAACAACATCTTCAAGATGTGATTGTATACATTCTCTATGTCTTCATTATGTATTGAACACTTAAAAAATCTGGCACAACATATTCAAAATTTATCTTTGTTTTTCTTCTCTACACCTCTCTCCTAGAAGCAACTGTTTTCTCCATGGAGTCTGGTACCATTGAGTAGAGAATGATATTTTGACACCAAAATAGGCGAGACCCTGTCTCAGAGTAAGAACTAAAGTGGGCTAAATGCAATGAGGACTGGGTTCAGTCCTCATTATCACAAAAAAACCCCAAAAGCAAAAAACAAAAATCAGCAAGGTATGGGTACTAAATGTGCTTATGCTATAATGGAAATCTTTTAACACTTCATAAATTATTCTATAAATTATTATTTTCACCAGTACCATTTTGTGTTTTATATGATATTACATACTATTTCTCCTGATTTCATGTTATTTCTCATTTCTGGGATTTAATGTCGCTGACAGTTTTTGCTTTTTTAAGAAGTGTTTTTAGCTCCAAAGTCTGCACTTTTGGAGAAGTGTTAATTACTTTCAACTTTGCACTATTCAGAGATTATTGGAATTTATTTGCTAATTTTTATAGTTGGGTTACCTTTTAGTCTTTTGTTTCACTTATTTCTATTAAATGAAGATGTTGTCTGTACTTAATTTAGAATTTTCCTTTTGGCAATGGAACAAGGCTAAAGGTGATTTGTGTTAAGGTGTTACTCACTTGGGTTATTCATTTAACTGGACTTGATTTGAAATGAGGTTTAATCTTGGTTCATGAAGAGGTCTGTACTGAACATTTTTTGTGTTCTTTGCCTAAAATGTCCTTTCACAGGCTGACGTAATGATGCTATTTGGAGTGTGGGAATCCAGCTCTAGGGATTTAGGCTTATGTGAGAGTCTGGCTGCATATTTATTTTCTTTTCTACTCAAAGAACTTGTTATACATTTTAGTCACTTAAGATTTGATTTTTTCCCTGAAGATTAAAAATAAATAACAATGATAATTGTCTTCATTCTTTGGTGATTTTATGGTGCATCTGTCAGAATGTGAGTTGCATTCATCTTCTAGAATGTTCATCCTTGGGATATATGTTGTTTCCTTAGAACATATTCCATGAAAATATATTTTCATTTTTAATTCAAGGACAAATTTTGCTCTTTGTTTTCATTGTATAATTGTTTTCACCTTCCTTACTTGAATAAGAATACCCTGTGTCTGTGTGTGTTTGTAAGTATATTTGAGGTTATTGTTAGAGTGCATTGATATGTCATCAGAAACTTAACGTTGTAGACTCCATTTGGATGACAATAACTTTGAAAATATTTAAATTTATGTATCATGAAATAACAGTGAATATTATAGTCAAGACAGTGTCTTGATACTCAGTTGGCCCAAACTCCTATCAACTCTGTGAAAGTGTATTTTGGAAGTATATGTGAAGAATACCACAGGTGCACAAGTTCTACTAGAAAATACAAGAATATGCACCAATCAGATGACAGGTGTTTATAGGTTTCTGTTGTCTGCCTGTTGTTATATTATCTAGTTGGGAAAAATAAATATGTGTATATGAAACAATTGTCAAACACAATATACTTCTTATATATGAGTATTACCAAATTGGAGATAGTAAAACCAAAATGGTAATTTTGTGATTGAAACCAGCTATCAGTGTAAAGTTATTAGTACTATTTTAGGTTCAGTATGTTTTTGCAACATCACAAGAATCCTGCTTATCCTACAAATTTATTTATTTTTTTGCTTACCAGAGAAATATGCTTATTAGTATGATATTTTAAGTGTTTTAAGTGCTATGTAATTGATCAACCATTTTTTTTCTGCTGGTCCGTGACCAAGATGGAGAAGGTCTAATTTCACAGGTTACTGAGGAAGCAAATCATATTAATCACATTTTTAGTTTTGAATACTGCCTGAATTTTTGATACTATTAATCACAGTTTTGGTTTTTAAACATTACATGAGCAGTTGACATTCATGGAAATATTTTGTTCAATATTTCTTATAGTAATGAGCATCAACAGTTCCATTATTACTTACATAGTTAGGTTTGTGAGCTTGGGTAAAGCATTTAATCTCTGGAAATTTCATTTTTTTCTCAATGGTAACTAAAATAAGTAGTTACGATGAAATTTACCTCATGTCTGTCTTGTGTGAGATAAATGACATATGAAGTGTGAGTGCAGTTTCAGGAAATAGCTAGTGCTCTGTTCATGCTGGTTATTACTACATTCTAAATTCCTCTACCATTTGACCTTGTGGAGTCTTTGATTTCAGTGTCATTTTGGATTAGCTTGCAGGTTTACTTCATTGGCATCTTGCTGGGGTCAGTTTGTAGTCTTGTGTCTTGCAGGTCACAAATACTCTATTTATACCTCAAGAAGAGAAAAAAAAAACACGAGACAAAATGACGTTTGACTGAAAGGATATAATTTTTTTGTGCCTATGACAGAAAGCCGCAACTATTAAACTGATGATATGGTAGTGGGAAAATTTCCATCAAAACAACAGGAAGGTTTTTCATGTCAATGGAAAAAATTGAGTGCAAGGACCTAAGATTGTGAAGCTTTGGCTCATTTGTTGAATTTGCCTCATTTTGTTCTCACAAGGGAAGAGTGAGGTATGATGAAGGAAATGTCCACAAAAACAATGCCCACAACCAATTAACACAAAACAAAACCACTTTTTAGCTGCAATAATGCTATAAAGTAGAAAATGAGCTGGGCATGATGGCATACACCTACGATCCCTGCGCTTTCTGAAACTGAGGCAGGAGAATCATAAGTTTGAATCTAGCCTGGGCAACTTAGTGATTTAGGGAGACTCTGTCAAAACCAAACCAAACACAACCAAACCAAAACTGTGTGGTAGTGCACACCTGGAAACCCAGTGCTTGGGAGGCTGAGGCAGGGGATTGCAGTGAGTTTGAGGCCAGGCTGGACTACATAGTGAGACCCTGTCTCACAAAAAAAAAAAAAAGAGATAAATAAAGCATTGAGTAGTTGGTAATGTAGTTCAGTGCCAAGGCCCTAGGTTCAGTCCACAAAACACACACACACACACACACACACACACACACATGCGCGCACACACACACACACACACACACACACAGAGAGAGAGAGAGAGAGAGAGAGAGAGAGAGAGAGAGAGAGAGAGAGAAGAAAGTGGCTAAGAAGGATATTTAGAATAGAGTAAAAAAACACTCTTGCTTAGATAAAACCAGATTGGGAAACTCAACACGTCAGTGCTAGTTCTAGTTTTGCTACTGATTGGCTTTCTGACTTTGGAGAAGTTACTTAACTTCTCTGGATCTCAATTTTATTATCTATAAAGCAAGGTTTTTAAATTTCAGACCCAGTCAGTTTTCAATTTCCTTTGTGTATATTTAGACGTATGGAATGAAATTAGCATATTATTTTAGAATTTATTGCTATTAACCATTTTATTGTGACAATTCTTAAATTTACTTAGAGAAAAAATTGTAACAGATCTTAGTATTCAGTTTAGTGATGACCAGTTCAGGACTGATCTTGTTTTGTTTACAATCTTATTACTGCTCCTGGGTCAGATTATTTAAAAGCAAATTACCAGGGCTGGGGGCATAGACCAGTGGTTGGAGTATCTGCCTTTCTTGTGCAAGGGCCAAGGTTCAATCCTCCAGCACCACATACAAATTAGCTGGGTATGGTGATGCACGCTGTAATTCTAGGACTCAGGAGGCTGAAGCAGGAGGATTGCTGTGATTTTGAGAGCAGTTTGTGCTACATAGTGAATTCAGGACCAGCTTGTACTACAGAGTGAGACCCTATTTCAATAATAAATAAATAAATAAAATTGAATAAATTATATATTTTATTTCTAAACACTTTAGTATATATTTAATGAAATAATAATAAAACATATATGTCCAATGTAGCAAAGAAAATAATAATTTCTTAATATTATTAATTGTGCAATTGCTGTTCACATTTCCCAATTCTCTCTAATGCTTTGTCATCTGAGTTGGTATTCACATAAAGGTCAATAATTGCAACTGTCTCCTTTAATTTATAGTTCCTTCTCAAGCTCTCAATATCTCTCTTCCTCTCTCTCTTTGTAATTTGTTTTAAAATACTAAGTTAGGGCTGGGAACATAGCTCAATAAATAAGGCTCTTGGCTAGCATACACAAGGCCCTGGGTTTTATTCCCCAGAACCACAGATTAAATTAACCAGTCATGTGGTGCATATCTATAATCCCAGCACTTGGGAGGCTAGAGACTGAGGCAGGAGGATTGTCATGAGTTCTGTGTCAGTTTGGGCTACATAGCGAGGTCAAGACCATCCTGGACTATAGAAGCGAGAACCTCTCTCTCTCTCTCTCTCTCTCTCCCTCTCTCTCTCTCTCTCTCACACACACACACACACACACACACACACACACACACACACAGACACACACACACAGGCACAGACACACACACCACACAAATTCAGTGTATTCTTCGTATTTTGCTAATTATGTTCCAATGATCCAATGATATTTGCTTTTTTTGTTCTTTGTAATATACTAACAATTCTAAAGGTTGCTCAGATTTTGATTTTTTGGGGGAGTCAAGAATGCTTCAATAGAAATTGTGTTGTACAGCGAGGCACATAATGACTGGATACTGCTCTTTTTGTGGTATTAGCTATAGTGATGGTTGCCTAGGTCTATTGATTGATTAGAAATTACCAAATATTACTTTTCATAACTCTGCTCTTTCTTCTTCCTATGTTGTTTGGAAAACTCCAATAAGACAAATCTTTCATTAACTGTTTTATCACTTTGAGGCATATAGCTTCCATAGTAAAGTCAGGTTAGATGCCAAATTTTCTCCTGATTTATCAATACTTATATGAATGAATTTGTCCTGTTGCATATATCAGTGATGAATCATGCTTTACAAGGCTTCATCTTGAACCTCAGAATTTAACATATTTGATATGTTTTAATCTACTGCAATTGTTTTCCTTATTGATAAGGAAATTCTCATTTTGGCCAAGGGAGCTTCTTTAAGTTGGTTTCTGCTTCCCGTTGACATGACTTGTGGTCATTGGTAGTTTCCTTGATTCTTCCTATAAGATATTTCAGGAGGATTTTGTGTACTTTCTGCTTTATACCTGAGTCTGACACTTCCCCAAGGACTCTTAGTTCCTTTTGCAGAAAGTATTACTTAGGGTCCATGATGTAGACACTAGGAATGCTTATTGCTACTGTGTTAGTTTTTTTTTTTTTTTTTGCATTTAGGCCTTTTGGTGGATAGAATATAGACGTCATAAAACAATAAATGTGAGATTATATCCTACCATTTTAATCAGAAACATACCTCACAGGAGAAAAAGAGTAAAGAAACAAAGTCTAGTTATTTACTTTTTCTATTATTCTTCTGTTAGTATGCATTTGTGATACATATAATAGCAATCAGTTTGAGAAATTGGTGCATACATATATCATGTCTTGATCATTTTTATGCCCTTCCCTATTCCCACCCTCTCATCCCTTCCAACATTCTGTTCCCCTCTGCACAAAGTCTGTCTTCCTACTTTCTTTTCTCTTTTACTTTGACCTTTTACTTTCTTAACTTTGATTTTCTCAGATTAGAGAACTCATGTAATATTTAGCCTTCTGTGTCTGATTCAGTTTGCTAAGCATGATGGAATTTAATATTTGCATGATGGTGTCACATGACTCAAATTTATCTTTATTTATGGTAGAGTAGTACTCCATTGTGTAGATATTCCAGATCTTCTTTATCCATTCACCTTGCTGATGGACATATTGGCTGCTTCCAAGATTTAGCATTTTTCAGTTGTGCTACTATAAATGTGAGTCTGCATGTATCACTCTTGTGTTGACTTTAACTGCTTAGGGAAGATACCCAGAGTATAGCTGGGTCAAATTGGATATCTCTTTTTAGTACTTTGAAGCATTTTCATGATACTTTTCATAATGGTTGTAATAGTTTAGAGCCCCATTAACAGTGTGGAAGTGTTTTTTTTTTTTCTCCACAACCTCACTAGCATTTGTTGCTTTCTGAGTTCTTGATACCAGTCACTCTTACTGGAGTTAGCTGGATCTTCAGTGTTGTTTTGATTTGCATTTCTCTTTGAAGAATTCATTATTTACTGTAAAACTAATTTGTTACCTCATGTTCTTGCAGGTAAATGGTCTGCTGTTGCAGTTTCTGTAGCTGCTGGAATATTAGTGAATTAGCTATAAAGCTAGTAATTATAGTTAAACAGGAATATTTTGATTTTTAATTCATTATCAGCATAGCCTTAGTCCTTTTGGAAAACATATTTCTTGTCCCTACAAGCCTATAATTTATATCTTGAAGAGAACTGTTTACCTGGCAGGCAGTAGATATAGGGGTCACCAGTAAAATTGCATTTGCAGAGGTCCAGAGGAATTAAAGTGCCTTGGCTATCTAGGGAATAATATATGACTTGTTTTGAAGGAGATAAGATATGTGATACATAGAGAAGCTGGGTTACAAAGGACTTACTATGTCACATTAAATTCTATCCTGTAGGCAATTTAATAGGAATTTCAGTAGGAAAATGTCTTGACCAGGAATTGGTGATCAATTTAATATGGGCAGAAAGTGAAGAAAAATAGACAAGGATGGCTTTTAGGTCTCTGGATGTCCAAATGTGAGGCTAATATTTGCTCAGTGAAATAACTAATGTAGGAGGAAGAATAATTTTGATTGGTCATATATTAATAGGACTGATAGGAGATGGTAAGTTCTGTTAAGGACATGGTCAGCTTCTAGGACCTTGGGCTTTTGTTGAAGATGTCACTGCTTGCACAACCATATATGAACATCTGACAGGCTTCAGATCTCAGCTCTGCTGTGCTCTATGTGTGTGACCTTAGGCAGGTGACTTAATCTCTCTATGTGTCAGTTTTTACAGCTGTAAAAAGAGGATAATGGTACCTAGCTTACTGGGATGTTATGAGAATTAAGTTATCTAGTTGACAAAAATCTAAGAGTGCTTAATACACAATAACTTCATAATCTTATTATTCTACATGTAGAGGCTGTCAATAGATTGTTTGGAGCCATGGAGTAGATGAGATTTTTCAGAGAGATTGCTGAGAATGAAAAGAGAAGGGGACAAATATGGGATACTAGAGAGTGGCAGCAGTTGAATCTGGGAAAGTGACCTACCTTCACCTTCATGCTTTAACCTCTACCTTCTGGCAGATTATTTCAGGGATTAGTGGGGGAAGGAGAGATTTATCTTTGATGTATATCAGTTGTAATAAATGTTATTTCTATTTTCCAGACTTATATATTCACATACATTCATTTACTTAATACACACAGTTTTGAGATACTGGCAGACATTACTCTGTGTGGGAAAGATGTCAGAGAGACTACGCACAAACGTCACTGCCCTCATAGCGCTAACATTCTGGGAGGGAATTTTAGACTGGGTGGTCAGGAAAGGCCTCTTATGAGGAGGATAGATTATATTTAAAATCATATCAGTAGCAGACACCCACATGAACATTGGAGGGAGAAACATTCTAGGTAGTGCAGACACCCTGGGATGGGAATAAATGGGATATACCCAGCTTACTGAATGTCTTCAGAGAACCCTAAGACAGCCACGAGACTCAAGATGGAAGAGTGACAGAATTGACGAGCTGAGGTGAGAGAACAGGTAGTGACCAAGCCATCCAGGGCTCTCAGAACCTGAGGAGTCTAGATTTACTCTAGAGGATGAGGAAAACCTGTAAGAAGCTTTGGCAGAAAAGTTGGGCACTCTGGTTTACATTCAGTCATTCATTCATTTATACAGTACTGGGGACCAACCCCGAGGACTTTTCATTAAGCTACAGCCTCAGCCCAGTTTTTAGTTTTGATTTTGAGACAGAGTGTCTCTAAGTTGCTAAGTTTCCCAGACAGTGTTTGAGCTTTTGATTCTCCTGCTTCAGCCTCTGGGATTACAAGCCTGTGCCAACAGTCCCAGCTCTAATTTGCAGGTTGAGCCCAGTGTGGGCAATTTGGTGCCTTAGTAGAACTCTGCCTCAAAATGGAAAAAAAATCATATGAGGATGTAGCTCAGTGCAAAGGTCACAGGTTCAATTCCTAGTTCCACCACACACACAAAAATAGATAACTGGGATCAAAAAAAGCAAGCAGAAAAGGTTGGGAGACCAGGAACAGGAAGCTAACAGAAGTGTGGATCAGAGATATTGGCTGGGTGGCCTCCCTTCCCTCCCCTCCCCTCCCCTCCCCTCCCTTCCGTCCTTTATTATATCTGCCAAAAGCTTCATTTGATGCTTCCCTCATAATGGAGGTGCTTCAGGCCTATAGTAGGTAGAGACAAGCAGTGATTCCATACTGAGAACCCTAAGCCTGACTGAACGCAGGCAGGGTGTGGGGGTGTGGGTTGTGGGATGAATGGGCTCTTAGACTAGGATCACTTTCTTCTGGGGCAAATTCTTTGTTAAAGGAAGTTGGGACCTCAAAGGGCAACCATGGCTAGGTTTTTTTTTTTTTTGATAGAGGTTTCTGAGTACATTGGAAATGTAGGAGTTATAGAAAAGATAAGAACTCCAGTCGGGGTAGTGCTTACTTGCTTTCTTTCTTTTTTTTTTTTTTCTTTTTGTTTTTGAGACAGGGTCTCGCTCTGGAGCCCAGGCTGGCAATCCTTGTGCCTCAGCCTCCCGAGTGTGCGCCACCAAGCCCGGCTTATATGGTGTTGGGGAATTGAGCTGTGTTACTTAGCGCTTGACATAGAACTTGCTATACAAGAGCTTTAATCATTGAGCCATTCCTCCAGCCTGATGCCTACTTTTTAAGAGCTCCTAAGTTAAGTAGAGAAAAGGGAAACGTGAAGTTAGAAACAAGTAAGAAAAATGAGCAAAACCAGGAGAGGAGGGAACAGATTAGGGCAAATATTAGGAGATGAGATTATAAATCTTTCCCTCAGGTCCCTCTCCGCAAGTTTTAATTTAGAATTCTTAAAATGCGAGTTTTGCCTGATAGGCAATGCTCACAATAGCCACAAGATGGCATAGTTGCCCTTTAAAATGAATGTAGCCAAAGGAGGAGAGGGAAGAGGAACAGAAAAGGGGGGAGAGAGAGAGAGAGAGAGAGAGAGAGAGAGAGAGAGAGAGAGAGAGAGAGAGAGAGAGAGAGAGAGAGAGAGAGGCAATGTGTATAGTGTCTCTTTTCCACAACATCCTTAACTATTCTCAGTCCCTTAATTTGAATATAAGTTGATGTGCTTAAACTTTTCTTCCTTAATTTGAATTTTGAACATAATTATTTTGAAGTTGTACGGCTAAAAATAACGTTTAAAAGACCTAGTTGGAGCCTATGCTTAGCTATGTTTCAGTTGTGTTAAAATTTCAATACCTAACTCCATTTGGCACATTACCAAAAGAGTAATCTCGGCAAGCTACTGGTTTAATAGAGTCAGTTCCCTGTTTTAAAACCCTATTTATTGTCATTAGCACTTGTTGATAGTATTGATAGTCAACATCTTTGACTCACACTACTGTGTATGTATCTCTATATATCTATGTATCTATTGTTATTATCAGCTTCTTTTCTATAATGAGCAAGTGTAAGTTTCCAAGTATAAAAATTTCAATTTCTATAGTATTAAACAACATAATTGCAAGGCATAGAATATGTATTGTCATTATTCACCATACCTCAAGGCAGCTTTAGTCTTGTTGCTCTCAATATTAGATTAAAAATGTAATCTAATATATTATTGTATATGATTAGTGCATACTGATTAATATATATTTAATGATTTTTGTATAATGCACCTTACTTATACTGTCTTATCACATTGAATTCACAAAATAAATTTGTGAGATAAATGTAAATATTTCTATGTTACAGATAAATAAATTGAGGTTAAGGGAAATTAAATGAATTGTTGAAGGTTTAATATTTGGCAGAGCTATAGTTGGTAGATATTTTTTCAATCTTAACCTGAATTGTCCTTTTCAGTATGTCTACTGCCTGCAGAGAGAGTCATTATTTATATATCTCTTTACTAGAAATACTTGGAAGTTGCAGTTTAAAGTAATTCAGATATTTGTGGCTCCCTCTTCTAAACTGAACAAAGAAAGAATTTGTATTACAAGGCAACTGTTGTGATGCACTTTCATGTAGTAAGCTATGTGTTTTTCTGAGGGTATTTTTCTGTAAGCCTTTATTTAGAAGACTTCTTTTAGAGTTGTGCTCGTGGTTGAGGGGCCTTGGCTTCTCACTCTTTGAAGCCAGAAGTGCCTATTGATTTTCCCAAGCTTGAGTGGGCTGCAGTTTACTCTTCTCTTGGCTTACCTTTGAGACACCAGGTGGTTCCATGGGGTAGTGGCAGGTTCTCTGCTCCAGGAGGCCTGTGCTGAAGACACTAAGCCTGGGCTCAGGAGCCATTTACAGCTGCAGGCTGGCTGCCTTGAAATCCACTTTGTAAAGGTTGGCTGCACTTTTGCTCAGAGAGAATATTGACTTGTACTTTATTTCCCACTTTTGCTTGTCTAAAGAGTTGAAAAGTAATATTTCACAATATATAAGTTTTGTTTTTGAAATTGGGTAAATGGAATTGATAATGTAAGCTAATGTATTATCGGTATAATGATTAATGCATACATATTGATTAATGTATACTTAATGCTTTAAAGAGAATGCACTTTGCTTATACTGTATTATCAGATTGAATTCTCACAACACATCATTGAGATAAATGTTATTATTTCCATTTTCCAGATAAATTCGTTGAGGTTCTAGGAGAGCCTTTTACCAGAATCAAGACATTTAAGTTTTAAAAGAAGATTTTATCATTTCTTCATTATAAATAGTTTAAATTGAAAAGTAAATACAGTGGCAAGAAGATTGACTATGAATAATTATTAAAACAGGCTGATGGGCTTATTATCAATTTTATTTTTGCTTGGCATTTTATGTGCTCAACATGTACAGGCATATTTTGATACCTTTTCTACCATCAATAAGTATCTTTAAACTATTTTCTTTCTTCCTTTTTTATTTTTTTGAGACAGGGTCTTACTCTGTATCCCAGGCTGGTCCTGAACTCACTATAGAGCCCAGGTGGGCCTTGGACTCATGACAATCCTCCTGTCTCAGCCTTCCTGAGTGCTGGGACTGCAGGTGTGCGCCACCATGCACAGCTTAAGTGGTGCTGGGGATTCGAACTTGGGTACCTAGCACTTGCATAGCACTTGCTAGGCAAGCACTTTAACCGCTGAGCCATTCCTCCAGCCCTATTTTCATTTTCTTAAGCAATGTTTTTATCTGAAAATTGTGTTTTATGTATTCACATTTCCGACAAAGACTAACTTTCTTGTGTTAGTTGCATTTGAGTGGGCAAATAGGTGACTAGACTATTTAATCATTCACTTTTGTTTCTTTATTCATTCATATTTTATAAATTTTTTGTTTTTGAAAAAAATAAAAGGTAACTTTTGCATGACAAGTATTCATTCATTTCTCCAACAAGTATTACTTACTACTGGTTTATGTGCTGGGAATACACAGTGAACCAAATAGAAAACAGATCTGGAGTGTATATTTCAATAGGGAGGAGATAATAGGAGTCAATAAACAAATAAATAAAACTGTATTATGTATTTGTGGTGACAAGGGCTATGAAGGCAAATTTATAAAGGGTCACCAGGGGAGGTCTGTCAGATGTGGACCTGGACCCGAGTGCAGAGATCATCTGGGGACAGGTGGCAGGAGGCCCACAGATGGCCCTTTGTTGGCATATCTGAAGTGGGTGTGTATTCAGGGAAGGTCAGCTAAGCTGATGGATGAGTCTGGACAGCTCTTCATTTGTCCACTCTTTGGTTGATGAGTGGGAGGTGGAGACAGATTCATGGAGCCTCTGATGCCATTTTTATCATTGACCAGTAAGTACTGATACTGATGAAAGTAGGGGGAAAGATTTCTTGTGTTCTTTTGATTCTTGCTGCTGTCTACACATTTCTTACCCCAAAGATAGGGAAATAAAAAGAAGGGATGCTTTGAGAAAAACACTTAGACCAGTGTTTTGTAAAAATTAATAGGTACTAATAGTAAAAGGGCAAAAAGCACTGTTAGGAGATCTAATTACTGTATTTTTGTTCAATTTAAAAAACTTTGTCTATCATACTTTCTTCTTTGGGGGACAGAGTCTCACTGTACAGTTCAGGCTAGTTCTGAGGTCACTATGCAGCCCAGGCTGGCCTCAAATTCACAGCAATCCTTCTGTCTCAGGATCCTGAGTGCTAGGATTATAGCCGTGTGCCACCACACCTGACTTATGTGGTTCAGGGGAATTAGACTCAGGTACTTAGTGCTTGCTAGGCAAGTGCTTTAACCACGGAGATATTCCTCCAGCACCAATATGTTCTTGGCATATGTGAGAAAGTATGTAAATAGAACCTAGGGAAACATGTTTGGCTTCATTTCATATGGTATTGTGAACAGAGAAATGGTAACAGATGCCTCTAGGGGCCCGGGAGGTGAGTAAGATGAGCAGGTGATGCTGAGGTACATGGGAATAAGGAGTGGTGGAGCTCAGGCAAGTGGGAGGATTTATGCTGTGTGTAAAGGAAAGGGCTGTTACTCAACTCCATTTGTTGCCTTGTGAGAATCCTAGCTGAGCATTGAATTTATTCTTATTTTTCAAGAAAAGCCAGAAATTTGCAGTTTTGTTCTCTCTTGATTTTAAATTGCGAGCAGCTAAATAAAATCACTTAAAAAATTCTGCAGATCAGACAAAGCACTCATGCAGGTGGAGTTCTGGCCACCAAGTTAGCTATTGACTTTCTAGAGTAGAACACTGTAATTACAATAATTCGTACTGCCTTCTTCAAGGAATCATATAGATTTCACAGGAATATAATGCTGGAAACAAATGCTTTTGAAATCCCATTACATGGTGGTGTGTGTGCAACCTGGGTGGTGCTGACTGTGTTTGCTCTTGTTTTAGGGTATGGCCAGACAGGTCCCCTGTCCCAGCGAGCTGGCTATGATGCTGTTGCTTCTGCCATGTCTGGTCTGATGCACATTACAGGGCCTGAGGTAGGTACCTTTCTAAGAATATTCATAACATTTCCCCTCCGTATATCATAGAAATATATATATTTTTCTCACTAATGCTTAGGATTAACCTTGAATTAATTTTACAAAGAAACCAGGACAAGTGAATGGCCAAAGTAAAAATAGAAGCGTGTTGATTACAAAATGTACCGAATTCTAAACTTCCGGATGACCCCATGGAAAAATGTTTTTTTTTTTTTTTCATAGCACTTAGCAACAGGTCAGTTGGTAAACATGTTTTCTATGTTTATTACATTGTTCAAGCTTAATTGTCTTTGTATATGGAAATTTTTTTCCCCCTGAAGTAGAATGGCTGTTAGGACTAGATGGATCAGAAATGTCAGTGCTGAAATGTTTTTGGAAATTTGTTACTTAAAGCCGCAGGTGTAGTTGGTCTGATTTGTGATGTATTGGAGTCTTAGAGTAAAAAGAATTTTTTGATTTTATAACAGTTTCTCTCAATTGATGGTGGGCTGAGAAATTTCTAAAAAGAAAGCATATAGAAGCCAAGATGTGGTTGGTTGCAACAAAAAAACTGCCCCCCCCCAACAGTATAGCCATAAAGTTAAAAAAAGAAAAAAATAGAAATCCTAATAAAAATACTAAAAAGGATCTATTTCAAGTACTTATTTTAGCAAGTGCTCCTTCCCTGACCCTCTTTCTTCAGTTAATTCTTCAGGAAATATTGCTGCAGTTTTGGGATAAACAGGCAGGGGGGGACACCATCTCTTCCCTTGTGTAGTCCGTAGTTCTTTCTGGTTTCAAAGCAGCTGTGAGGTTTTACTGTCTTAAGATACCAGGTCTTTTGTACTTTAACCCTCTCTTTCACATTTGCAAGTCATAGATAAAAGTGTATGTGGTCTCTTATTATTATCTGATGTCTTCATGAATGACAGTCATTTGATCAGCCCATTCATATGGCTCCATTTTGTAGTTTGTGTTATACATGAATACTGCGTCTTGTGATCTGTTATTTGATTGCACTGTCCATATCAGAAATTCCCTGACTTTATCAGCTCCACATCCTTTGAACTCCTTCCTTCCTTCCTTCCTTCCTTCCTTCCTTCCTTCCTCTTTCTTTCCTTCCTTCCTTCCTCTTTCATTTCTTCCTTCCTTCCTTCCTTCCTTCCTTCCTTCCTTCCTTCCTTCCTTTTCTTTCATTCTTCCTTCCTTCCTTTCTTTTTTTGAGGCAGAGTCTTGTTCTGTAGCCCAGGCTGGTCCTGAACTCACTATGTAGCCCAGACTGGCCTTGGACTCATGGCAATCCTCCTGCCTCAGCCTCCCTAGTTCTGGGATTGCAGGTGTGCATCACCATGCCTGGCTTATGTGGTGATGGGGAATTGAACCGAGGGTCTTGCATTTGCTATGCAAGCACTTTAACTACTGTGTCATTCCTGTAGTCCTCTTTTTCTTTATTGACCCAGTCATTTGATTTTCGTCTGCTTCCCTTTCCCTGCTACCTCCCAAAACTAAGAAGTGGGGAAGGCAATCTTTTCACTGTGTTAGCTCTGAGCTTGAAGCATTCTAGGCTCTAGCAATAGTTTTCAGATGGGAGTGGTGAAGCTCCTTGGACCTTTTAAATCGTTCCTGACATTTGTTATTTGGGGTAAAAATCTATCGTGTATGAGACAGGTCCATGAATCTAAATCTTTTTCTTCCCTGATGCCAGTAGTGCTCCTGACAATGTTGCTTGAGCCTTCATTCTGACTTTGTTACTTTTTACTTTGTTTTACTTTATTTTTGAAGTGCTGGGGATTGAACTCAGGGCCACTTCGACACTGAGCTACATCCCCAGTCTTATTTATTTATTTGCTTGTTTTGACAGAGGGTCTTGCTGAGTTGTCCTTGAGGGACTCAAACTTGAGATCTCCTACCCTGGGTACCCATCGTGTGGAGATTATAGGCATTAACTTTTTGTTCCCGTGTAGTTTTATGTATGTTGAAAATTGTGTATTTGTCTCTCTTTTGGAATATAAGTGGCTTAATTCAAGGAAAATAACGTTTTTTAAATCCCTAGAGCATAAGATAGGTCTACAGTAGAACTGGTGCTCACATGTATCTATTGTGTATGAATTTGTAATTGTTAGTTGTTCCAGGAAGGACCTAGTTTCAGTTTGATGATAAGAGACTGGTGCATGATCATAGCAGTGACACCGGATATCCTTACAGATTTCTTTAAGATACACTTTAAAAAAAAAGAGTCCTTTCTGCTGGGTGAAACATTTAATGTAAACATCAGAGTCAGAAAATGTGACTAGATAATTTTTAAATTATGAATGTTTGAAAAATACGGTAAAGTGGTTTAAAAAATATTCAGCTTGAAGGAAGGATTAAAAACTATTTAACTGAGTTACTTTATAAGGTTGTTGTTTTTGAAATATTATGAAAGAAATGAAGACCCCTACTTCCTGGCTCAGTAATGGTTACTTTGGAGAATAGCATACTCATTGTGGGTCACAATGCTAATGAAGAAAAAGGCCAAAATTTTCTCAGGGACATAAAATACTTCCTTCAATGAAAGTCTACAGGGAATAACCTTGTTTGTCCTGTGGGTCAGACAAAGAAATGACTTGATTTCTGTTTTCATTTATTTTGATGAGGAGCTAGGACAGCTTTATAGAACAATGAATAAGAGCAGATTAGCTCACATCAGAAAGGAGGTTTTAGATAGCTGAATGGGAGCCTTTTGACCAGTAGGGTAATGAGTATGACAAGGCATAAATAAATAGATTATGTGGTTTTTGTTAGCATGTTGTGGTGGAAAGAGACTGAACATCAAGGCAGTCCTGGCCTGGAATCCTAGTCCTGCTCAACATTTCTGAGCTTCATTTATAATGTGGCAAGAGAAATATATATCCTAAAAAATGAGAGAAAATGAGATTACGTGTAGGTAAGTTCCTGTGACTTAACACTCGCTTCTTTCCCCTTTCTAGCATGCCTAGATACTCAAGCACCATTGTCAGTTCTCTGAAGATATTTAAAGAGATAGAGATAGCCATTTCTCCTAGTTTATTTAGACCTTTACTTGTGAGGGCAGGGTGTTGGCTGATCCTTCTGGCACAGGCCTATAATCCCAGCACTGAGAGAGGCAGGCGGATTGCAGTTCAATCCCAGGTGTGTGAGTGAGGAGTAGGTTGGGAACTTCATACACTTTACACACACGCATACACACACACAAAGACAAGGTGTTGGCAAATGGCGCTGACAGTTTTTTGAAGAGGATTATGTTAAATATAGGATTGATTATTTGCAGATCTTAGTGGGCATGAATAGTGTTTTGTTTCATAAATTAGAGCCAATGACATTCAGATTTGCTTTTGCTACTCTGATTTATAGCACAGAAAGCAATAACACTAAACTGTTACTAGGAAACTTCGTCAATACAAATCCCTAGAGCATAAGAGTGATCTGCTGTGTGGACAGAGGCAAACTAAAATTTCAAAGTATTTATTAGTTTGTTCGTTAGAATATCATATTCCCCTACATTACATTGCATTTTCTCCTACTCATATCCTGTTTATACTGAAGAAGGCAGCCAGGCTGCATGACACTTTAGACGTTTCATTGTGGGGCTCAGTCAAAATGATTTAGTTATTTTTTGTCACTAGACAAAAATACAGTAAAAAATGATAATAAGAAAAGGAGCTGGAGGAATGGCACAGCACAAGGACCTGAGTTCAGTTCCCCAGCACCACATAAAAAAAAAAAATCCAGGCATGGCTGTAATCCCAGCATGTGGGAGGCTGAGGCAAGAGGATTGCCATGAGTCCAAAATAATATTTGTGATTGGTGTATTTAAAACATTTTTTTTACTTTTATGTAATTTTTAATGTTGTAGGCTTCCAGTGAATGGATTCTTTCAGTTATTTTCTGAAAAAGGTCTGGTTTATAATTTTCTAAGTGTTGAACTGTATTTTTTCTGTAGATGCATTAGATTTTTAAATAAATTACTCAAATTGCATAGAGCAAAAACCATCACATGTATGGGCTGATCTTTTCTTAATTGTAGTTGTAGAACTTAAAAATCAGTTCACATTAAAAAAAAAGAACAGAAGCTTTGGTTCAGAATTTTAACGTTCTAGTTAATCCCACCAGCAGTGTAATAGGGTTCCTTTTTCCTCACAGCTTTACCAACATGGATTGCCTTTCAAGTTCTTGATATACACCATTCTCTCTGGGTTTAGATGGTATCTTAGTGATGTTTTGATTTGCATTTCTCTAATGGCTAAAGATGTTGAACAGCTTTTCATGTATTTACTGGCCATTTGGACTTCACCTGAAAACTGCCTATTCATTTCTGTTTCCCATTTTTTAATCAGGTCTTTGAATTTGAGGGGCTTGTTTTTCTTCAGTTGCTTGTATGTTCTAGTTATGAGCCTCCTATCTGAGGTATAGGGGGTGAATTTTTTTTTTCCATTGGAACATAACTGAGGATGCAGAGACAAATTCAAGTAACCTCAGCTACTTGATCTTTGATAAAGGAGCCCAAAGCATACACTGGAAAAAGGATAGCCTCTTCAACAAATGATGCTGGGAAAATTGGACATCCACATGCAGAAGAATGAATCTAAACACACAACTCTCACCATGCACCAAAATTAAATCAATGTGGATGAAAGACCTAGATGTTAAAATTGAAATACTGAACCTTCTGGAAGACAAATTAGGCACACATCTAAAAAATAGAGGTGTATGCAAGGACTTTCTTAATAAGACATCCAAGGCAAAGGAAATAGCCCCCAGAATTAATAAAAGGGATTATTTCAAATTAAAGTTTTTGTATGGTAAAGGAAATTATCAACAAAGTAAAGAGAACTGACAGAAGGATTGCCTACTTTGAAGAGTGTGTAAAGAAAAGTCTGGACAGTGGTCTTAAATGTGTGCTCTAGAATATTATGTAAGTCCAATACTGTTAGGTTCTACTTTTATGTTCAGAAAGGCAGAAAGATTGAATTTATTACTGGAATGAAATTAACAGCATAAGATAATCAAGCATTCACAAAGGTTTAGAGAATGTTCACAAATGAACTTGCTCTGTTTCCCCTTGCCTTTCATGTCTGATGGGGTGAGTCCACCTGGGAGGAAAATCAGAGTTTTCAGTTTCTTTTGTCCTTTATGGTCTCAATCTTTATTTTTTTCTTCCATACTGTGGAGTCCCAATTTATCATTTTTTTCCTCTGGTTTTTGCTCTGTTGAGGTTGCATGTGAGATGTGTGAGTGAGGCATAAGTTGGGAGCTTCACACCTCAGGACATGATAAGGGAAAAATGATCTTCCAGTTCCAGCCTCTGGGTAGAATGTAAAGCCCTTTCTCTTGTTGGTATTGTTCCCGGCTGATAGTCTAATATCAGTGCATTACAATGGGAGCATTGTTTTTCTCTGTCTTATTTGGGATTTTTTTTTTTTTTTTTGCCAGTAAGAAGCAGAGATTGATTAAATGACAGATATATTTTCCCACTTCTCTAATTCTACTGAGAATGAGGTTGAATTATAGGATTCTTTAGGGTTCTGAAATGATTTAGGTTCAGAGAACTCATTATCCCTGAGGAACAAAAGTGGTAGATTTTATGCCTTTTCATAGAGGAAGCCATGACAGGAATAGGATTTCCAGTTCTGGGTTCAGTGTTTCAGACATCAGTTGGAATTTCCTTTATGCAAGGAAAAAATTGCTTTGTGAAAATTTGTATGTGAGTGTCCCTGTAAGCATATATCAATTAGTGGTTCAAATAGATTGTGTGTTTGGAACAGAAGGTTCAGATGCTATGTATTTGCAGCCTGTGCCCATGAGGTGTGAAGCCAGTGACTGTGCTCTGTGTGCACTAAAACTTCTATTTGATCAAAATTTACTGTTCTTTGTTCCCCATGCAACCCTTTGTACTTTTATTGAAGATATTTTCTTCTAGTTAATGTTACAAGTCATATGAATGTTTTTTACAATCTTAATATTACCTTCGTATTAAGAAACTTAATGTTCAATTGATTGTTTTCCCAAATTGATTTCCTCCTTTTTATTCACACTCTGCAATCAGCCAGTAACAGTTAGGATTTCCACTTTCCAAGTATCTCTTGAATCACTCCCACTTCTGTGACCTTGATCATGATTCTCATCTTGTCTCTCGCCCTAAATTATGTCAGCTCGTACCGATGGGTTTCCCAGGGCCAGACTGTTGCATTTGTCCAGTTTTACCTTCATAAAATTCTTTTATGTATGCTTTTTGTTGGTCTTTCTATCACACCATGAAGTAGATATTATCATTATTCATGTATGACAGTTGAGAAAAACACTAAGAAAGGCTAATAATTTTCCAGACATTGTATAGTTAGCAAATGGTAGAAAACTTCATATTTCAGAAAACAGTTCATGAAAAAGTTCATGTACCCCAGGATAAAAACAGAATTTTCTTTAGTTTGACTCAGTATAAAAATAAAATATGACACAGAAAAAAAGATTAGGTTGAGTAATGTAACTTAAAAGAAAAGTGGTGAATTTTAATGTATATGCCTATTCTTTGAGCACATGCCAGAATTTACTTACCATTTCTTATGCACTTTTTAACAAAATAAAAAATTTAAATAATAGCTTAGAAAACCACATAACTGTCTTTGTTTCCTTTTCTGTTTTCTCTCCTCTTTCATTAGGCAAAGTTTGAAAGAAGTGAGAACAGACAGAGAAATGAATAAAAATTTTAAAGTCTTAAATTGTATCTGGGAAATAATCTTTTTTTTTGGAAATAATCTTTAAAAATGTAATTGTGGGATTTAGGATATCGTGGTATAAAGGAAATAACCAACAAACCCCCCAAAATACTTTTGTGGGTAGTTATGTGTTTTCCTCCTTTTTCTCTAGATTGTGTAACTTAAAAAAAAAGTTCAGACTCACTTTACCACTAAAATCACTGCTTATTAGCTCAGTTTTCCACCCCTTGATTTTGCTGCAGTGTACATATCTTTATGTCTGTTCTCTGGGTCCAACAGGGCTTTTTATTGGGATGATTTGCAGAAAGTTCTTTTTTTCTGTATCTTACTCTATCTTTGTTGATATTCTTTAACCTGGCCTCACTCACTAGTCCATGTGAGAAGAGAACTATAACAATGAAGTTCATAAGGCTAGAAAATGTGAGAAAGAAAGAAAAGTTAAATTTCATATTCCTTAGCTGAGTAATGGAAGGTACATGTTTGTACATTCAAAAAACATGCTGCTACATTAGACAAGCTTAAGTCTATATCAAATTGCTACATTAGAAGAACTTAAATCTAGATCACGTAAGTATACTACACTTAAAGCAATAGATAGAGTGGCATGCTTAGGTATTTCAGATTTTTTAGCTTTCATAAATTATTTACTCACATTTCACTATTTACTAACATTTTACCAGATTTGGTTTATCATTTTACCCACCTGTCCATCCCTAACTTCATGCATACATATTTTTAAAGATTTTATACCAATTCCCTATGTTGAATATAATTATTATGTTTTGCAAACTGATATACTATTAAAAATAATAATCATGGGGGAGGATTCACAGATTTTATGAGACAGTTGGCACTGTTTTAGAAGGATACCAATCAAATGATTCAAATATCAATCTTTTTTTGTTATACTTTATAATATCACATCGTTTCTCTGGGAAATCCAGAACACAGGCATTCTATAGAACCAAATGGGTGTGATAATGGGAGTAACGAAGGGAGGGGTGGGTATGAGAGGGCCAAAAATGGGGAGAGGAAGGGATTGTAATATTGATGTGACATGTAGGTGCACAAAATACTCAAGTTCATTGTAAACATTATGTATTGCATATACATAAATACATATATACTTATAAAAATGGGGAAAAAGAAAACCAGATCTTGAAATTGAACTGCAAAATAAAGAAATATCTGAATGAAAAGTCCAGAGAATAATTATTTCAGAATTATCAATTTTGTTTTTTATAAAGCAATATTTTGTTTCACTTTTTAATTGTAAAATAATCATTGTTTATAGAAAAGTTGTAAAAATGATACAGACAGTCCTCTCCCTTTCACTGTTGCCTATAACGTTTACATTCCACAAAACTTTTTCCAATAAATTTTGCTGAGATTCTAAGGCGTTGTAGTCTAACAAGGTCAATTACCAACTCATTTTTTTCTTCAAATGTGTTTTTACTAAAGATTTGGAATGGTGGATCCTTGTACTGGTTACTGACATAAAGAGCGGGACATGGTGGCACATGCCAGCAATCCCAGCAGTCTGGGAGGCTGAGACAGGAGGATTGTAGGTGGAAGCCCAGCCTGAGCAATTCTGTCTCAAGATTAAAAAAAAAAAAAAAAAGAGGATAAGCATGTAGCTCAGTGCAAAGGCTTTGACTTCAACCCACAATACTGCAAAGAAAATAAAAAAGAAAATGTAAGAAAAGAAAGAAAATGAAAAAGAAAAGAAAGACAGTGTCTTGCCATTTATTTCACATTTGCAGAGTTCTGGATGTAGAAGGGAAGCTCCATATCTTGTGTCTACACCCCCCCTCTCTGATTTGTCCTGCTGTGGCACCTGGGAGTAGTCACTTCACAGCCACAGTGTGGTGCTCTGTGGGGCTTCCTGCTCATTAAATGATAATTTGTTTTCATTTCCTTATTGCTTTGGCATGCTGACAATTCTCCTGTGACAGGAATATGTTTGTGATGGATTTTCATGGTATGGTGTCATAGCTAAGAAATCCTTGCCAATTCCAAGATTGTAAAGATTTACTCCTTTGTTTTCTTCTGTTCTACAGTTTTAGCTCTTGTGTTTCCATCTATATTTTATGTGCTTCCTTTGTGTTTTAATGTAAATCAATAATGTATAATTGTATAAATTTATAGTGTACAAAGTGCTATTATAACTTATGAAGCCAATGTGGAATGATTAAATCAAGCTAGTTAACATATCCATTTCATCAAATATTAACATTATTTTGTGGTAAGAACATTTGCGATTTACATTCTTAGCAAATGGAAGTGTACAATATAATACTCTATTATTAACTCCATTCATCATTATAGGCAACAGAACACAAAGACAGTCAAAGCAGAAATCTTCCTCCTGTCTAACAGGTTTTCCTACCCTTGCCCATCATCTCCTACATTCTGGCCTCGGTGACTGCCATTGTGTTTTTTGCTTCTGTTGAGTTTGTTTTTAAATTTCACAGGTGTGTAGAATATACAGTATATTTGTCCCTTTTATGCCTGGCTTATTTCATTTAATATGATAAAATCCAATTCTATCTATGTTGCAAGTGACAGAGCTTCTTTTGAGTGGCTGAATCGTAGCCATTGTGGATATATACCATAGTTTGTCGGTTTGTCTGGTGACGGACACTCAGGTTGGTTCTGTCATTTGGCTGCTCTTAATAGTGCTGTGGTGGACATGGAAGTGCAGATGTCTTTTTGACAAACTGATTTTAAGTCTTTTTTTTGGACATCAAAGAATTTATTTCATAACTATGTCAAAAGAACCCTAATTTAGGAACTAGAGCCTTCACTTTCAAACAAGACAATTGGGTTGGGGAGGAGAGTCCCTATAATCTCTCACCCGGCTTCTGAGAAGTGAGACTCTGGACTCCCAAATATTACTGTTGCCTTTTTGTAACGGGGTGCCTATCAGGATGAACACACACAAAATGGAGGAGCCAGCAACGAAGGAGAGCCAGGACTCCTGGGACCAATTCTGACACATCCAGGACAGGCAGCTGAGCACGTGTATAGAAGTGCTTCCAACAGCCTCCTCACAACATGGGCACAGAAGGATAGTGAGAAGAGTAACAAAAGTCCAAGTCCCACAGGGTGGGTGCATCCTTGTGGTCCTTTTTTGGATTTCAAGTATCTTCAGACATCAGTAAAAAAGTCTTTTGAGCTGATACCTAGAAATGAAATTGTATTTTTAGATTTTTAGTGACTTCCATACTTTTTTTTTCTCATACTGGCTATCCTAATTTACATTCCTACCAACAGTATACAAGTAGAGTTAATTTTTCTCACACTATTTTTACTAGCAGATATTGGCCATACAGATGAATGAGTTTCATTTTGGCAGATTTGTAAATACACATACATACTTTAACCATTTCCCTCTGCATCACCTTCCTCACCCAACTATTTCTCCTAATTTTACATTTTTTGGGGGATTACTTGTGATGTAGTTTGACCAGAGTCATGCCTACATTGCTCACCCTTATGCCTCTTCTCTTTCTTGTAATGTTGCCTAAACTATTTTCTAGTTCTAAGAATTTCTTAAGTGGATTCCTTATGATTTTCTAGATATAGATGGTCACTGAAATAAAGATAACTTTTTTCAATCTATATCACACTGGCTAAAATTGCCAGCATCATATTGAATTGAAATCTGAGAGTTTACTATCATTTTGTTGGTGATCTTCCAGGAGAGCATTCAGTCTTTCTTTGAATTGGTACAAGGGTGTGTCAGGGGAGCTGAAATTCCTCTGAGTTCTGTGCTGGGAATAGGAAGTGAGGGAGGACCAAGCAGTCTTGACGGCATCTGAGATGACTTGATTACATCCAGGCCCTTCAACAAAGCTCTCCTGCTTGTCCTGGCTTCACTCCCCCAAGGATGGGACTCTCCACCCTCTGACGTGCTCCCACTACCACCCCTTTCTCTCCTCTCCACAACTGTCTCTTGTGCCAGTTTCTTCTTAGAGACTGTTTAAGAGTGACCCCAAAAACCATGATGTGCTGTTCGGAGTCTTCTTTTACTCTAAACCATTCAAGCTCAGGCTTTTTTTTTTTTTTAATGGCTTCTGCCTATATCACTGCCAGTTATAGCTGTTGAGCACTGCCTCTGGTAAAGGCTCTGGGAGACCTTTTCTAAGGGAAGGTCACAGTGCATTTGTGTTTTATACTATCTGTAGGCTCATTTCTGGAGGCTGGGGTTACCAGACGCTTTCAATTCCCAATTCTCCCTATCCAGGCTTACCTCAGTCAAAGGTTCTAGGTTTCTGGATTTCCTTTGTGGATGCCGGCAGCTCAGGGCTGCTTGCAGTCGGCTTGGGAATGCTACCTTTTCTGTGATTTTCCTCTGTTTCTAATGTGTCTTCGGGATTTCTGACTTTCCCATGGCCTTCTTTCAATTGTCGGGCCCCTCTTTCCTAAGTTGAACAGACAGTTTTTAATTATAATCTCAACTTTTTAAGCGAGTCCCTGAGGAGACATTATAGAACTCTGTTACTCAGCTGCCATCTTTCCTGGAAGCCTTCGTGTGGCTTTATTTTCACACATCAAAATATTTTCTAACTTCCTATATGGTATTTATTAATTTGCAAGTTGTAAAGTGGGTAGTGTATTTTAAAAAATGAAGACAGAAAGAAATATCTGAGGGACAAAAAGCTGCCACTAGTTGGAAGGGGTCCTGATACCCTATTTTTATTTATGTTTTTGTTTATTTTGCTACTCATTGGATTTATGGAAGTATGTTCTTTGCCGTGTGCTTTTTTTTTCTTTTTTGTAATGAGGATCAAATCCAAGACCTTGTGGTGACAATAGACAAGTATTCTGTCATTGACCTACATGCCTAGTCCTCCTCTCATATTTTTGAGTTTCTAAAGGATGCTTCTGTTAGTGATTCTAATTGCATCCTATTCTGATCTGGGAACCCATTTTTAAATTTTTGCTTCTTTTAAATTTAAGTTAGCTTGCTTTATGTTGTAGTATACAGTCTATTGTAGAGAATGTTTCAAATGTACTTGGGAAGAAGGTGCATTTTGTTGTTCCCAGATAAATTTTTAAGAAAGATATGTTGTGCTGTCACATTTCTCTGTTGATCTTCTCTTTAGTTACTCTACCATTCAGATTTGCTTATTGAAATCTCCTGGCTTTATTCTTGAGTTGTTTATTTCTTCACACTGTCAAATTTTCCTTTGTGTATTTTGGTAATTGTTTTTTTGTAATTTGGCAATTTGTATTTTGGCATATACATGTCGTATAATTTTATATCTTGCCAATTTCTTAACCTTTTTTTGTTACAAAATCTCATTCTTTTTCTCTCCTGACTTTTTTTAATGTGTATTTTATATGACATTAATATAGCTACTCTTGCTTTCTCATAGCTGCTGTTTGAATGATTTTTTTCTGTGTCTTTTAAAAAATATGAAATGCTTCTCAAATTTGCATGTTGTGCTTGCATGGGGGCCTTGATAATGTTTTGTATTGTTTCAGTTTTAGTATATGTGCTGCCAATGCATTTTATTTTTAACCTATTTGTATTTCTGAATCTAAAATGTGTTATACCTTTTTCAGTTAGTGTTTGACTAAAATTATTGAGCACCAATGGTCATTTTTACCAGTGACAACGTGCTTAATACATGGGTAATTTGTTATTTCATTATTTATAATTTATATAAAATTGTTAATGCTTATTAAATGTTCACATTTTTCACGTTATACTAAATTATGTAAAGATATTTTTAGAATAATAAACAGGTATAATAAATAGTCTTTTTAAGGGAACTTTAGTAGGTACATGCTTATTATCTTAATTATTCCTATTAATATTACAGGTATAAAGGATAAAATATAGTTAATTCATTTTATAGTGAGAAATAGGTATCCATAAACTTAAATTTTAACTTATCTCTCATGTTTAATGCATGCTATAGCCTTGAATTCAATAACATGTTGAAAATTTACTGATTGAGGCCATGGAAAGTTTTGACAATAATAATAGGAAGCTGCCAAATATTCATGGTTTTTTATGGCAATATCTTTCTTAAAGTTATGTTGAAAAACAGGGAAAAGTGTGTTACCCACTCTATAGTCTTGCTCATTTGTTTCTAACATTATTAAGCTTCTTTTAAGATGATTAACATGGTATATTCATACACTGCCGGAAAGTAAAATTATTTTCTGAGAATGATTTAATAGCAACTAGAATGAATGTGTCGATCAGATAAACTATAAAATGTAAATTTTTAGATATTTTATGCAATGAAAATATTAGAAAAACTCAGAGTAGTGATAAGTAGAAACATAATTTTAACAGGTGATTTTTATAGATGAGTTTTATATATTAGGCACTGTTGTAATATCTTTACATATGAGCCAAGAACTGCGTTCTTAAATCAGGTTGACATGAACTAGAAATATTATTAGTATGAGACTTTATTTATAGTTACAAGGGCATAAGCAAATCAAAAGGCACATGTGAAGCAGAGGGGTCCTGGATATTGAGAGAAGCCACCAGATTCTTTGTTATCACAGCAGACAAAATTTACAAATTCAGAGCATGAAGTACATGGGTTATTCAAACACAGTAAACAATATTATAGGCTATGATACCTCTCCATTTGCTAGCCAAAAAGTTGCCATAGCTCTTGACTTATGTTTCATGCTCCAAAGCTATAAATCTATAGAATCTAGGTTTGTTAATCAAAATAGTCAAGAACAAGAATCATCTTGTTATAATCCTTTTTTTAAAGACCCAAATACTCTTAAAGTATTTGCCAAGTGTTAGGATAGTTGTAAGGAGTTTAGACCAAGTCTTCTGAGTCATTTTTTTTTCTGAGAAAGTCCTTTAATGAACAAGAGAAAAATGCTTTTTAAAATTCTTTCTTCCCCCCCAAATTAACTAACTTAATTTCAAATTCAATCACTAATATTTTTACCATAAGTAAAATAAAATATATTTAGATGTGTTTTAAAAAATTTTGTGTTTTATTGGGCTTGATTAGTAGAGGTTGAAGAGAATAATATAGTCATTAAGTATATAGTAATATAAATGTCTCATCAACTGTAATTTATTGTATTTATTTTTCTGTGTGTGTATATCTGCCTACTTCACATACATTTCTTTCTTTTAGTTAATTTTAGGATATCTGGGAAATCAAATGACGATTTTAATTTTCAATTCTTTGTTTTTATCAACACAACCCTCAAAATTAGGATGGAGATCCAGTTCGCCCTGGAGTGGCCATGACTGATCTTGCCACAGGCCTATTTGCATATGGAGCCATTATGGCTGGGTTAATCCAGCGACATAAAACTGGAAAAGGACTGTTCATTGATTGTAACCTCCTGTCATCTCAGGTACCAATTCAAATAATAGTTTAGATAATGTTGTAAAAAATGTGTCTGAACTATATCTTTTCAGGCCAAATCTCATGGTTACATGGGCAAATAGCAGTTAAAATTAATAGCAAAGCAACAGTAAAATAAACTACAACACTTGTTTTCATATTAACATAATTGTGCCATCGTGAATTTTGTTATATGAAAATTTTTATTCAATTAGAATTTTAAAAACTTTTTTTCTAGAATGGTTTTGTTCATACTTGTAAGTTAAGAGTGTGGTCATCTGTACTGTATTTCTGCATTAGCTCTGTAACTCCTTTTGACTGAATTTCTTCATCTACGTGCCATGGACTCCCTTTGTTTTTCTGGAGAATCTGTGACTCTAACCTTTGAATCATGTTTTTAAATTCATAAAATGAGATAAGATTACCAAGGAAGCAACTTATATAGGAAATGTAGTTATTCCTATGTAAAAATTTTTTGTTATAATTATATATATTATTTTTACTATGATTTTTAAACCACAAAATATAGAAATGGGTTTGATACTTTATAATTTTGAGGAAATATTGAACATAAGTGGTATTTTCAGAAATATGCAATAATATGATATGAAAATACATGTAATGTAATGCTTATTGGCAATCAGTCATAGGTGCTGTTAATATTCTCGTGATTTTGTTGCCTGCATTTATAATTGAAGAAAATGCTAAATTTTAGTTGGAGATTGATGAAAATAAAGATATATTTTTTTCAGTAAAGTTAGTTAACTCCCAGAATTCTGTAGATAGACCCAGATTAAAAATGCCTTTATCGGTTATGCTGTACTGAACACTAAACGGGTGGAACAAAAGGGTTAACTCACTCTCAATGTGACATTTTGCCTTCCATCTACTGGATCAGACCCAGATGCTGTGCCATATGTGGAAGCTGATTCTGAATAGATAATTTTTCAGAGATTAAAAAAAAGAAAATGTATAATTTGTACAGGGAGACATTTTACTGTGGGAAAAATTACTTTCTCTACATAGAGACCTCAGTTGGGAATTTTGGATTTAAATGGCACACATGGGAAAGTAGTAAACTTGGAACACTGCTTTGGAGATTTTTTTCTCTTAGACAAAATTAAAGAGATTTGTAGAAATAAAAAATATCATTGTGGTTGAATGTGAAATACTGTGTGAGTTTTTAACAGCAGGCTTGAATCAGTCAGAATTTTAATGGTTTTAAAAAGGTAAATTACTGTCTTCAAATGAGTGATCTTGCTCCTTCACAGAGAATCATAGATCCTAGCTTTGGGAAGTAACTAAAAGTCTTTTTTTCCCTAATTTTTTTCTCCAGGGATGTGATAATAGGTTAAGTGACTGGGTAAAATCTGCACATCCAGTAAAAATGGAAAGTAATGGTTTCACGGAGGTGTAACCTGTGCCATTGTGGAGGTTTCTAGGCTTAGCTTAAATTTGTCTTGCTGTCATTATCTTAAACTTTTATATATTAATTTTTGAATTCATTCATTTTTATTTTGTTCCAGGCCTCTTAAATTATGTAGTAGATCTTGAAGTAACAACTTTACATAGTTCTCCTGATTCTATCTAGACTACTTTACTTTATACCTTATTAGTTAATTAGCTTTGGAAAATATTCCCCTACAGAATTGAAGTGTCTCCCGGCATGTAACTAGTGCTTTATCACGTGGTATGTGTTTTTCTGTCTGTTAGAGATGGGTGAGGGTAGGATCACCTGCAGGCCTGCTTCACAGTGAGTGGAGACTCACACATCCATCCATCCATCCAGTTATACATTTTAGTTATTTTTGGTATATGTGTGTGTGTGTTTGTATTTTTTGTCCATATTGATTCTTAAGTGTGTAAGCTCCATGAGTGTAAACACATTTGTTTTTGCCTTTCATGGTGTCCTCAGTGCCAGGCCCAGGATTTATTTGCTTTTGGCAAACAAAGTAACAGTGATTTGTGCTGATCGTTAATTCTGTCCAAATTTGCTAAACCAATCATTGTCTTTTAACAATAAAGACTCATTATACCTTATTTTAGAGATATACACTTTTTAGGGATTGGTACTACAGCTTGAAGCTAGGACTTTTGCACCAAGCCACTAAGCTACATCCTTAACCTCGTGTGTGTGTGTGTGTGTGTGTGTGTGTGTGTGTGTGTGTGTGTGTGTGTTCAACCTGGCCTCAAACTCATGGTAATTCTCCTGTCTTAGTTTCCCAAGTGCTGGGATTATAGGTGTAGAACACCTGGATTGGTGGTGCTAGGGAATTGAACCCAGGGCCTTATGCTTGCTAGGCAAGTGCTCTAACTCTTGTGCCATTTCTCCATTACCTTGGCCCCACCAGCCCATTTTTAATTTTTGATTTTGAGACAAGATCTTGCTAAACAGGTAAGTTGTTTAGGTTGGGCTCAAACTTGTGATTTTCCTCCTGCCTCAGCCTTGTTGAGATTACAGGCCTGTGCCACTGGGCTCTGCTACACTTTCTCATCTACTGTCTTATATAATCCTGACAATAATCACTTGATGTAGGCATATAGGGCAGGAAATTTTGTTTCTATTCTACTTTTGAGGACACTGAGGATGGATCTACTTGAGCAACAGAATCACAGCAAGGACTTTAGTTTCTGAGTCTTAACTGAGTCTCTTCTCCTTACTCTGTTAAGCCAGATGCTTTGGCACCGAGAACAAGCAAGCTCTAGGGTTTCCTGTCGTGAATGAAGGTCCAGGGGAGAAAGCACATTGAGTAGGAGACAACGGAAGTGAAAGGGCACCTGTAACAGAGAGATACAGGGTAAGATTGCCCAGGTCTGTTCTGTGCACAAAGTTTACTGAGCCTCTAGAGGTAGAGCAAAAGTGAGCACTTTAGAATCTTTATTTACCAAGTTTTGAACCAGTGAATAAAGAGAGTTTTGGAGGTCTAACTGATCAGACAAATGTTTCTTTTGAAATATAGAAATATTGAGAAAAAACACAATTCGTGCCATGAGATGAGAGGGTAGCTTTTTTTCTTCCCTCTTCTCTAATCAACAGTTTTTGTGTCCCTGACCCTGTGCCAACTGGGCTAGGAGAGGGAAATGACACATCTGTTCAAGGCTTAGTATGCAGTCTTATGGGAATATATTCTAAATGGGAAAGTTGTGGCAAGTAGTCTGAGCTAGGGAGCTGGCTAGAGAGTTTCAAAGGTTTTGCATAGAAGTTAGAGCAGGGGTCCTTGACCCCCATGTGATGGACCCATGGCTTATTAGGAGCCTGGCTGCACAGCAGGAGGTGAGTGGCAGGCTGGTGTGCACAGCTTCATCTGTATTTTGGCTGCTCATCAATGTTGTTACTCCCTGAGTTCTGCCTCCTCTCAGATCAGCAACGGTACTAGATTCTCACGGGAGTACAAATTCTGCTGTGAACTATTTGCTCCTTTTGAGAATCTAATGCCTGATGAGCTGAGATGGTGATGCAGGTGCTAGGGAGTGGCTGAAAGTAACAAAAACATTATGGCGAGTTGTAGAACTGTTTCATTATATATTACAATGTAATAATAATAGAAATGAAATGCATAATAAATATAATGCACTTGAATCATTCCAAAGCTGTCTTGTACTCCTCATCCCCTGATCCATGGAAAAGTTGCCTGTCCTGAAATTGGTCCCTGGTGTCAAAAAGGTTGGGGATCACTGGGCTGGAGAGTTTCAAATGGCAATGATAACATACGATTTGTGCTGAAGCCTTCATAAAGCACGAGCCACTTGTGGCGAGAACATCTTTATGCTCTGAGCTGCTGCAGCTAGTGCGCTACTGTGTTTGCTGTTGCTTTATTTCCTGTCTCTCGGTACCCTCTTTTCTTCTCACTTGTGCTTCCCTAGCGAAGTGATTTTTCTCCTTTGTCTTTCCTTTTCTTGCTTTGTTTTGTTTCCTGGTTTCAGTCTTTCCCTTTCTCCTTCCTCTCCATTTCCTTCCCTCCTTCCTTCGGTGGAGCTACAGTTGTCTCTGCTTTGGCTCAAGATGCTACGGTCTCACGTTATATCATTCAGGACAGTTTCAGAATCTTGCAGTGGCTCCCATGGAAGAAAAAAGAAAGTTCTTACTCCTGGAGGTTCTGGGAAATCAGACCACAGATTTCACTAGGTTGAGTTACCATCTTTAACTCATGAATGAGGCCTGCAATTAGAATTTGCTGATTGGTTTCACCATGCCTGATACTAGAGATGGGATTGGCTCCGCCCAAATCTTATAGCTGAGACTAGAGGAGTGGTGACAAAGAGTGATATGATTATTCTGAGGTCAAGGAGGGAGAAATGGGTGATGAGGAGGCGATCTACTAGTGTTCCCCACACTAGCATGCAGGGTTGTTTTGAGGATATAATGCAATAGCAGTTGTGATAAATGCTTTGTAAATTAGGAAGTATTCTCCTGGTAATTAACATTTTATTTTAATAGGTTTTTGAAAAATATTTCACACTCTTAGATGTGGTGAGATTAAAATGTTGTTTGTTGGCATAATTATTTCACTATCAGACTTACAACTTTTCATAATAGAGAAGTCTTGATTAACTTCATGCTGTCTTTCAATTAAAAAACATTTATAAATTTAGATACCAAAACCAAACAACAAAATGGTTAAAAATCTGCTTTATGGTGCTATGAGAGGTGCTATTTCTAGGTATGTTTCAAAGTAGCATAATAGAAAACTTCAGTTTTAAAAGTATTTTTTTTATATAAATGTTCACCTGCTTTAAGCCTATAACATTTGTACATAATTTCAGGTGCCTGAAAAATGACTGTGATTTTAGGCAGTGGGTACAAACCCTGCTTTTCTCCTTGTTTTGATTGCCTTACATAGGGTGACGAATGACTATAGCATTCAACGTTGCTGCTAAAAATGAAGTTTTATTCTTCTTTAAGAGCGAGCTTATGTATAATAGTCAAATTACACTTGATTTGAATAGTAGCTAATTATTAACTCAGAGATGATTGCTTTAACCACAACAAAACCATTCCAAGTAGTTTGTTGTAGAGACATGACAGTTGCCGGGATGTGGTTTGTAGTGGGCACCACATTTTTTGTAGTTTCAAGGCTGTAAACTTTTAGTCCTCATCATAAAATTCTTTTGATTTTCTTTTAGCTTTAATGTGATTTAAAGTTGTTCACTCAAGATTGTCTAATGTCAGCATCTAAACAGTGTTCTTAGATGATATTGGTAAATAACAAGGAAGTGGGCTTGGATATGGTTCCACTTATTCTGTTGCTCTTATTCCTCTGTTGTGGCTTGCAGAAATATCTTCTGGAAGTTTTAATATCCTTCCTGTGCTTAATTGGTACCAGTCTCTCTTAATTGCTACTACAATGAGTTAGTTCTTTTAGCACCATAATTATTCTCACACATTAGAGCATTTTGTCACTTGAGATGCTGCAGTCCTTTCCATGAAATTGTATATTGTTGGTATTATGCATTTGTGATCATAGTAAGGTAGACAAAACTTTAATTCCTTCCTTTTAGCACATTTTGGTCAAACTTTTGAATCTCAAGTATAATAAACAGGATACCTATCTTTTTGTGTTTTAAGTACACATATATTTCTGCTTTTCTTCTTTATATATTTTTAAAGAGTGATTTTGTTGATACATGTATTTTACAGTGTAGAATTTATGCTATCTTAAATAACACTTAGTGAATTGTAGTGAATTTAATGAATTATGCAACCATCACTGTAAATCAGTATTTGAAATGAATCTCATGTAGTCATCCTTGGTCTGGGGCTTGCTTACACATGAGGTCAGTGTGGACCAGCTTTAAGTGGGAAAGAATTTAGGATTGGACTGACTCGGAGTTTAGAGCCTGTTATGACATCTGTGGGTGCTAGGGAATTTTGTATTTATGAGCCCTTTTATCTATAAAAATATTTAAAATTATAGTCTACTGAGTTGGTATAAAGATGAACACAATTCATTATTATGTGTATTATTATTAAATTTATTTTTTTCTTCAGGTCTCCAGAGAAATCAAAACTGAAACTTCTTTTTTGGTAGACCCTAAAGTGTTGCGGACACTAGGCACTTTGGTTGCTATGCCTAATGAGTAAATCAGCTCTGGGAGAATTACACTGCGAATAGAATAGTAAATGTGAGGAGAGAAAATATTGTCTCTAGGAAGGAAGTGGAGGCTGAGAGCTAAGATTGTGCTGAAATACAGGTGGAGGGTGGGAAGAGAGAGGCAGGTAGTCAGTAGCCAAGGAATTTGAGGCAGTGGAGTGGTGAGTGACAAAGAGCCTCAAGATATCAGGAAACAGTGATTTTGCATTTGAATCTCTCTTTTTTGAGAAGCTTATTCTGTTTCTGTCTTAAAAGCCCTTGTCACCCTAACAATCTTTAATTACCTGTTGCCAATTTTGGAGTTCTAGTTCTCCTTTCATTTTCTAATCAGCATATTTCTGAAGACCTTCCACTGCTGTAAAGATTTCAACTCAGGGAATACAAATGTATATTAGCCTTTACCTGTGGTTTCATATGATTTCTTCATTGTGTTTTCTACTTCCATTGAAACTGTCATTCAAAGTTTGGTACAGATTTCATTGAATCTGTAGATTGTTTGTTGTAATAATAATAATTCTAATTTATGAATACATGATTATCTTCGAGTTATTTGCTTTCTATTTTTTAATCAATGTTTTACTTTTCAAAGCATAGATCTTTTATTTCCTTGATTAAGTTTATTTCTAAGTATTTTTTATTTTATATTTTGGTCATGTTATAACTGAGATTATGTACCAGATTTCTTTTTTTGGGTAGTTTGTTGTCAGTGTGTGAAATACTGCTTGTTTTTGCTTTTGTGTCATGAAGCAGTACTGAATTTTTTTGGTGTAACTGGTATTTTTGTTTTCTTTTCTTTGGTGAACTCTTTTAGAGTTTTCCTTATATACAAGATCATGTTGTTTACAGGCAAAGACAGTTGTACTTTTTCTTTTCAATTTGAATATCTCTTATTTCTTTTTCTTGCTTAATTTCTTGGTCTAGGATTTCCAGTGTCATTGAATGGAAGTGTTCTTATCTTGCCCCGATTAAAAAGTGTACAGCCTTTAGCTGTGTCCTTATGATATATTATTTATATGCTGTGTTTATATTATTGTGCTGAGTACATTTCTTCAATATCTAATTTGCTGAGAATTTTTTTTTATCAAGAAAGGATGTTCAATTTTGTCAAATGTTTTTATGGATAAATTGAGATGATGATATCTTTTTTTATCTTTGTAATGTGATCAAAAATTTGAGCAAAAAACCCAAAGCTGTACTTTTTGATTTCAAAATATACTGCAAAGCTATTGTGATAAAAAAAACAAACCATGGTGCTGGCACAAAAAAGACATATAGACCAAAGAAACAATAGAGAAGGCCCAGATATTAATTCATATTTTCCCCCAAATTATTATTTTTATTAGCATGTATTTATGATACCCAATAGTTACATTCAACATGGTCATGTTTATTTCCCTTCCCTTTTTCTCACCCTCTCACTTCCTCCCATATTCCCTCTTCCTCTCCACAGATCTATCCCTTTGTTTCTTACTGTCCCTTTTATTTGGCTCTTTTACTTATGTACATTTTGGATTTCTCATATTAGAGAACCATGTGATATTTAAGCTTTCTGCCATTTTGCTAAGCATAGAGATCTTAAGGTATATCTATTTTACTACAAATCACTCACATTTATCTTTCTTTATGTCAGAGTGTACTCAATTGTGTGTATATGCCACATTTTCTTTATCCATTCATGTTAATGAACATATCAGTTGTTTCCCTGATTTAGGTATTATGAGTTGTACTGCTATAAACATGAGTATGTATCTCATTTATTTATTTATCTATATATTTATTTATTTAATTTTTTTGAGACGGGTCTTATTGTGTGGTCCAGGCTGGTCCGAAACTCCTACATAGCCTGGCTGGCCTCAAACACATGGCAATCCTGCCTCAGCCTCCTGAGTGTTGTGATTACAGGATATGCCATCAGGCCTGGCTTATGTGGTGTTAAGGAGTTGAACTGAGGGCCTTGTGCTTTGCTGGACAAGTGCTTTAACTGCTGAAGTATGCCCCAACCCAATATCTCTTATATGTTAACTTAAACTCTTTTGAAAATATACCCAGAGAGATATAGCTGGGCCAAAAGACATATCAGTTTTCAGTTTTTTGAGGAAATCTTCATACTCAATGTAAGAAAGAATAATCACTTTAATAAATGGTTTTTGGGAAAACTGAATAGCCACATACACAAATGTTAACTCAAAATGGATTAAAGACCTAATCATAGTACCTAAAATTGTCAAGAAACTAGATGAAAATGTAAAGTAAAATCATTGACTTTGTTTTGGTAATTAGTTTTTGGATATGACCCTTGTTATGGTTTGGATGTGGAATGTCACCCCAAAGCCTCATGTACTTGGAACTGTGTAACTGTGTGCAATTGGGTGGTAGGGCAGGTTGGTAAAGTTTGACCTAGAAGGGATTGGGGCAATTTGCAGAGATTGAGGATTGCCTAGGGCAGAGATTTCAGGTGTTTGCTGTTGACTCGTGGCCCAGGAAGTGAGGAAGCGGAAGCTGGCAGCTTAAGGTAGTTAAAGGAAGGAAGAAGAAATGTTGCAGCTTCTTCCTGGGAAAATTCATCAGCTTGTTCCTGCTTCAGTTGGCTTCTGTTTGCAATGGAGTGAGCATCTCTTGAGCCTCTGCCAAGTGGCATTGCTGTTTCTGGCTGCCCCATCAGTGGACTGTGTGTATGAGAGACCTTTTGAAATTGAGAGCTAACTAAACCTTTCCTTCCTTAAATTGTGCATGTTGGGTATTTTGTCACAGCAACAAGTTAAGTAATTTTGTCCTCTCCCCCCTTAAAATTCCACAGGCTTAAAAAACAAAAGTAGATAAATGAAATTTTATCAAAGTAAAACGTTTGCAGAGCAAAGGAAATAATTAGCAAAATAAATAGGCAACCTACAGAAATGGAGAAAATATCAGCAAACTGCATATCTGGTAAGAGATTAATACATGAAACATTAAACACAATAGGAAGAACAACTCCATTAAAAAGGACATTTCTTCAAAACAAACAAATAAATGACCAGACACATAGATATTTGTGGAGTTGCTTAGCATCATTAATCATCAGGTAAATGCAGATCAAAACCACAATGAGATATTACTTCATACCTTGAATATATAATTAATGGCTATCAGAAAAAAAACAAGTTTTGGTGAGAGTGTGGGGACAAAGCATCTTGTACACTATTTCTGGGAATGTAAATTAGTACAGCCATTATGGAAAACAATGCAAAGATTTTCTCAAAAAATCGAAAATAGAAGCGACATATTATCTAGCAGTCCTACTTCTGGGCATATAATCAGGCTGGAGGACTAGTTCAGCAGTTGTGCTTGCTAGGGCACAAGTCCCTGGGTTCTATTCTCCAGCACCAAACAAGCTGGGTGGGTTGGTGCATGCCTGTAATCCCAGTAGTGAAAGGCTGGAAGCTGAGGCAGGAGGTAAGCTGTGTGTTTGAGGCCAGTTTGGGCTACATAGTGAATTCAGGACCAGTCTGGTTTACAGAGTTAGAGCCTGTTTCAAAAAAAAAAAATACCTGCACTTCCATGTTCATTGCAACAGTAGTCACGGTAGCTCAGACATGCAAGCAACTAGGTGTTCGTCAGTGGATAACTAGGCACATACACCTTGTAATAGTATTCAGTCTTAAAAAAAGAAGGAATCCCATCATTTGTGTCAATATGAATGAACCTAGAGGACAGTATGCTGAGTGAAATAAACCAGGCCCAGACAGACAGAGGCCACCTGCTCTCACTTATATGTAGAATCTGAAAACATTGACTGCATAGAAGTAAAGAATAGAACGGTGGTTGGCAGGTAGTGAAGGTGGGTAGGGGTAAGGAGAGATGCTTGTCAAAGGATATAAAATTTTAATTAGTTAGGAGGAGTAAGTGCAAGAGATAGATTGTATAATGTGGTTGACTGTCTTAGTTACCTTTTCGTTGCTGTGACTCAATACACAACATCTACAAACTTAGGGGAAGAAAGGTGTATTTTAGCTCACAGTTTCAGAAGGTTACAGTCCATTCAGGGGTGGCCAGCAGCAATGGAAGTACACAGAAGAGGCAGAGGTGGAGGCAGCACCTCACGACATCACAAACAGGAAGCCAAGTCAAGACAAGCTGAGACTAGTTCTCCAAGGAAGGAAGTAAACAGCTTACATATCCTTGCAGGTTTCCTCCCAGCTATCAGCCCTTCCTGGATCCAGGTGTGGAAGGTGTGGTAAACCCCCACTACGTGACGATAATCCAATTTACATGCCAATAGTCCACCCCTTCCAGACTAAACTCCAATCTACCAACAGCACATGATTTTATAAATAATCCATAACATTCAAATACATGAGACTTTTGGGGGACTTTCCAGATCCAAACCACAATATTGCACTCCTGGCCCCGAAAAGACTCGTGACCTTCTCCCCATGCAAAATGTTATTAGTCCTTCTCCAAGAGTTACCAAAGTCTTAATAGTTTTAGCACTGTTAAAGAAATTCCAAGTCCATAGTCTCCTCTGAGATGTAAGACAAATTTTTAGCTGTGAGCTCCTGTTAAAATCAAAGAGTTAAGCACTTTCAACATAAAATGGCATAGGGTAAACATTTACATTCCAAAAGGGAAGAGTAAGCAGATAAAAGGTGAATAGGACCAAAACCATTCCTAAACCTGGTAGGGCAAGAATTAAATCTTGTAGCTCTAGGTCCAGCAACTGGGTAAATTGTGGTGAGGTATGAGCTCCAAAGGGCTTGGGTGACCCCACCCCTGTGGCATTGCTGCTGGCTGCAATTTCCATGTTCTGTTCTTTGGGATGGATCCATTCACTGCCTGCTGCGTTTCACATCTGACAATCCATGCTCCTGGCTTCTCCAAATTTTTGGGCTCTACATTGCTTCTCTTTCACAACTTCACACACTGCCCTCCCAGAGGCACACTGCTTGGCCTCCAAGGCCTTCCTCTAAAATGTGGGTGGAAGCCTCCATGAATCTACCACTCTTGGGCTCTGCAAGCTTATAAAGCCAGGACCACGTGGACGTTTCCAAGATCTGCCACTGGTTTGAGCAGTAATCTGGCCCCTTTGTGTCATGGCTGCAGCAGCTTCTGAGTGCCTGAATTGCTGAACTCTTGGAAGCTGAACTCTGCCAAACACTTAACTCTTTGGCCCTACAGGAAGTCCTGGGGTACTCTTCACAGGACAAGATCTTTTGCCTTTGCACCCTTTAATTGGTAAATGGTGTGATCTTGTTGATTCCTGAGTCACTGTGACGGCCTCTTAAGTCCTGATTCCAACTTCTTGGCTTCTGTTTAATGTTAGTCTCTTGAACAACCACATGCTTTTCCATTTCAGACTGCAAGCTTTTTACATCTGTTCTCTTGGCCATTGTCTCCTGTCTTTCATTATAGAGCTGGCTAAAAGCTGCAAACAGAAGCCATGTAACAGTTTGCACATCAGTCTCCATTGAGATTTCCTCCACCAGAGTAAGCAGTTCACTGCCGTTAATCTCAGTTTCAGGTAAAGTCTCTGGACACGGGCAAAAATGCCGACAAACTTTTTGCCAGGGCATAGCACCTGTGGTTTTTAGGCCACTTGCCGATACAGTTCTTTTTCCCATCTGAAATTTCTTGATCCTGGCCTTTCCAATCCACACTTTTATCAGCATTCTGGTCTTCTGAGCTCTGACCAGAATCTTCCATCAAGCTCAGCTCAGAGCACTCCAAGGTTTCTCGAGCTGGCATCTTCGAACCTTTCTAAATTCCTCCCACAAACCAGTTCTCAAGGCTTCCAAGCCACATGGTCAGGTAAAGTACAGTAACGACCTTACTCTCAGTATCAATTTCTGTCCTAGTTGCCTTTTCATTGCTGTGACCCAATACCCAACGTCCACAGATTTAGAGGAAAAAAGGTTTAATTTAGGTCACAGTTTCAAAAGGTCACAGTCTGTTCAGGGGTGGCCAGCAGCAATGGAAGTACATGGAAGAGGTAGAGGTGAAGGCAGCTTCTCATGACATCACAAACGGGAAGCCAAGTCAAGACAAGTTGAGACTAGTCCTCAAAGAAAGCAGGAAGCAGCTTATATATCCTTCCAGATGTCAGCCCAGTGATCAGTCCCTCCTGGATCCAGGTGTGGAAGGTGTGGTAAACACCCACTACATGCCCATAATCCAACTTACATGCCAATAATTCACCCCTTCAGACTAGGCCCCAATCTACCAACAGCACATGGTATCATAGACAATCCATCATATTCAAATACATAAGATGTTTGGGGGACATTCCAGAGCCAGATCACAATATTTACTATAGTTGGTATGTTGTTTTCTTGAAAATCATATTTTCAAGTATTCTTACCTTTTCCTTCCTTCCTTCTTTTTTCGTTTGTCCTTTGTCTTTCTTTCTCTTTTGTTCTTTCTTTCTTTCTCTTTTTTTTTCTTTCCTTCTTTTGAGGCAGGGTCTTTCTCTGTAGCCCAGGATGGTCCTGAACTCACTATGAAGCACCCAGGCTGGCCTTGGACTCCCGGTAATTCTCATGCCTCAACCTCGTGAGTGCTGGGATTATAGGCATGTGCCACCACGCCTCGCTTATGTGGTACTGAGGAATTGAACCTGGGTACTTAGCACTTGAATTAGTGCTCAGTAGGCAAGTGCTTTAACTGCTGAGCTATTCCTTCAGCCCCCTAAGTGTTCTTATCTTAACAATACTATGTGAGGTGTTGGATATCTTAACTAAATTGACCTAATCATTTTACAATGTTTACATATCAAAATATCTTTTTTTGTACTATGGATATATGTAATTTTTTCAGTTAAAAATAAAATTAATGCAAAATAAAATTGTGAGATACTAAAATAGTTACTGTAATTAGGAAGGCAAACATATACTACAAAATTTAAAATTTTGGGCTGAAGGATTAGCACAATGGTTAGAGCACTTACCTAGAAAGCTCAAGGCCTTGAGTTTGATTCCCATACCATAGAAGCTGAGCCTAGTGGCACATGGCTATATCCCAGCACTTGGGAGGCTGAGGCTGGAGGATAGCCATGTGTTCTAGGCTAGACTTGGCTACATAGTGAGTTCAAGATGAGCCTGGATTATAGAGCAAGACTATGGCTCAAAAAAATTGATGACTTCTAAAGAAAACTACAAAGAAATTTAGATAATCTATTATTTTATATTGCTTTTTATATTATTGGATTTACTGTAAGTTGATTTCAATATAAAATACTTGTGTTGTCCAATTAAAGAAGAGCCTTAGTGCGTTTGGAAGATGCTTTGTATTTGTAAAACTGAAATCATGAGCTATATTTATGGACATTACATATTTTATTTGAAATAAGCCAGAAGTGAGGGACATTATGTCTTTTAACTTAGGTTTGCTCAGCCTTTGGTCTGTGGATCATATGTAGCCCAGGATGGCTTTGAAGGTGACCCAGCACAAATTTGTGAGCTGTTTTGAAACACCATAAGATTTTATTTATTTATTTTTTTGCATTACTTTTGGCCTTTGGGCTAAGATCAAGTGAATATTTTTTGCAATTTTTTTTTTTGTAATTTGTGTTAACTATATTAGATATTTTGTGTGAGGCCCAAGACAATCCCTTTTCACTCATTGTGGCTCAAGGAAACTAAAAGATTGGACACTCATACTTTAACTTGTAATAAGTGATAATTACTAGTGGGTGAATATACTAACATAGAATAGGATAAAACGAAAATATAAATTTTCTAGTGATCTAATTTATTTTTCTTATTAATTTAAGACTATTTTGTTGTTTCAAATGTTTTGAAAAAAATAGAAGCACATTTAAGGTCAATATATGAAAGAAATGAAAAGAAGATCAATTGGTGTTGACATGTATTTCCTGAATTTAGAGTTTGTCCTTGCAGCATCTTGCAGAATATTGGTTCTCTGACTAGTCCTAGGGGATGAGCAGTGTTGGAATCACCTAAATTCTCTGCTCCACCACCAGAGTTAGAACATTTGGTTTTTATTCCTAAACTAATCTATTCCACCTTCATATTTGTATTTTCTGGGGTCAAGTAATCTATGAAAAATGAAGTGTAATCATTTCATTTTGAATAATTAATGATGAATCTTTACTTCCCATAAAGTGTGAACCAAGTGATTCTTAGTGGATCATGTCTGTGTGGCCGAACTATCATGCCATCATTGTGGCTTTACAAAAGATGAGCAGCAGCTAGCATCAAGGATTGTGGCTAAGATTTAGTTCTAAGAAAATACTTAATTCTTCATTCAGTGGATATGAGGTAGAATTGCAATTTTAAAAACACTTATAATTCTTTTGTACACTGGAATCATTATGTATGAGTAATATGTAAGACCTTTCTTAATGGAAATGCTTTGCAATCTGGATATTATGGTTGTTTTCATGTTCTAGATGACAAAAAGTTAAAAGGAAACTGCATTAAATGAAAGGGTGTCACATTTTGACAAATGCTGTATCTCTGACTATTGTGATTATTTTGTTTGCGTGACTTATACTTTTTTCTATTGGTTGACTAACATTGATTGACTCACAGTTAACATTTATTTTTATTTATTGAACCATTTTCCAATTATCAAAAAAATTTCCCTTGGTCATTTTATATGTCCTTTGTACATGTTGCTGTATTAAATTTGCTGTTATATTGCTAATTACATTCACCAGAAATATTGATCTGTAGTTTTTTTTCTTGTGTTTTTTTGGGGTTCTGTTTTTGGTGCCTGGGTAATATTAATTTCAGAATGAGTTGAAGTATTTCATTCTTTTGGAACATTTTGTGAAGAAACTTTGGAAGAGTTTGTGAAGAATTGATGATAATTTTTCTTTGTAGAATTCACTGTGAAGCTAAAAAATAGATGGGCTTATTGTAATTAGTAATTCAGTATCTCTACTTGTCATATTTGTATTTGTTTTTTCTATTTATTTTTAGTCAGTTTCAGTGCTATGTTTTTTTTTTTTTTTAGGAATTTGTCCATTTCATTGGATTAATTGATTGGCATGAAATGCTCGTGTCATTCTTACGCATAGTTATGCACTGTGTAATAATAGCGATATATTCTGGGAAATGCATCACTGTGTGCAATTGTCATTGATTTTTCCATACTTCCACGAACTAAAGTTTGTACTACAACCTCGGTGGTACAGTCCTACATGCTTGCTGTCACCATGTGTTCCATTATTATTGGTACATGATTGTAATCCTTTTTATTTCTGTAAGGTCAGTAGACATGGTTTCTCTCTCATTCCTGATTTTTGTAACTTTGGTAGCCTAGCTTTTTTCCCCCCTTGTATAGTTTAATTTAAGATTTGTTAATTTTGTTGATTCTTTCAATGATATTTAAAATTTTTCTCCTGGTTTCCTACATTGTTTCACTTATTTCTTTTCTTTTGCTAGTTTTGGATTTAGATTTTTTATTTTCAATTTTTAAGGTAGAATGTTAGGGTATTGATTTGATGAAAAGTCATTTTCAGCTATAAATATTCTTCTAATCATCTGAAAGTATTTTCTAATTTCTGTGATTCATTGATCTAGTGGCTTTAAAAGAATGTATCGTTTAACTTGTTTGTGAGTTTAACAAATACCCTTCTATTATTAAGGCTTCATCTCATTCCACTCTAATTAGGAAACATTCTTTGTGCAATGCCAGTTCTTTTAAATGCACTGAGGCTTGTTTTATTTTATTTTATTTTTTTTTTTTGGCCTACCGAATGGTTTTAGAGTACATCTTCCTGTTGTTGGGTGGATTGTTACATAAATGCTTGTTAGATCTAGTTGATTAAGATTGTAACACTATGCTCAACACTACGTCTTGGGGAAGTATCAAATTCTTCCCTAAGTGGCTGCACTGTTTCACAATCTCACCAGCAACTTAGGAGATTTTCAATTTCTCCACAAAGTTTTCAAAACTTTCTGTTCTTCATCCTTTTAATTTTAGTCGTTGTTGATATAAAGTGATTTTGATTTTCACTTTTCTCTTATTATCTGCCTAGTTTTCTGTTTTACCATTTTTATAAATATAAATATATGTGTATATATATATGAAATACATAATGTTTACAATGAAATTATTTTCTACACTTATATATCACATCAATATTATGATCCCTTCACCTCCCCATTTTTGGCCCTCTCACATCCTTCCTATCCCTGCATAACTCCCACTATCACATTCATTTGGTTCTATAGAATGCCTGTGTTCTGGGTTTCCAAATAAGAAAAACCATGCGATATTTAACATTTTTAATCTTCTGTGTCTGACTCACTTTACCACTCAAATCACCACTTATTAGTTCATTTTTCCCACCCTTAGAATGGTCTGCAGTGGCCATATCTTGATGCCTCTTCTCTGGGTCCAGGAGAGTCCTCTATTGGGATGATTTGCCAAAAGTTCTTTTTTTCTGTATCTTACTATGTATTTGTTGAGATTCTTTGACATGGCTTTACCCACAAGTCCACATAAGAAAAGAATTATTACAATAAAATTCATAAGGCTAGAAAGTGTGAGAAAGAAAAAGAGAGAAGTTAAATTTTATATTAGCTGAGTTTTGAAAGGTAAATGTACATTCAAAAGACATGCTACATTAAAAGAACTTAAGTCTATATCGAATTGCTACGTTAAATGAACTTAAATCTAGATCACATAAGTGTACGACACTTAAAGCAATAGAGTGGCATGCTTAGGTATTTCAGATTATTTTTAACATTACTATGTTATTTACTCACATTTCAGTAATTACTAACATTTTGCCAGATTTGGTTTATCATTTTACGTACCTGTCCATCCCTAACTTCATGCATACATATTTTTAAAGATTTTATACCAATTCCCTATGCTGAGTATAATTATTATGTCTTAAAAACTTTTATGCTATTAAAATAATAATTATGGGAGAAGATTCACAGATTTTATGAGACAGTAGTATTTTAGAAGGATACCAATCAAGATTCACTACCAATGTATTTTTTTTATTATATATTCACTTTAGGTATTTCCCTGTTTTTTGGTGCTGCTTGTCTCTGCTTCTCTCAAAGATTCCTTCAAGTATTTTCTGCAATGCTGTTTTATTTACTAATTAAAAGTTAAATATTTGACTCTATTATTATTGGATTGTCTTTTTCTTCAATTTGTCACCTTTTGCTCTTTGTGTTTTGATGATTCTCTGGTTAGGCAAAGATGTATTTAATTGTTATGTCTTCTTGATGGACTGAGTGAGCATTTTTACATTATAACACCTACTTATTTACCTCTAGTCATTTTTTTTGGTCTTAAAACTAGATATTTTTATGTCGACAGTGTTAATGATCAAATCTAGGGCCTTGCAAGTTCCAGATACATATTCTGCCATTGAGCTATACTTGTATCCTGGAAGCTGGTCATTTTATGTAATGTAATGTAACAGCGGAGTTCTCTTCCTCTCAAGATTTTCTTGTTGCTGCTACTTGTTCAGTGACTTTCCAAATGAATTCTGTAACATCTTTATTTATTGCTATGTGTAGCTGCTGGTTGGTTAGCTTAGTGTTCAGCTGTGAAGTAGAGAGAGAATGCCTTATTATGTGTAAAGAAGGCTCCTAACATGTGCCGAGACACTGTGTTGAGGCAGAGTCTGCAACTCTGCTTTTGCTTTCACTTGTGCAGAACTTGAGGGTTGGCCATCAGTGAAAGACAAAGTCTCTTCCTGCTCTCTGGGCTTTCTAGGTCCCCAGACTATGTGGGAGCTTCTCCATCCTCTCCATCAGTATCTCATTACCCAGAGTTTCCTGTTAGGTTTTTGGACCATTTTTTGTTTGCTTTAACTATTATCATGATCTCAGCCTACTCTGATGTTAAGCCGTTGTTGTTGATTATTTTTGACAAGTGAATGTAGGATTGGACTGCACCAAATAAGCTCTGACCTAGCTCAAATAAAGCAAACTTGAAAATGGAGTTTTCCAGGGCATTCCTAGGAAGGCTAAATGATGACAGTTCTGTGAGGATGGACTTTTTCTAAACTTCAAACTCATTCTGCCATTTTGGGTATACAGACTGCTGGATTCATAGCTACTCAAGAGATAATGTGAGGCTATAACAGAGCCTGGTGGAGGTAGATGGTAATATGGCAAGTTAAGATGTTAAAAAGTGTGCTGGCCTCATTAAAGTCCAATCATTTTTTTTTTTTTTGAGAGAACACCACTGGTTAAAAGGCTTTGTCTAATTTTTCAGAGATTTGGAAAAGCTGATTTTGAAAATTTTGCCAGTGTTCTCATTTTTGTGGCAGAGGACCTATTCTACATTTTTTGGATGTATTTACTTCTTGCACAGGTAGTTTAAAATTTTCTAGTAGCCACATTTAAAAAGAAAAAGGAACAGATGAGATTTTTTGATTATAGTTTTATTTAACCAAATATATCTAAAATATTTAATTCAATAAGTAAAGTTGATATCAAATTGATAGTGAGATATTTTACACGTAGAACAGATGTCAATTTGGAATATTCTCATCAGGCTCAGTAGCAACATGGGGACAATGGGCATTGTAATGACTAGAATTTTAGAAGAATAGAGGCTCTAAATATTTAATCTGCTTCTGACTCACTTCACTAAGCATGATGTTCTCAAGTTTCTTCCATGTGCCCACAAAAGCCTCCACACTGTTAGACTTTATAGATGCATAGTATTCCATTGTGTATAAATACCACAGTTTGTGTGTTCATTGGTCTGTTGATGGGTATTTTGTTGACTTCCATATTTTAGCTATTCATAGTTGTCCTGCTATGAACATGGGTATACATATATCTCTGCTGTGTGTTGTTTTGGCCTCTTTTGGGTATATTCCCAGCAGGGGTGTCACTGGATAGAAGGGGACAGGGGAGTAGGGCGGGGAGGTAAGGAGGGGTGGATAGGGGGAGGGACAAAAGGAGAGTGGGAAAGTCCTTGTCATCTTGACAAGATACGTATGCGCACAAAATACTCAACTTCATTGTAAACCTTAAATTTTGCACTTATACATATCAATAAAATGGGGGAAAAATTTAATCTTTTCTTTCTTTCCTGCCAATAGTGAAAGTGAAAAATAATGTCTAAATACTGCAGTGTCTTCTCTCCCCTCCCTTCTCATTACTCTCTTTGGAAGGCTGAATGATGGCTCAAAAAGCTGACAGCTTACTTATCTCCATTACCCATGAGTATGTTACCTTAAGGGCCAAAGGAGTATTATAGATTTGATTGAGTTAAAGTCTTGACGAGGGAGAATTAACTTGGCATGCTCAGTGTGACTTACAAAAAGGAGGAAGATGCATCAGTTGGTGGCCAGACATGAGGCAAAGGTAGTGAGAAGGTGGAATGATTTGAGGAGCAGCGACATTTGTCAAGGGATAGGTTCAGCCTCTCAAAGTTGCAAGGGGCAAGGAAACATTCTTGCCTGGGAGACTTCAGAAAGTATAAGTCTGGTCAACACTTGACTTTGAGTATGATTTTGGACCTCCTCCAGAATTGTAAGATCATAAACATGTGTTGTAGTAAGCCATCAGGTTTAGGGATAATTTGTTACAGCAGCGGCAGAAAATTAATTTGCTATATTAGCAGGTAAAAGTGGGCTATAGACAGTTTGGCTTTATAGATTGATTTAAAAAAATAACTCATGTCTTGTACAAATGAGTGTTTATATCAATTCTAATTCAAGATTTACATCAATCATTGAGGTATCCATTTTTTAATATCAGTAATTTTACATTTTAAGTGGATTTTCATAGAGGCAGGAGCCTAATCCATGATTGAGAGAAAATTGCCAAAAATATCAGGGTAGCTGTATAATTTATGTATTTATCTCTGAAGCCTAGGAACGCTGTCTCTTTGGTGGGATAGTTTTTCAGTTCAATCAGTTCTTTCTGAAATTGGACCAAACTTATAAGATAGATAGCAATTCAACCATATTCTGAGGTTTTATTTTAAAGGAAGCTGCAGAAACTTAAAGCATAACTTGAAATTATTTAAAGAATTGTATTTTTCTGAAATGATGACTTCCTTTCCACCAAATAGCTCTGTAATTTTTTTCTATCTTTGATTCTGTTGAATTTAGGCCAGGCCACAGTAGTAAAATGAGTGTATTCTCCCTTTACCTCCTGCTCAGTATAGTCTGAAAGTTGTACTTCACTGAATAAAGAATACTTTTAAAATTCTGTGACGACAGTTTCTGGTCCAAGTGAGGTTGAGGGTGCAGTTCAGCAATAGAGCACATACCGAGCATATGTGAGGCCCTAGGTTCAATTGCTGGCACTGAAAAGAAAAAAAAAAAAGAAGAAGAAGAATGTGTAGTTTCATGTCACTGATGAAAATCAAGTGCATCTGTTAATCTTTTTAACAAACCAACCCTTGACTCATAGAATCACTATTTTTCTTACATTAGTGCCTTATAGAGCATTTATTTGTTCTAAGATACATTCTGCCTCAGCATCTTCTGATTTTTTCTAAATTGTTGCAGTTGTAACAGAAAAAGTACATATCAGTCAGTCATTTTTTCATATTACTTAATTAAGCAGATTCAGAACATAAACTCAGAGAATATTCAGAGGGTAAATTTTCTGTCAATGGAAGCTGAAGCTGAATTTAATAAACTTTCTTTTTTGTCTATATAAATCCATTAAACACTTTCCCCTCCCTCCTTCTCTCTTCCTGCCCTCCTTTCCTTTTTATCTTTATGTGGTACTCGAAATCAAGCCCTGGGCTTTCATACTTAGCTACATTTCTAATGCATTTTTAATTTTGATTTTGAGACAGAGTCTCACTTAAGTTACTGAATTGTTCAGGTAATGAGATCTCTCTCTCTCTCTCTCTCTCTCTCTCTCTCTCTCTCTCTGTGTGTGTGTGTGTGTGTGTGTGTGTGTGTGTGTGTGTGTGTGTGTAAACTGTATTTAAGGGACTGGAGAAAGAGCACAGCAGTTAGAGCACTTACCTAGAAAGCACAAAGCCTTGAGTTATATCCTCCTCCCCCCATGTACCACATAAGCTAGGTGTGATGGTACAAGGCTGTAATCCCAGCAACATGGGAGCTGAGGCAGGAAGATTGGTGAGTTCGAGGCCGGCCTACACTACCTAATGTACACAGAACCAATTTGGACAACAGATTAAGATCCTGTCTCAAAACCAAAACAAAAACTGTACCTTTTATTTTTTATTTTTAAAATGGCAGGTTCTTATGCCTTATGTGTTTCTGCCATTACTGGCGACATTAGCCAGTCATTTGGTTGTTATTGTTAGAAGTCTCAAGTTGAATATTCCTTGACGTCTAAGAGGACTGAATTTAGTTTCTAGGCTGAACTTTTACCCTTTTCAACACCATTGCTCAAATTTTGGTGCATATTGGAATCACATGAGAAGTTCAAAAAATACTGCTTTTTCCCACCCCCTAGAGATGCTAATTTAATTTGCATCTGCATGGCTGGGGCTTTCAAACACTCTCCAGATGATTGTGATGTACAGACAAGTTTGAGAATGCTGTTTCGCAAACTGATTGACAAACTTAGAGTATCTGTAAAACTCACGAGAGAGTCCTTAAAAACAAAAACAAAACCCAAACCAAACAGATTCCCAGGTCTCATACTCAAGCATGCAAATATAATGGGTCTGGGCAGGATTCATGTATCTGCATTTTAAGGTAGTACCCAGATGTATCTGATATAGTAGTCTTGTGTGTAACAGTTTAAAAAGAAAATGTATTGACTCTTCCACATATTTAACAAAAAATACAATTTTGAAAAAGATGCCCAAACTATGCAAATATATGATTTAGTAAATTTGCAATTTCATTTCACAGTTCCATAGTGATAACAACTTTCAAAAGTTCTGTGAAAATTTTAAGAAAAAAAAGCAAACTCATTGGTATCTCACTTCTTGAATTCCTTCCAGGGATAGATAGAGTCATTTTCTTGTAATGTTATAATCAATCATAGTATTATGACATTAATTGAAAACCTAACAGTAGAATTCAGTGGAGTCATAATGTAAACATCCCCTGCACCAGAGTTTTCATAAAGCAGTTGCCTGTCTATTTAGGTGTATGGTCAATCCCTCCCCTCCCCTCCTGCAATTCTCCTCTGCTGTATACTTCCTTGCTGCATCCGTGTCCTTTCTGGAGTTTCACAGGGGCAGGTGCTGTTGTAGGTTAGAAGGGGGAAACTATTTGCAATTTACTTTCAGTTTGGAGTAGTTGCTGCCTTCATCTCTGGTACTTCTCAGCTCTTTTGAATCCATTAACTGAAGCACTCTAGTATATGGTGACAATAAGTCCTCAACGAGTGACTTATTGCTACTAATAAATAAGTAGCCTGTATGATTGCTTGAAAAAAATGAAGAACTTCACAAATTATTGGCAACTTTCATATATATATATTTATTATATAATATATATAATTTCTCTCTCTATAGAGAGAGAGAGAGAGAGAGAAAGAGAGAGAGAGAGAGAGAGAGAGAGAGAGAGAGAGAGAGAGAGAGACAGAGAGACAGAGACAGTGTCTCACCAAGTCAGTTGTATAGGCTGGGCTTGAACTCGTGATCTCCCTGCCTCAAGCACCCAGATTCCTGGGGTTACAGGCCTGTGCCACCAGGCCTGGTTTATCAGTAAGTCTTCTTACCCCTTAATATTTGAATTAGTCTTACTAGAATTCACATACTTAAATAAAAATTGTGGATGTGGGTTTTACATGTAAGGAAACTGGACAAAGTTATAAAAATAATAAAAGGTAGCTTACTCTGAGTTCAGGTTATTATTATTGTTTTTTTTGTGTGTGTGGAATTCTGAGTTACAGGAAAGATTAGGATTTGTGATCCTTTCTCTTGCAGAAGATGGACCTGTGCTTCACCCATGCTATCACTGGGTGGCACTGTGTGCTCACAGGCTGCTCTAGAAGTGGAATCTCCTTGGTGGTTAAAATAGCATGCTTCCATCTTTCTGGAGGAGGCCTTTTAATAATCTTTTGTAATGTTTGTAATTGCACTTGCTACCTGGTACCAAGCTCATATTAAAATTTATATTGTGTTTATTAGTGGGAGAATATTTTAATCTGCATACAGTTTATTCTCTCATAAGTTAAAGTTTCAGAATGTGTGTGTTTAAATAATTTCAAGCCTATTATTGAATTAACTTGTTTCCATTTGGTAACTTTCTTGTATAGGCCTCTAGGTAGTGGTTAGGAGACTGGACTCTGGAGCCAAACTACCTGGACTTAAATCCTCAGCATTCTGTTAAGTAGCAGTAGCCCTGTGGCAAGTCATGAAATGGCTCTGTGCTTTAATTTCCTCATAAAGTTTCAGTTTCCTCCTATTCATAAGTAATAATAATAATAGTGTTTGCCTCCTCAGATTGATGAAGGTTAAATTGAGTTAATATGTGTAAAGAACTTATGGCAGTGCCCAGTACATTGTGTGTTCTAAGTGACCATCAGCTTTTATTGTATTATTATCACCATTACCTTATTTATTTTTTGTTCTCTTTCCTTCCATCCTTTGTCTGTACACTTTCACTGTATCATTACATTCCTTAATCTTACATGTCCTGCCTTATGAATGTAACGGTTGATTTGTTTTATAAATCAAGAACTTACTTTCAGTGATGTCCTGCAATTATTTAAAATACAGACTTTATAAAACCAGAGTCTTATTTTGCCACAGTTTTTTTTTTTAAGTTAAAGGAATGGGTATGTTAAAATACTTCAACCAAACTTAAATGAAAAATCGGATGGCATACTGCTTATTGTAAATATCCATGTGAAGTTCGTGGATCAGTTTTAGAGTAGGCAGAGACGTTATCTTACAAATTCAGGAACTACATCTGTGCTCAGGTGCAAACTCGAGCGACACAGTACTCTACATTATTGTAGCTCCTTTCATACTGATCACTAAAGAGACATCTTCAGGTAATTGAGGCCCAGGCCTTTGGATTAAATTGATGAAAATTGGCACATCTAAAAAAAAGCTTGACCAACATCAGTGGAGTGAGAATGCATTTTTTCCTTTTTTTTTTCCTTTTGATTTTATTTCGGTTTTTTGAAAAAAACTTTTATTGATTTTAGCTTGGTCATATTCTGGGTTTTCCCATATGCCTTTAAGCTTATGTGGGAGAATGTTGAAAGTCAGAGGACAATTTTTTCAAGCTAACTAATAACAATTTTGAGTTCTAGTCTGCCCAAAATTTAGTTTAAGAATGATCTTGAAGGACACACAGCATTTGATTTCCTCTTTCTCTTTTTTTCCCACAATTTTATTACTATATATATATATATATATATGATATGTAATTACAATGAACTTGAGTATTTTGTGCACATATATATCACATCAACATTACAGTCCCATCCCCTCCCCATCTTTGGCCCTCCCCCATCCCCCATCCCTCCTAACTCCCACTATCAGACCCAGTTGTTTTTATGGAATACCTGTATTCTGAGTTTCCCAAGTCAGAGGAACTCTGCAATATTTAAAATTTAGTTTTCTGTGTCTGACTCACCTCACCACTCAACTCACCACTCTTGAGCTCATCTTTCCCCTCCTAGAATGGACTGCAGTGGTCAAATCTTGATGCCTCTTCTCTATGTCCAGTAGACCCCCTTTTCTGGGACGATTTACTGAAAGTTCTTTTTCTCTGTATCTTAGTATATCTTTGTTGATATTCTTTAACATGGTCTCACCCACCAGTCTACATAAGAACTATAACAGTGCAATTCATAAGGGTAGAAAATGTGAGAAAAAAAAACAGGAGAAGTTGAATTTCACATTCCTTAGCTGAGTACTGAAAGGTAAATGTTTATACATTCAAAAGGCATTCAGTTTATCATTACATCACTCAGTTTTCTTAGGATAAACTTACATCAAAGACCAATTAAGTGAGTTACTGCATTAAGCGAACTTTATACCACCAAGTATATTACACATAAAGCAATAGATATAATGGCATATTACTTCAGAAAAATTTCAACTTTCATAAATTGTTTACTCACATTTCATTAATTACTAACATTTTGATAGATTTGGTTTATCATTTTATCTACCTATCCATCCAAAAATGAATGCATACATATTTTAAAAAAGATTTTATATCTACCTCTCAGTTTGAAAATCATGATTATGCTTTGCAAACTAATATACTATTAAAAATAATAATTATGGGGAAGTTTCACAAATTTTATAAGTTGGAATTGTTTTAGAAGGATATCGATCAAATGATTCAAATGCCAGTCTCTTTGTTTTTTTGTTACACTTTCTGTTTAGATATTTCCTTTCCTCTGTGTTTTTTGGTGCTGCTTGTCTCGCTCAAAGATTCTTCAAGTGTTTTCTGCAATCCTGGGCTAATGGTTCCAAATTTCTTTAGGGATTGTTGGTCATGAAAAATTTTTACTTCCCCTTCAATTTTCAGGGATAATTTTCCTGAGTATAACCACATGGGTTGACACTTGCTGTCCTTTGAAGCTTTAAAAATCTTGCTCCAGGATCTCCTGTCTTAAAATTTGTATTGAGAAATCTGTGGTAATTCTAATGGGTTTACCTTGGTAGAATAATGTCTGTTTTCCTCTTGCTGCTTTTAATATTCTTTCATTATGTTGTTTTCTGAGGTTTTGATGATGATATATCATGGCAAGTCTCAATGCTGGTTGAGGATGTTTGGTGTTCTTGTAACTGAAAATTAATTTTATTTTCTAGATTTGGCAAATTTTTTACATGATTTCAGTGAATAAACTTTTTATAGCTTTGGTGTTATCGTCTACTCTTTCTCCCACATCCATAATTCTGAGATTAGTTCTCTTTGAATCAGCCATCAGCTATTGTATCCAGCTACTTGCTCATTTCTAATTTTGGAGTTGTGCCTAATTATAGCATTTGTTTCCTAAGCCTTGTATTCAAGGTCTGAAATTCTGTCCTCACAATGTTTAAATCAACTTCCCTTGCTTCCAAGTGAGTTTTTCATATCCTGAATTTCAGCTAGATTTCTTTTCAGAATTTCCTCTTCTCTATCAAAATGTTTCTTATTTACCTCAGCCAACTTTTTACTTGTGACTTCTAATGCTCAGTAAGCTTGTATCCATTAGTACCACTATTTGAGTAGTAAATTTCTTTTTAAGCCCTGTGATTGGTACTTACATTTCTTTGAGAATATCTCTTTTGAACCGGTTGTTTGACTTGTTTGTTTGCTTTTTAACTTCCTTCCCTACGAGTTCCACTATTTCAGGGTCCATGACAATAGTTTCTGGGGTCTCAGACATGTCTATGGATGTCCTGTTGCCTTGTCTACTTCCCATGTTTCTGTTGTTGAGGGAGTTTATGTTAACGGCTTAGCCCAGAAGTTTCTTTGAGCTGAAATTCCTCTGAGTTCTGTTCTGGGAGTAGGCAGTGAGGGAGGTCCTAACAATCTGATGGCCTCTGAGCTGTCATGGTTGCCTCCAGCCCCCTCAGCAAAGCTCTCCTGGCTGTCTTGGCATCTCTTTCCTGAGGATAAGGCTCTCTACCCTTGGAGGTACTCCCACTACACCCAAAATGTTCTGGAAGCCAGCAGCTATGCTCAGTTGTCCTTGGTTGCTTCTTGGGGTGCTGTTTTTCTCCATTTCCAATATGTCTTTTCGATTTCTGACCTTTTCATGCCCTCCTTTCTGTTGCTGGGGCACTCTTTCCTCTCCTAGCTCTGTCAGAGGTTCCTGGGCCCAGCCAGCTTTTCTCTGTCTGTGGATGCTGGCAGGTTTCAGTCATTCATAGTTGGCCTGGGCCAACCTCCTGGGCTTCTGACCCCTGCCTCCTCCACTTCTGATGTTTTTTTCCCAAAATTCTAATCTTCCCCTGGCCTTCTTTCAGTTGTTGGGGCACTCGTCACTGATCTAGCTACTTTGAAAGGTGGTTTTTGACTATATTCTCAACTATTTAAATGGGCCCACAAGGAGGTATTGTGTAGCTCTGTTACTTGGCCACAATATTGACCAAAAGTCTCCCTCTTGTTTTCTTTTCTTAAACCAGGGTATTTTCTTTTAGGCTACCTTCAAACATATTTATGTTATCCCTTTGTAATTTCTCTTCCTTCTCTTACTACTTATCAATTCTTGCCTTTTCTCCACCTTTCCTCCAATTCTCCTTCCTTCCTTCCTTCCTTCCTTCCTTCCTTCCTTCCTTCCTTCTTTAATCTCTGTTTTCTTGCTACAAAAAATTGACCTTGTTTAATTTTTGGGCCAGGTTAGAATTCTAATGTTATTTCTGAACATTCTGATAAAAAGAAAAGATTAGTTATCTGCTAATGTAGGCCTGAGACTGGAGACATGCATGTTTAGTGGAAGATAAAGGAAGGAACACAGAGTTTTCAAAGTGAGGCATTAGGGTAGAGTCTCCTGACATATTACTCCCATTGCACCTTCTTTGAGGTAGAAGTAATTACTGCTAGGACAGTGTCCAGAAATGTAAAATTCATTGCTAGGAACTGTCTTGGCAATTTCTGTTGGTCGTTGTTCTTTCCCCAAATTTTTCCTCTGCATTAGTTCTTAGGAACATGAAAATTGTTTCTAGAAAAAAATTTTTCTTATAGCGGGCAGAAATATGATGTTCATGCCTCAAAGGGAGGGAATGATAAATGAAGGCATTATTATCTTTAGAAACACAGACCTATGTATTAGGGCAGCATGGGCAACTATCATCTATGTATGAATTCACTTGATGTAACATGAAAGGGAATTTCCTGACCAGATCATATCTGGGTTTATGTACAGATATTCTTATTGGCAGAGTCATTTAATCAGAGGTTTGTTTTGTGCAAGATTTTTTTTTTTTTGCCTAGGTTTTCAAGGTTTCAATCAAATATCCATATACGGTTTTTATACAAACCAAAAAACCTTCTTAGTTTTGAGAAGCAATGATGATTTCCCCCTAGAAATAAAAACTTCAAGCTTATGTATTTTGCATAAGCATATATAATTAAATAGTACACTCATCTTTAAATTTGTATTCATTTTCTACAGGCATCTCTTATGACATGAAAGCTATATTACTCTATTCTTTTGTGTTCAAGTACCACAATGGTTAGAAAAGGGACAAAAAGAAATGTAAAGATGGTGTTTCAGTTTCAACAATAGTGTTGAATTCAAGCTCAGTCTTTCTTTGCTTTCAATTTTTGGGCAAGCACAGTGACTTACTCACTTTAAGTTATCTTCTAAGAGAGCGTCTTGGGTGGGTTATGACTTGTCAACCAGGAGTTGCAAGGTATAATGCTTAAATATGTCAGGAAGATGATTAAAATGACTAAATCAAATTATATGAAAAACAGTAGAGAATAGGATTGATAATAGATCTATCCATTCTATTTTGGATAGATAAATTCTATCCTGTCGGGGGGACTGCTGCAATGATATAATGATGTTGTCTTAGTTTCTTATTTGTTGCTGTTATAAAATACCCAACATCCACAATTTAATAGAGGAAAGATTTATTTATCTCACAGTTTCAGAAGGACTAGTATGCATGCAGTCTATTCATGAGGCAACCGGCAATGGTGAAGGCTCATGGCAGAGACAGAGGCTGGAGAGCTGCTCACTACATTGCAGACAGAAGCCAAGTGAAGTAGGAGCAAAGTGAAGTCTGCAGACTGGGTAGGCTAGAGCTTTCCCAGGAGAAGCAGTTAACAATGTTTCTTCTTTCTTCCTTTACTTAATTCAAGCTGCCAGTTGGTCCCCCCTCTAATATGGGTACCCCTCCTTCACTTTTGCACCCACAACTCAATAACACACACTTGAAAGCTCTGTTCTATGCAGCCCCAAACCTAACACATTGACACAGTCTTTCCAAATCAAACCCCAAGCATCTATACCTCTTGGCTAGGCCTACCTCTCAATAATGCACAGTTCTGAATACATGAGGTTTTTTGGGGAAACTCAAGATCCAAGCCATAGAAGATGTGTTGGTAAAATTTCACAACTGGTTTTATTAAAACAACCAAACGAATGAACAAACAGACAAACAAAGGTATAGCATTTGCCAATATTCTCTATAAATATTTCTAGCCATGATTTCACTGAATGTGTTTGGAAGGGATGCTAATAATTGCTCTTGTAGCTAGATCCAGCACATCTTTAGCCTAAGATTTCAATTTTTGAAATATAAAGGGCATATTCTTATATTAAATTCACTAACATTTAAAATACTATTAAAATATAGGCAAATTAGATACCAATGCATTAAATCATGTGTATAAGCTGCCAGTCTGCAACTTCGAGAAGTAAACTGGTATTGGTCTTAGGAATCTTATTAGAAATGTATTTTACTATTCTATAGTCAAATGACAAATGTATTAATGATATTTTTCTTAGTGAAGGTTGTTTAAGTATGTATTTAATATTTCAAAAAGATAAAGATCAGCTGTTTCATAACTGTTCTTTAATTAATAAATGCAGCCAAAATATTTGGAGTTTATAAAGTTATATACTTTGCCATCCATGACAGTTGTTTTCCCTGGATGGATTTTTTTTTGTGTCCATGAAAGCTGGAAGATACCAATGTAATTCAGTGAGATTATTAAATTGTTGGTTAGCAAAACCTCAGATCAGCTCTTTGGTTTGTATTCTCTTGGAAAATATATTTTGAATCATAATTTTACATTGTTCTTATTTTTGAGTATTTTCATAGCACTTTTTGAAGTCACACATACCATATACATAAGGGTGTGGGAAAAAGTCAATGATGTTTTCTGGACTTGACCCAGCATCCGGTACTTCTCTATGCATGGGAGAGTAGTGGGAGGGTTGAGCTGACAGTGCTTAGGCCTCTCTATTCAGCATCCAAATTTATTTTCACCAAATAGCTGAGGATATCAAAAGATTCAAAGACTGAGCCCTTTTCTAAACTGTCTAACCCTCCAGTTGTGGTTAAGGAGTAAACAGAGGATATGCTGAAAAGAACGATTGTTGTCTGATGGATATGAGGATTGACACAACAAAGTAGAGTGGCTCCTTAAAGGTTTTATCATATTTCAGTCTTCCAGCATATAAAAACATCTTTGTGGATATGCTAGAATGCAGATCATATGCAAATATGCTGAATTAGAGACATATGAGAAGAATATGGATATATGATATAGTATGTCATCAAAGGTTGATTATGTTGGTGTACCTTTGAAAGCCCTTTAGAGTGATGTTGAAAAGTCCAAACATGTCTACAAGTGCAGCTTAGATCTTAAAAGCCATCCAGCTGTGTCATGTGGTTTGTCATTGTGAATGGGTCTTTCTTTCTTTCTTTCCTTCCTTCCTTCCTTCCTTCCTTCCTACCTTCCTTCCTTCCTTCCTTCTTTCTTGAGACAGGGTCTTGCTTGGTAGTCCAGGCTTGTTCTCTGAACCCATTATGTAACCTGGCTGATATTGAACTCAGGCATGTGTCACCATGCCTAGCATTTATGGTGCTGGGAAATTGAACCCAGTGCCTTGCACTTGCTAGGCAAGTGCTCTAACCGCTGAGCCACACTCATAGCCCAATGAGTTTAACTGTGAGTAAGCTAGTGATTTCTTAAATCAGTTTCCTTGGTTTTTATCCTCTGGTGAGATGTATTGGTTAAGAATAGAAAAGATATTGGGCAGGAATTTGTATCTACAATGAAATATCCTCATTGTTCCTATTACTGTGAAGTGCCTTCCTAGTTTGTAAAGAAGGTGATAAAATGGCAATTATATTCACCAAAAGCATTTTGTGTGGTTGGGGGAAGAAAAGAAAAGAGGTATGAAATTAATATGCTTGTCATGCAAACTCAACTTTGGGATTTATCCCTTTAGGTCTGTTTCCAATTTGATTGCTGCCCCCAAATTCTTAGGTCCTTGGATTTTAGAATATTTGTGTGTTTTTCTCACTAGTTTTATGAGGGCAGAAAATTCATCTTTTTAATTACTTTATCTGGCATCTAGCACAGTGCTATCACAAAGTAGTCATTCAATTAATACCTTAAAATATGAATTCGAGATTTTTAAAAATGTCCAGATAAAACAAAATGAGTATCCAAGATGTATTTTTCTCTTTCATGCCATGTTTAGACTTTTTTATTCTTGAGTTTGTTTTTATTAATTCACCTGGAAGTTCTTAGCATTATGTGCTTGCATTCCTTGCATGAATTTTTGGTTAAAGTGTCATGACATAATACATATTTTACCAGTTGACTCATTTGGTCACTGACATCAAGATTTCTTGTGTTAACCCACCCCTGCCTTTGCACTTTTCCCCAAAATTCCCATGAGATCATCACTTTTAGAAAAGTCATTACTAAAGAACTTACTCCTATGTGGTGTTCTGGTGAGTGCTGTCTGGTTTTCCAGGAGCCCCTTCATAGAACAATGCAACACAATGTAGCCAGACTAGGACTGTGCCAGCTGTGAGATGGATTATAGAAGTCATTCTCAGATATACCTTTACAAGCTTGAGTTTTAATCAGAATGATCATATGTAGGCAGAGTATATAATTTCATTTATTTTTCTTTCATGGGGCTTGGTTGTTACATGCAGGGTTTTGTATAGTTCTGTTACTTAATGGGTCTAAGAAAATGTGTGAATTACAAAATCTTTCGTTCATGTGCTTGGGAACATGCCTGAGATTCCAGGAAGATTCATTCCTTTGGCTGTAAGGAAGGTTTTCATATCTTTAAAGGGTAGCATTGTGAACAACCTTTACTTGACACCATTTTTGGTGATTTGGTTCTGCATTCCAGCTTTTGTTCTCTCCCTTTCCTCCTTTCAGTGCCAAACTTTATGTTATTTGTATTTGATGTTTCTATCTCCTTGCTATTAAACCTGAATCATTTGACTTATGATGTCCATTCCAATTTCTGTGTTGAGTTTGCCTTTAAAGGCTAACTTCTGTTTGTTGAATCCAAGATTTTCTGTCTTGTCTTCCTTGCTTTCATCAGATCATTTGGTATACATTCCATACCGTTCCTCCTTTCTGTCATTTTTTCTGTCTTTATAACCTATTCTTTTTTGTCTCCTCTCTGGTTGACTTTAGTGGTCTGCCCTAGTGCTTTGCTTTCTTTCCAGTTACCCAGCCTAGTCATCCACTTAATTGACATCTCTCTTTTATTTTCCTCTTGCTACATGACAAGTTACCAGAAAATTTGCATAAAATGATGCAAAGTTATTTTTCCCATTTTATTCGTACATGTATACAATTCCTAATGGTTACATTGACCTTGAGGATTTCATGCACACATATATCGTGTCAACATTACAATCCCTCCCCCTCCCCTTTTCTCCTCTTGCATCCTCCCTCATTCCTTTTATATCCTGCTATCACATCCATTTGGTTCTATAAAATACTTATATTCTGTGTTTCTCATATTAGAGAAATTATGTGATATTTAAACATTTGAGTTTGACTCACTTCACTAAGCATCATGGTCTCAAGTTGTGTCCATTTACCTACAAAAGCCTGAAATCTATCTGTCTTTATGGAAGAGTAGTATTCCATTGTGTATATATATCACAATTTTTTTTATTCCATTGGTCTGTAGATGGATATTTCAGTGTCTTCCACTATTTATTTATTGTTATCTATACTGCTATAAACATGGGCATACATGTATCTGTGTTATACGTTGCTTTTAACTCTTTTGAAAAGGTACCCAGAAGAGATGTTGCTAGATTGAGTGGAATATTTATTTTCAGCTCCATGAAGCTTTCCATAGTGGTGTACAATTCCATCAGCAATGTAAAAGAGTTCCTTTTGCCTTGCAACCTTGCCAGCAGATTACTGTTTGACTTCTTGATGTAAGCCGTTCTCACTGGGTTAAAATGATATCTTAGTGATGTTTTGATTTTCATTTCTCTAGTGGCTAAGGATGTTGAACATCTTTTCATGTATTTCTTGGCCACAAAATTATTATCTTATAGTTTCTTTGGGTCAAGACCCCAGGAATGGCTTAGTTGGATTCTGTGCTCAGGTCTTAAGAGATTGCAATCCAGGTGTCTGCTGGACAGGTTTCTGCAGTTCTTACCTGGAGCTCTTAGATCTCTTCCAAGATCATTCAGGATGTTGGCAGAATGCAGAACCTATGGCTGTTAAGTATGTGTATTTTCAAGACCAGAAAGAGTATACTTTTTGAAGACATCTCTGAAAAGGTGAGTCTCATATCAAATCATGACCATCTCCTAATTACTCATTGATTTATTGAGACAAAGTCTTCGTAGGTTTTCCAGGCTGGTCTCAAACTTAAGAAATCCTTCCATCTCTGCTTCTCAAGTGCTGTGTCTATGGACCCTTACCACTATGCTTGACTAATCTCCTTGGGGATGAGCTCACAGTCAGCTGATTACTTAGCTAATTATAGTCTGAAATGCTATCTCTCACACACAATAATCAAGAAAAATTCAAATGAATATCTGACTTAACCTTAATAATTTCTTCCTCAAGATTCACCTTTCGTATTAGAGAAAAACCTATATTATTCATCCATTTCTTCATTAGCTTAAATAACAGTTACTCAGTCTTCACATTGTATTTTGAGTAGTATTTCTGCTGCTGGAAGTAGGGAGAGCCCAGGCTCTTCCTGAAGCTTGCATTCTAGAGGATGGAAAAATCAAAATAGGAGGTGGCTCCTCTGAGCATATTAGGAAAGATTTCACTGAGGGATTTATTCCATGAACCATATTTCTCCACTTGTATTTCCCTTCTTGTCCTCTTACATCTTGCCTTCCTTGCTTTCTAAGTGCTTTTCTTTTCTTGGATATTTGGATGAGCTTCAGGTATTGTTTTCATCCTAGAAAATAAAACCTTTGTTCTTCTTGCCCACTATTTTGAACTACTGTTCTGCCTCTCTCCTACTTCCTTTACATACCCTTTTTGAACATTTTATGGATTTCATATTTTTTTCATTCATTCCTCAGTATTCTGAATGTTTTGCTTGCTGCTTTATAGGATATGTATCACGTTAATGATCATCTAAGATCTCCTAGTCAGTAAGACCAATTCCCTGTCTCTGTTTTTATTCTCATTGATTTAAAAAGACTCGTGATGATTCCATTTCTGTGACTTTGCCCACAACATTTCTTTCACTTGGAGACTGAATTTCCTTGTTTTGTCATGACTAAATTCCCTCTATGAAAGGTTCATCTCTAATACCACCTTTTATCCCTGCTTGATTACAAAATTTCTCTTGTGGTACAGATCATTTTCTATTTTCAATGATAAATTTTAACCTTCTTGAGAGATGAAACTCTCCAGAGAGCTTATTAAATATATTAATTGTATCTCAGTGTAGGTTGTCAATGAACATATTTCTTTAGAAAAATATATTAAATGTATAGAGGAGGCAATAAACAAAAGAAATTTTCATTTAATTTTAGGGATTTTAAAGACAATGGTCACAGGCAATGTATTATTTTGTTTTATGAACAGAAATATTCTGAAGAATTAAATTAAGGAAAATGTAAAACCATGTTTGAAAAGACATTTGAAGCTGCAGGCATGCCACCACAAGGATAAATGAGCACACCATGTCATTAGCTGTTACTTTTGTACATTTCCACTTACTCATCACATTTTTTTAGCTGTTTATAACCACTTTTTTGAGTCATATGATTGACTAGGTCAGTGGTTCATGGTAAGAAATATGTTTGAGGTATTATCCTAAATAGGCTTTTGAAATTTTGTCTCTTTGTGCTGTCTCGCCTTACCTTCTGGTCTTTGATATCCAGTTTCTTTATATGTCTGACTTTAATTCTGATAGATTGCAAAATTATTCTGTCTAATTCAAATCTGTTTTTTTGAGTTCATATATAAAATAAACATCAAAATGATTTGACTATCAGTGATAATTAAGAGGAATTGGAGATGTATATGTTCCTTTTATTAAATTAAAAATTAGTATGAAGACAAGAATTTGATAATATGGTTTTATGCTAAGTAAACAAAAGTAGAGACTTCTAAATTATATAACAACTCTATTGGTTTTCAGTGTTTACAGGTAGGATGTTTATGATTTGAAGTTTATTTGTTATTACATTGTAAGAGTAGAAGCCAAGACATATTTTTAGGGAAGAGAAACTTTCAAGTGAGTATCACACTAAGTATTATGTAATAGTTAAGGTCAGATTTACTTGCAGAAGTTTACCTAAGTTAAAATGATGCTATTTTTAATTTATCGAGTAGCATGGTCCAATTAAACTTTTCCAGGATCGAGATTATGCAGAGATTTTAAGAAGTCTGATTGTGTACATAAATTTGTGTAGAATGGCAGAACCCAGAGTCATTGGGTTCAGATTCTGGCTCATCCAGGTACTTACTGGTGATATAACCTTGGGCCAATTATTGAACTGCTTTCTGCTTCATTTTCTCATTTGTGAAATGGAATCATTACAGTATCTCTTATTCAGTTGGTATGCAGATTAAATTAAATAAATTATGTAAATTGTTCACATTGGAACAGTGTCCAATAAGTGCTTAATACACTTTTCTATCGTTAGTAAATACTAGAGAAAAGAAATAGCAAATATGGTGTAGAAAGGCAGAATTCTTATTCTCCTTTCTATGTAGGATGACTAAGTTTAACTCTTACATGTATTTTTTACCTCCTAGGACCCTTTTGAATTCTGAAATTATCAGTTTACTTTAGGATGTGAGAGACTGAGTTTGGTCTACATGATAATGACATTAGAATGAAAAAAGACATGCCAGGTTCTCAAAACTACTTTCTATTGGGAGAACTAATTTCCCTTCTCAAAGAATATATTCTTTATAAAGGACAGTTCTTTGATTAAAAAAACCCATTTCTCCCATAAGGTATTTATTTGTTTATTTATTTATTATGTTTTAGATAGGGCCTCACTCTATAATCCAGGCTGGCCCTGAACTAAATTATGTAGCCCAGGCTGTCCTCAAACTCATAGTAATACGTCTTCCAGAGCCTCCTAAGTGCATTTGTGTGCCACCATGTCTGGCTTATCTGGTGCTGGAGAATCAAACTTAAGGCCTTGTGCTTGCTAAGCAAGTGCTGTATTTGCTGTACTATTCCTCCTGGCATTTATATGATAATTTATAGTAAGTAAGTTAAAAAAGTTATTTAAGGCTTTGGGCTTGCTACTCAAGCACTCTAATTGCTGTACTATTCCTCCAGCTCTTCATACAATATTTTATAGTTAGTAAGTAAATGAGGTTGAGCAGAAGACTATGAGAATTAATGGATTCAGTTAGTGATATGTTTTCTAAGTAAATGCAGAGGACATCAGGTTATATAGAGGGTTTCTAGTAAACCTGTGATTTGGGAGAACTTGCCTAACTCATGTGACATAATTTGGTTTCATTTATTGCCCTTTCACATCCACATAACCACCAGTAACTTAATTACATCGTTCAGTGGCTTCTCAAGACACTTAGAATACTTTGATCCTTGTTGAAGTCTACTTTTTGGCCTCATTTTGTATTACTACCTCTTTTACTTTCTACATTCCTACTATAGTTGGTTTACTTCTCTTCATCGGTGTATATAAACTTAAAAACAATCCTCCACTGATATCTTTTAACTAGTTGATCTCATTACCTAGAAAGATTTCTTCTAGATTTTCACATGCCATTTTGAAGTCTCAGATTAAGTAAATATCTTTCAAGAGGCCTTTTCTTAAACCTGCTAATCTAGAAGCATTGCCTCTTCAAAGCATGCATCATACCTTGATGTTTTTCCTATTTATTTACATGAGTGTAGCCAAACTAGAGAGTAAGTCTCATAGGAGCAGAACCATGTCTGTCTTGCTCAGTGCACTATCTCCACAATCTACAATAGTTTCTGGTACATGGTTACTATAATCATAAAGAAATAAACAAATGCATATGTAAACTATATAAATAGAAACTATAAACAAATGTTTATTTCCTTTTCTCATCCTATGACTCCTGTTCTATTTATCCTCTCCTGTAAGACTGGAAATGAAATGTAAAGATGGCTCTAGGCTATCTTGGAGTGCCATGACATATGGTTGTGCTAAGAAAAAACCCTCCAATAATGGAAGTTTTTTGAAATGTGTGCAGGAAACACTAAGAAAAGAGAGTGCTCTATGGCCAGAAGTAGAATAATTTGGGCAACAACATAAAGTAGTATTGGATTATAACTCAAAGTATAAAATATTCCAATGACCATGCTAATATACGTTGTTGACTCCATACATAAATGAATAAGGGAGAAGACACGAATCTGTGCAGAAGTATTCCAAATAATGTATGTTGTGTTCTCAAGGGAGAGAGAGTTCCTCACCCTGTCAGTATGGGCTGCAGATAGTGACATCCTCCCAAAGGTAATATGGAAAAGGTAATTTGAAGGGGAGAGAACTGATAAACAGTGCCTCAGCCAAATGATCAAGGTTAATGTAGAATGTTGATGATAGTATGCACCTTTGATGTGATATGTTGAAAATGGAACCTTGGCGATTTGCCTTCCGTACCTCATAAACTCCAGTGTAATTATATGGAAAATATAAAAATTCCACTTGATGAACATTTTATGAAACTCCTGACTGACATTCTTCAAAACCACCAACATCGCTTTACTGAGTGGACTGGGAGGAACAAGACACCTCAGAAGGGGGGATCATCATCCTGTTCCTCCAGCATGTGCCAGAGCCTTCCGGTACACCACTACCCTGCATGCCAAAGGCATCTAGGACCAGAAAGTCCATCACCCGTCCATCCCATGAGCCCGAGGCTTCCAGAGGCTTCCAGGAAATTACATCACCCTGCCAATCCTGAGCCCCAGAGGATGCCAGAAGCATCTAGGACCAGGAATTCCATTGACCTGTATGTCCCTTGGGCCAGAGGATTCCAGAGGCATCTAGGACTGGTCCTTCACCAAACCCTTCTTTCCTGAGCAACAGAGACAGCCAGAGATAGCAGAACCATGGGGAAACATGGTAACAAATCTTCTACAAAAAGACCTGACTCACCAGAAGATGATACCAGGGATACGGACATTGCAGAATCCAAAGATGAAAATGGCAAAAATGGTGGTAACTTCTGGGCCCTGATATTCACTGAATTAAAGCAGGAATTAAAGCAGGAAATAAAACAGACAGCGCAAGAGCTACACCAACACATAGCTAAGCTTAAAGCAAGCCTTGAAAAGCAACTAGAGGAGACCAGAGAAGAAATGTACCAGAAGATAATGAAGACATAAGAAGAAATTAGAGAAGAACACAACAGAGATATAGAAAAATTGAATGCAGATATTCAGGAAGTGAAAAACACGCAGGAAATAATAAGCAACCACAATAAACATCTTCAGGATAGAATGTCAGAATTAGAAAATAAAGTGACTGAGCTGAAACAGACAGGCCATGAAGAACACAAAGTAAATAAGAGAGACAGTGAATCATTACAACAGCTGATAGATGATTCAAGGAGAAACAACCTCAGAATTATGGGAGTCCAGAAGAAGACTCAGGACAAAATAAAAATCTTAGAAGACATGATTAATGAAATAATGGAAGAAAATTTCCCAAATCTAAGAAAAGAAATCAACATGGAACTATTGCAGGAATATAGAACACCAAACAACTTTGATCAGAAGAGATCCTCATCACGACACACCATAATTAAAATTCTAAAAACCCAACACAAAGAGAAAATACTAAAAGTGGTAAGAGAAAAACAGATGGTGACCTACAAAGATAAGCCCACCAGCATAACTTCAGACTTCTCAATCCAGACTGTAAAAGCCAGGAGATCACGGAGCAATGTCATCCAAGCACTAAAAGAACATAAATGCCAACCAAGACTGCTATGTCCAGCAAAATTATCTTTTAATTTAAAGGGAAAACTTAAAACTTTCCATGATAGAGACAGCTCAAAGGAATTTGCAGCCACTGAGCCAGTATTGCAGAGAATGCTTAAAGGAAACTTAGAAAGTGAAAGGGAGGCCAGTGACACCAATTACCTCATAGAAAAAGCGACAACAGCTAGAGGACAATGAGTTGAGAAAAAAGTAAGGCTATGCATGAAATCAGGGATAAATTGATAGGTAAAAGGAAAACCAAATAGGGCAAAATGTTAATTATTAGTGAAATATGAGTAATCAATGTATGAAAGTCAAAAAAATCTGAAATAACTGAGCATAGCTATTTATCTATTGCTTCAATTGTAACATACTTATGTCATACAGACAAGCCTATTTAATGTAGTAAACTGATAAAGTCTTAAGCTTGTTGAATGAAGCAATTCACTTTTTTGATGTTGAATGTGCGTTTATCTTTTTGGAGAGGCAGAAACGTAAGCAGCACCAAAACAGCTTGGAGGAAAGGTAACATCTAAAGAGAAAATGTAATTAAAAATTAGTTTGGTAATTAAATCATCTGATTGATATACTTTTAAAAAAGTACCAGTTCTTCTATAAAATCTGTGAGATCTCCCCCACAACATTATTATTAGTAATAGTATATTATTGTGCAAAATAGAATAATTACTAATTAATAATGCAACATGGGGAATTGACAGAATATTTTAGGAATACAAATGCGCGATTATATGGATGGATAGACAGATAAAATTATAAAGCAAATGTAGCAGAATGTTAGTAATCAGTGAAATGTGAGTAAATAAGTTATGAAAGTCAAAAAATTCTGCAATAACTAAATTTGCATTCATATCTATCACTTTAAGTATATTTATGTGGTATAGATTTAAGTTCATTTAATATAGCAATATAATATAGTTATAACTTTGTTTTATTGTAGCAATTAACTTATTAGGTCACTGATGAAAATTTATTCTAAGAAAACTGATTGATGTAAAGATAACCCTGTGAATGTACAAACGTGTACCTTCCAGTATTCAGCTAAGGCATTTGAAATTTAACTTTTTTTCTTCTTTCCCAAATTTACTACTTTTTTGAACTGCCTGCTTGTAGTTATCTTCTAATGTGAGCTGGTGAGTAAGACCAGGTTTAAGAATAGCAACAAAGATACAACAAAATATAGAAAAAAAACCTTTTGGTAAATATCGCTGTAAAGGGATTGGTTGGATTCAGAGAAGAGGCATCAAGATTTAACTACTGCGACCCATTTGAAGAAGAGAAAGCTGAGTTAGAGTGGTGACTTAAGTGAAATGATTTAGGTGAGGAAGATTAATATGTTAAGTACTGTATAGTTTTCTGACTTGGAAAACCCAGAACACAGACATTCTTTGGAACCACATGAAGTGATAGCTGGAGTTGAGGGAAGGGATAGGGAGGGGGTGGGAGTGTCAAAAATGGGAAGGGAATATAAAGTTGATATGATACATATGTGCATGATATGCTTTGTGATTTTTAGCATGATCATTTTGAGACATGCGTAAGGAATGTTTTCCCCCAAAGACTGGCATGTTCTGGCTTCTGCCAACCTCTGTCTCTTTCCCTGTCTGCATCAGTTATATTAATTTATTTTTAGATTTCTTTTTCTGTATATGAATTTCTGATGTCTTCTAGTTTCACATTTGCTATTGTTTTTATTTTTAAATCTCTCTTTCATCTCCTCTCTTCATTGCAGTTTCCTATAGCTGTTTAATTATCTTTTCTAATATTTTTAAATCCAGAGAAGGCTTGACTATATACCTTTATTATTGCTTATACCCAATCCCTAGTATGATATCTTACAAATAGAATAACTCAACATGTATCTGATAAACTAGTAGTAGTTGCTAGTTTTATTCGTTTTTAAAGAGAAGTTAGTGTTTAGGATCTGTGTTAGATGATATGAGAACAGATAAAGGGCTCACAGTACATAATTTATACCCTAAAATGTCCCCTAATTTAAAAGAAGAGATAAGAGAAGATACAAATATTACTATAGCTTGAAAGATAGCAATAAAGTTAACAGCAATGAGGCTTTGGATGGTTTCATCTGCAGCATTTAAGAATTTCACTAGATTCTTTTGAGAATTTGGTTTTCAAATCCAATGTATGCCTAATGGTACATTATTTTTTTCCCCAGGTTTCCCAAGGTCCCTGTATAATCTAATTCAGTAGCTCTGGGTGTGGGTTCAGGAATTCCCTAGGTGACTGTGGTGCACAGCAGGTTTTGGAACTATATCTTATCTATATATCTTCTCTATATCTTTTTGACTTTAAAATATTTTTATTACTTTTAAAAATTCACATACTGCATTCCTTTCCCCTTGTGAACCTCTCACCCCACCCCTGCACACTTTCTCTTTCTCTCTCCCCAATCCATCTTCTTACTTTCTTCCATATTTCTTACTTTTTTATAGTTTGGTTTTCTCAAAGTAAAGAAACTATGTATTTAACTTTCTGGAATTGATTTGTGTCACTGAGCATAATGGTCTCAAGTTGCATCTATCTTTCTACAAATGACTCAAATTTGTCATTTTTTGTGCCAAAGTAATATTCCACTCTGTATGTATAACACATCTTCTTTATCTAGTCATCTGTACTCAGGTATATTGAGTACTTCCAAGATTTGGCTATTAAAAATTGTGTTGCTATAAACATGGGTATGTATGTATAACTATTGTATGATGACTTTAACTCCTTTTGGAAAATACCCAGAAGAATAAAATGGGTCAAATAGAATAACAATTTTCAATTTTTTGAGGAATCTCCATACTGCTTTTCATAGTGGTTGTACTAGTTTACAGTCCCAGCAGCAATGTAGCAGGGTTCCTTTTTCCCTACAGTCTCATTACCATTAGTTGTTTTTTGAGTTCTTAGTACCAGCCATTCTTACTGGCATTAAGTGGAAACTTTGTATTGTTTTAATTTGCATTTCTCTGGTGGCTAAAGATGTTGAGCATTTTTTTTTTCTGTATTTATTGGCCACTTGGACTTTTTCTGAGAACTCTTTATTTATTTCAGGTTTCCATTTTTTTGATTGGGTCCTTTATTTTGGAGGGTATAATTTTTTTCAGTTCTTCGTATATACATTCTTGTTAATAGTCCTCGGTCTGAGGCAAATATGTTTTCCCATTCCTTGGGGACTCTCTTTGCTCTGTTGATGGTTTCCTTTGCTATGAAAAAGCTTTTAAATTTCATATAATTGCACTGATTCTTGGTTGATTCTTGGTCTTATCTCTTGTGCTTTGGGTGTTTTACTGAGAAAGTCCTTGCCTGTGCCTAAGTCTTCAAGCAATTTCTTTTAATGAGTTCAGTGTTGCTATTTTAATGTTCAAGTGTTTGATCCATTTTGATTGGATTTTGGTGCATGGTCAGGGTTGTGAACCTAGTTTCATTCTTCTTCATGTTCCCAGTTTTCCCAGCACCATTTTATAAAGGGCATCTTTACTTCAGTGTATAAATCTTTGGCCTTCTTGCTGAAGATCTTCTGGCTGAAGATGCTTGCAGATGTTTAGGCATCCTCAGTTCTATTCCACTGATCCACCTGTCTGTTCTTTTGCCAATACCATGTCATTTAAAAAAAAATCACTGTTTCTGTGTAATATAATTTGATACCTGGTATCATGATGCTGCCTGCTTTGGTTTTGTTGCTTAGGATTGTTTTGACTACTCTGGACCTCTTATGGTTCCATGTGAATTTTTTAGTTCTGTAAAAAATTCTGCTGGTATCTTGTTTTGGATTGCATTGAATCTGTGTATCAGTGTAGATAGTATGGTGATTTTGACAATGTTGGTTTTGCCTACTAAAATTATCTTGGATTGGATTTCTTTTTCTTTTCTTTTTTTTTTTTTAAAGAATACTATAGTTTTCAGTATAGAGGTCCTTTACTTGCTTCATTAGGGAGATTCTTAGGCATTTAATATTTTTTTGAGGTGACTGTGAATGGGATCGTTTTTCAGATCCCATTTTGTGCTTTCATCATTGCTGTATACATTGCTGCTATTTGTGCTATTTAATTTTATATCCTGAAACTGGGATGAATTTATTTATTAGGTCTGAGAGTATTCTAGTAGACATTTCTGGGTCCTCTGTGTAAAGGATCTTGTCATCTGCAAAAAAAGGATAGTTTGACTTCTTCCTTCCCTATACATAATCTCTTTGTTCCCTGTTCTTGCCTGATTGCTCCAGCTAAGGTTTTGAGCACTATGTTAAGTAAAAGTTGTGATGGTGGACACACTTGTCTAGTTCTTGGTTAGGGGGAAATGCTTTGACGTTGTTCCCATTTAAGTTGATGTTGACTGTAGGATTGTCATAAATTGCTCTTATCAGCTTGAGGTATGGTCCTTCTATACCTATTTTCATCAGAGCTTTGATCAGGAAGGGATGTTATATTTTGTCACAGGCTTTTTCTGCATCTATTGAGATGATTATTTGATTTTTGTCCTTTTATTGATGTGGTGTATCACATGAATTTATTTGTGTATGTTTAACTAGCTTTGCATTCCTGCGATGAATCCAACTTGGTTGTGGTATATGATCTTTTTAATAATTTGTTGTGTTCTGTTTGCAGGTATCTTATTAAGGATTTTTGTATCAATATTCATTAAGAAAATTGGCCTGTATTTTTTTCCTTCACTGGGTCTTTGTATGGTTTGGGCATCAAGATGACACCTGCTTCCAAGAAGGATTTGAGCAGTGTTCCCTCTTTTTCAATTTCATGGAAGAATTTAAGGAGTAGTGGCACTGACTGTTTCTTAAAGTTGTGATAAAATTGTTCAGTGAATCCATCAGGTCCTGGACTTTTTTTTTTGAAGGTGGATCCTTTATTACTGCCTTAGTTTCATCCCCTAGTATTTGCTGTATTCATGGTTTCCATGTCTTTGTTGCTCAATTTGGGAATGTCAAATGTGTCAAGGAATTTATCCATCTCTTCTGAGTTTGTGAATTTTTTGGAGTGTAGTTTTTCAAAACAGTTTGTAATTCTCTTGAATTCCACAGTGTCTGTTGTGATTTCACCTTCTTCATTTCTAATAATTGCATGGATGTGGATTTTTTTCTTTTTTCTTTTGTGAGTTTGTCTAGACGTTTATCAATCTTATTTATCCTTTTGTGGAAGTAACTCTTTGGTTCATTGATCTTTTGAATTGTTTTTAGCGTCAGTTTCATTAATTCTGCTCTGATTATTATAATTTTCTTCATTCTACTGCCTTTGGACTTGTCTTATTCTTGTTTCTCTAGGACTTTGAGCTGAATCATTAGGCAGTTAATTTGAGATTGCCCTGTTTTTTCATATATTTCCTATTTTTTCATTATATATTTTTATAGCTATAAATTTCCTTCTTAGTACTGCTTTTATTGTGTCCCACAGATTCTGGTAGCATGTGCTTCCATTGTCATTTGACTTTAGGAAGTTCTTGATTTCTTTCTTGGTTTATTTAGCAATCTACTCCTTGTTCAATAATGCATTACTTAATCTCCATGTATTTGAGTAATTTCTCTACTTTCTTTTGCTATAGATTCTAGTTTCATTCCACTATGATCTGGAAGTATGCAGGGAATGATTTCAATTCTTTTGAATTCATTTAAACATGTTAAGTTGAAGACTATGGTCTAATTTGGAAAAATTTCTGAGTGCTGTCGAGGATAAGGTATATTCAGTTGACACTGGATAGAATACTCTGTACATGTCTGTTAAGTCAGTCTGCTCTGTGGTGTGATTTAGCTCTGATGTTTCTTTGTTAATTTTTTGTCTGATATGTTTGTGAGAATGTGGTATTGAAGTCCCTTAGTATCATTTTATTGGGGCCTATTTGGCCCTTCATGTCCAATAGTTTCTGTTCTATGTAACTGGGTACACCTACATTGGGTGCATATATGTTTATAATTGTGAGCTCTTCCTATTGGATTGTTCTTTTTACCAGTATATAGTTACCATTTTTGTTCCTTCTGATTTGTTTCAGTTTGAGGTCTGCAGTGCCTGAGAGTAGTATAGCTACTCCTGCTTGTTTCTGGGTTCCAGTAGCACAGAGTATTACTTTCTAGACTTTTACCTTCAGTTTGTTACTTCTTTGTGGGTGAAGTTTGTCTCTTGCAGATAGCAAATGGTTGGTTTTTGTTTTCTAATTTTTTGATCATTAAAAATGTTTTTTTCTTCTACAATTTTCAGGGATAAGTTTGCTTGATACAACAGCATGGGTTGATGCTTGCTTTCTTTTAAAGGTTGGAAGAATTTGCTCCAGGCTCTCCTGGTTTTTAAGGTTTCCATTGAGAAATCTGCTGTAATTCAAATAGGATATTCTTAGTAAAATAATGTCTGTTTTTCTCTTCATGCTTTTAATATTCTCTCTTTATACTGAATTTTTGAGGTTTTGATTGTGATATGTTGTGGTGAGTTTCTTTGCTGGTTGAAGTTATTTAGTGTTCTATAAGCTTCTTTATCTGAATATTAATTTATTTTCCTAGATTCAGGAAATTTTCTTGTTTGATTTTAGTGAATAAATTCTTTATACCTATGGTGTTGTCTTCTGCTATTTCTCCTACACCCATAATTTCAAGGTGAGTTCTTTTTGAATCATCCATCAACTGTTGTATCCACCTACTTTGCTCATTTCTAATTTTGGAATCATACCTAATCATGCCATTTGTTAGCTTGTCTTCAGTGTCTGAAATTTTGTCCTTACAGTATTCAAGTTGTTTTTCCCTGATTGCAAATGAATTTTTCATATCCCAAATTTCAGCTATATTTCTTTGCAGAATTTCCCCTTCTCTACCAAAATATAACTTCATATCTTGATTCTCCTTATTTGCATCAGCCTTCTTTTTATTTGTGGCTTTTATTTTCTCAGTAAGGTTTGTGTGCAGCGGGATCACTATTTGTTTAGTAAGATCCTCTCTAAGCCCTCTGACAGTTACTTGCATTTCTTGAAGAATATCTACTTTGAATTGGCAGTTATTTGCAGAAATTAACTCATTTATTTACATTTTGACTTCCTTCTGCATGAGTTCCACTATTTCAGAGTCAATAACATTGGTTTCTGGGGTCTCAGGCATTTCTGTGTGTGTCCTATTGCCTTGTCTTCCCATGTTTCTGTTGTTGAGGACTTCTTTTGAAAGACCTTCCTATGATGTCTGCTGCACATGGCTTCTCTCAAGCTGGTCTAGGCTCTGGGAGGCCTTTTCTAGGGGAAGGTTGCAGTGTGTTTTCAGTTTGCACTATTCAAAGATGCAGGATTATTTCTGGTGTCAGGGGCTATCAGCTGATTTTCATTCCCATGTCTCCTGGATCTGTGCTTACCTTGGTCTGAGACTCTAGGCTCCGGGCTTACCCCTATCTCCAGATGCCTGCGGCTCAAGGCTCTATGCAGTCATATTGGGGCAGCTTTCTAGACTGCTGTTTCCTGCTCTTCTGATGCATCTTTGTGGTTTATAACCTTCCATGGCCTCCTTTCAGTTTCTTGGATGCTCCTCCCCTTGCTAGCTAAATTGAGCAGGCAGTTTTAAATTATAATCTCAACAATGACTATATGAGGAAACATTGCGAAGTTTTGTTACTTGGCTGCCTTCTTGCCTGGAAGTCCTTTTTTTTGACTTTGACATGTTATAATTCTAATTGTGGAATAAGGCAAACTTTGAAAGTCCAGCAGGAGTTAGATAAATTGAGATATTGTATTCATTCAGAGTTGGAAAGCAGTTTCTTGCTTGGGTCATGGTTGCAGGGCTTAATGAAAAAAATAAAAAAGACATTGAGTCGACCTTGAAGAGTATGTAGAGATTTAGGAAAGTGTGCAGATGCATGGTTAGAACCCAAAATATATTCGAGGTAAGAAGAAGAGAAAATTTTTACCTGTTTTGATGAAATGGGCCATAGTTCTAGTCTTGATTTTCTTGTCAAATTTGTTTTCCTCTTCGAGATACAAGGTTCTATTAATGCAGCTTAGTAAGTTGGAGAGGTGAAACATGTGGCCAGGTGGTGATTGAACATATTCTTCTTCAAGCCCTTTAGGGCTTATGCCCTTTGAGATCCACTTTGACCACCCCATTGGTTTTCTGGTTAGATACAAAGAATATCAGTAGTCACAATGTTATCTAAAGTAATAGTTCTTCTGTCACAGTGATTATTATTAAACCAAAGTTGGCCTTTTTTTTTTGTTTAGATGAAACCATTTAAAGGCAACATCCGAGTAAATTATATAGCATCCCCTTGATGAAATAATTATAATTAGCCTAGGCTTAGGGGATGAAAGTAATGATCTAATGCAATATTTAGAATGGGTATACAGTATGTAGTTATTAACGTAAAAGTCACATCCTGCATTCTTTTAATTTGTGGAAAATTTGTCACTAATTGCTCAGAAAACCTTTGTTTTTTCATACATAATCACATCATAGATGTTGACTTTATCCCCCTTCTCTTGTCTTAAAATCTATTCTTATAAACAGTAGATTACTTTCAAATTTGTAATACCCACTTTAAACATTGAGTTACTAAGTTTAGTTGTGTTACTCTCTTTTCTAAAATAGAATTCTTTTTCCCCCCTACTTTGCCTTTGAATAGTTACCAACAAATCACTTTGTTTTTTCATGGTAACTGGCTTAAAATCTTATTTAACTCTTCTGCCCAGTGAGAGCCTGAAATTCTGAAATGATTTTTATTTTCATTAATTATCACTGTATGGAAAACAATGGACATGGTCTTACATCTAAAAACAATTTGAGAGGTGAGTTCTGATGCTTCATTCAGACTTACTCTGAAAGAGGTGGGGCCCAGAAATACCAAAAAATTAAAAAGAAAGGAGAAGTTAGTAAGTCAAATATGCAGGAGCCAAGTTGAATTTTAACCTGGAATTCAGCCCCTTTCCTATCCCTGATCACTTAAAGACATGTAGGTTAACTTGTGGGCATCCAGTCAATTAAATACTTTATATAACTTTTGCTGATTTTGGTCTATTGACCACCAGTTGACCTCAAAATGAGAGAAGTAGAAATAACAAGCCTTTTCTGATGATTTTTTTTGGCAGTGGCTCACCTTTATTCATTTTAATTCTTGGCCTCCAGTAACATCAGGGTGCCTGAGAGAGTGACTTTTACCAGGATTTATTTGAAAAGTTAAAAAAAACCCCAAACCCTATAGGATAGCTAGATCAAAGAAATACCTTTCTTGTAGAAAAGACCCCAGACTTGAGAAAACTTCCCCAAATTCCAGGAGAAGCATCATGAACAAAGCAACTCCTATTGCCTCCCTTCTGCCTTTTATCTGTCAGATTGCTAGGAGGAATGATAGAATGAAATGTAAACCTTAGAAACAAACCTAAGATCATTTACCATTTTGCAAATTACATTCTGTGTTCATGCTGGTTTATCATCCAAAGCACTTGAGATATTATTTGCTATGTCTTAGTATTTCATTTATTATTTGTTCTGATTCAAGTTTTGATATTTAAAAAAGTGTGAAAACAAATTTTATCTAAAGTGGTCAAGACTTTATACAAAATGTACTTGAAGGTTAATAATTTAAACTATATACACAGAGTAGTGTCACCAATAAGAGACTGACAGAAATTAGAAACGGTGAATGTGGAGTTCTGATCCAGGGCAATTTTTGCTACAAAATGTTCATTTGATTTTCCATTTTGAAAGACACAGAAGTGATCTGTGAAATGGTGATTAGCACCAGGCAGCCCCAGGCAGCCCTGGAGTGCTCCGTGGTTCAAATGCCCAAGACCAGATGGAAGTCCAGAAGTGGATGACTCAAAGTTTATTAGTTTTGCCACCTGGGCAGTACAGCCAAACCAGCTGCCACAAGGCAGATTCAGTTTCAACAGAGCAGTAAATGAACATAAAAATGAATATAAATACAAAGAATAAAGAAGAATGTTTGCTCCAGCAAGGAGATTCATTCAGGATGAGTCCTATCTATATCTCTTAAAGGAGAAACATATGCCATTCTAGGTTGAGGGCAAGAAAAACTTGTGGCATTAAAATTTGGAAAAAAATATGAACCCTTAATTTGCTTGAAGAGCCATTCTCCGTTTGAATTGCTGCCTTAGTAAGTTCTCAGTCATATGTGATGACCTAGAAAGAGATAAAGAAGCCATTGCTATATTATGATTATGTCATGAGATCAGCAGCATCTTTTCCCCCTGGAAACTATGGAAACTTATTCAGTCACTCCTTTGTCATGATTCTGGGATCTGGAGGTATAGGCATTCATTGGACTATGACCTGTGATGACCTGTTACAAGTCATCTGGAAGCAACTTTTTACCTGCACGCTATCCTCATATGGAGTTAAACTATTGTTCATTTTCAAGATCTCTCCATGAGACGCTGCAAATATCAGACGTGGGCTTCAGGTTTTAGATGACCACTTTAATGGCTCTGTGGTGCTCAGAAACTGAAATGAAGTTAATATTGAGGGTAGGGGGTGAGGACTGAGATGGTAGAGATAGGTGTGTTTTGTTTAATGAATTTTTAAGAAGTCAATCTTCTGTGTTAAAATCCTTGGGTAGTAAGTAACAGAAAACCCTACTAAACTGTAATATATAAAAGTAAGAAAAAGTGTTATTTTCCCCCATTTTATTGATATGTATAAGTGCAAAATTTAAGGTTTACAATCAAGTTTTGCATTTTGTGTACCTACATATCTTGTCAAGGTGACAAGGACTTTCCCTCTCTCCTTTTGTTCCTCCCCCTACCCACTCCTCCCTCATTCCCTCCCTGCCCTACCGGGTCCCCCCCCCCCCCCCCCCCCCCCCCCCCCCCCCCCCCCCCCCCCCCCCCACCCCCCGTTTCACTTTGTTTTTTGTTTAAAGTTCCATAAGAGTTGTGATCTGGGTCTCTCATATCAGAGAGACCACTTGATGTTTCACCTTCTGCTTCTGACTTTTTAATGTAATGAGAAGTTTAGAGGACTGTGCCTCTGAGCTTTGGCACATCCACTCAGTGACGATGTAGGCTTCCTTTGTGTCACTTTGGTGAAAAGTAGGAGGACATAGATGGAGAGGGACAGGCCTAGGCTAGTGTTCTTCTGTGGCTTTGATGCCAAGGCTGGACCAGGCTTGCACCTCCTTGGCCAACCTCTTCAGTCAGATGACTTTTTCAGGAGCTGCATGTGTATGCATGTGTACTTACGATTAGACCATCACTTGTCTCATGTGATGATATCATGCTTCTTTTTATTTATATGATGAGGGTATATAATAGATACTCATATATTTTCTAACCTGTTTGGACAGTTTTTAAAATGCCATGAAATGAAATTACTTTCATACATAACATTTTGTTTATGAGTACAGATAACTCTTTTTGTTTCCTTTATTTTTTAAATTGCAGGTGGCATGTTTGACCCAGGTAGCTGCTAATTATCTTATTGGCCAAAAGGAAGCAAAACGCTGGGGTACGGCTCATGGAAGTATTGTTCCTTACCAGGTAAGAATACAGCAATTTAAGCCTTGAGTTACTATAGTCTGAAGTTTTGTATGACATAATTTGGGAAATGATTTTTTGAAAAAACCCTCCAGTGTATTCTGTAATATATCTTTGTCTGGTTATAACAAGGATCTGTTGTTCACTTTAAGTTCTGTGTTTTGCATATTTCTTCAAAAGAAGGAGATTAGTAACAGGACACTTAAATGGATCAAAAGAACTTGCTGAAAGTGAGTGACTTGGGCTCACAAAATAGTTTGCTTCCCCCTCCCAAATGAGGCACTGACTATAGTCATATTAGAAAGCATGACTTGTCACCGTGTCAGACATGAATTAAAATGTTACCTTCTCCACCCAACAGTATTATTCTCACTGAGTTTAGTGAAATGAAAATTGGTGTGTGATAGTTCTTCATTTTTGGAGCAAAGCAGAGGGTTTAGGAGCTACTGTTGTTTAGTAAGTGTCCAAAGTTATTTTTAGAAATTCTGGACTTGGGCCAGTATGAATGAATATGTGAAACAACTTATCTTTCAAAAATAAAAATAAAAACAAAAATGTCTACTTCTTCCGAACCTCTAACCATTACTTAGTCTGGTTGTATCACATTCCATTGTATCTAGTAACATATTTACTCTAGCTTCTGTACTGCATTGTAAGCTGAAGATGAGAGCTGTCTTTGTACACATGAAAAGAAACACAGATTAGGTACCCTATCAATACTTGCTAAATGAAGAAGTGAACTTTATTTCAGTCATTTTAATGTTAATACTCTTGACAGAAAACATAAGTGAGCATTTTCCATTTGCCAGGAAATCCATCAACATTACTAACTATCTGTTTGAGTTTAAGAAATTATTTCCTTAGGCAACATTTCTTTCTTTTCCATTTTTAAAAATGAAAATTTGAGAACAGCAGTGATCCAGTATAAACGTAGAATTCCTCCTCCTCTGTTTCAGTTTATGGTCTTTTTATACCTGGGGCTGCACTATGATTTCTCTGTAGAACTGCATTTCAACACATTGAGCTAATTTTCTGGTATAACTACAGTTATGGGAACATTATGTTTTTAGTGCCTCTTCCCTTTTCTCCATCAATAATTTCATGATCACCACTAGTGATATTTTACTTCTCTACTTTCATACCCCTTTGTGGGACTATATTGGACTTTTAGCCAAATCTACCTGTCTGTGTAAAGGTCCTTGCATTTCTAAACTGCTTACAGATAGTCTTTTTTTTTTTTTTTTTGACAGTCTTGCTTTGTAGTCCATGGTGATCATGAGCTCACCAGCCTAAGCTTGTCTTGAATAAGGTAGTCCTCCTGCCTTAGCCTTCAGAGTGCTAGGATAACAGGTGTGTGCCGTCGCGCTCAATTTATGTGGTGCTGGACAGTCAAACTCAGGGCTTTGCACTTGCTAGACAACTGCTTTAACGACTGCACTGTTCTTCCGTCCCTAGCCTTATTATTTTTAGGATAAGAAATATGATACCTAAATTGGGTAGATGAACTCCAACTCTGGTCCTCTGTCTCTTTGTTGAGAGCTCTTTGAGCTCCCTTATCCATTGACAGGAGGGTGCTGTGGCTTTGGATTTCAGTTCCCTTCTTAAGCCTCATTTCTAGTTAATGTCCATCAGCTTCCTCAGGGGTCTCATTAAATATTCATACTTTATGCTCACTATTGATATGGGACATCCCTCTCTAGGATATGTTAGCAGAGGTCAATGTTGGAATCCCTGACTTTATTGCAAAGTAGGGAAGTTTGAATTTCAGTATTTTATGCATATGAAGAAAACATTTCTGAGTTAAAATTTTTTCTAGTATAATTGTTAACACACTGAAAAGCAGGTGTTCACTATGCTCAACAATAAAAGTTATTTTTTATACTTTAAAAAAATAGAATGCCTTTTCTTTCATCTCAGGTACCATAACTATCTTTTCATAGCTTATCTTATCTGTTTTTTAGATTTATTGTGGTAATTGGTCCATATGTTTGTATTATTTGTTAAATATCTTATATACAGAGCATGCTGAAATGGGAATTAAAGAACTATTTGCTCTAGAAATTAGGTAATATCTGGAATATAAATTTGAAGTAAAATATAAATATAAAAATGAGTAAAATAAAGGGTAGTTGGAAAGTTCTGGAACAACCTTAAGAGAAACTTTATTTATTTATTTATTTTTTTGAGACAGGGTCTCACTCTGCAAGCCAGGCTGACCTGAATTCACTGTGGAGCCCAGGCTGGCCTTTGACTCAGGACAATCCTTCTGCCTCAGCCTCCCCAGTGCTGGGATTACAGGCGTGCGCCACCCAGCTTATGTCATGCTGGGGAATCGAACTTGGGTATTTAGCACTTGACTTAGCGCTTGCTGGAGCACTTTAACTGCTCAGCCATTCCTCCAGCCCCCAAGAGAAACTTTAGGAATCAACTGCTATCATGCTTGTGTAGTAAACAGCATAATTGGAATGAGAACAAATTGAGTTAGTGTTTTCCTAAACATTGGAAGGTGATAGTGTTAGCTAAAATGGATTAATTTTTACTTTTTTTTTACATATCACTTCCCCTTCTTTTTTTCCACCGTATCCTTCCCTTTTCCTTTTCCCTTTCCACAATATCCTTCTTACTTCGATATCTTTTATATATTTTACAGTTTGTTTTTCTCATATTAGAGAAATCCTATGATATTTAACTTTCTTGGTCTGATTTATTTTACTGAGCATAAGGTTCTCAAGGTACATATATTTACTTACAAATGACCCAAATTCGTCATTCTTTTTTTTCTCCCCATTTTATTGATATGTACAAGTGCAGAATTTAAGGTTTGCAATGGAGTTGAGCATTTTGTGCACATACTTTCCTTGTAAAAGTGACAAGGGCTTTCCCGCTCTCCTTTTACCCCTCCCCCTCCCCTCCTTTCCTTCCCTCCCCCACCCCTCCCTTCCTTCCCTCCCCCCCTCCGTCCCCCTCTTTCCCTTTGTCTTTCCTTTAAAGTTCCATGAGATGGTTGTGGTCTGGGTCTCTCATATCAGAGAGACCATCCGATGTTTCACCTTCTGCTTCTGACTCACTTCACTAAGCATGATATTCTCAAGTTTCTTCCATTTGCCTGTGAAAACCTCCACGCTGTTGGACCTTACAGATGCGTAGTATTCCATTGTGTGCAAGTACCACAGTTTGTGTAACCACTGGTCTCTCGATGGGTATTTTGGTGACTTCCATGTTCTAGCTATTGTTAGTTGTGTTGCTATGAACATGGGTATACATATATCTCTGTTGTATGTTGTTTTGGCCTCTTTTGGATATATTCCCAGGAGGAATGTCGCCGGATCAAAGGGGATATTTATTTCTAGTCTTTTGAGAGCATACTGCTTTTCAGAGTGATCGAATGAATTTACACTGCCACCAGCAGTGCAGGAGGGTTCCTTTCTCCCCACAGCCTCACCAACATTGATTGCTATTTGATTTGTTGATATAGGCCATTCTCTCTGGAGTGAGAAGGTATCTTAGTGTTGTTTTGATTTGCATTTCTCTTATGGCTAGAGATGTTGAGCATCTTTTCATGTATCTATTGGCCCTTTGTACTTCTTCGTGAGTGAACTGCCTCTTCATTTCATTTGCCCATTTTTCAATAGGATCCTTTATTTTGATGGGCTTAATTTTCTTTAGCTCCCTGTGTATTCTAGTTATGAGTTTCTTATCTGAGGTGTTGGTGGTGAATATTTTCTCCCAGTCTGTTGGTTCTTAATTTACAATGTTGACAGTTTCCTTTGCTGTGCAGAAACTTTTTAATTTGACAAGATCCCATTTGTTGATAATAGGGGTAATTTCTTTTGCTCTTGGTGTCTTGCCAAGAAAATCTTTGCCTACCCCTATGTCTTTTAGAAATTTGCCTATTTTGTCTTCCAGAAAGTTTAGTGTTTCATTTTTAATGTTTAAGTCTTTAATCTATTCTTATTTGATTTTGGTGCATGGTGATAGGTATGTGACTAGATTCATTCTTCTGCATGTGGATGTCCAGTTTTCCCAGCACCATTTGTTGAACAGGCTGTCCTTTTTCCATTGTATGGATTTGGCCCCTTTGTCAAAAATTAGGTAGTTGAGGGTATTTGGGTTTGTTTCTGTATCCTCGATTCTGTTCCACTGGTCTGTCTGTCTATTTTTATGCCAGTACCAAATTGTTTTTACCATTATTGCTTCATAGTATAGCCTGATGTCTGGGATTGTAATGCCTCCTGCTTTGGTCTTGTTGCTTAGGATTGCTTTGGCTATTCTTGGCCTCTTTTGGTTCCATATGAATTTAAGAATTGTTGTTTCAAGTTCTTTGAAAAAACTTGTAGGTATTTTGATAGGAATTGGATTGAATCTATATATCAGTTTAGGAATTATAGTCATTTTGACTATATTTATTTTGCCTATCCAAGAGCAGGGAATGCCTTTCCATTTTCTAATGTCTCCTATAACTTCTTTCTTCAAAGTATTGTAGTTTTCTTTATATAGGTCCTTCACATCCTTGGTTAGGAATACTCCTAGGTATTTAATATTTTGCTGAGCTATTGAGAATGGAATTGATTTTCTGAGTTCTTGCTCGATAAGCTCATTGTTAGTGTATAGAAATGCTATTGATTTTTTAGTGTTAATTTTGTATTCTGAGACTTGGCTGAATTTTTTAATTATTTCTAGGAGTTTCATAGTGGAGTTTTTTGGGTCTTTCATATAGACAATCATATCATCTGCAAATAAGGAAAGTTTGACCTCCTCCTTTCCATTGCAGATTCCCTTTATTTCATTTTCTTGTCTGATTGCTATGGCAAGTGTTTCAAGGACTATGTTGAATAAAAGTGGTGAGAGTGGGCATCCTTGTATTGTTCCTGATTTGAGAGGGAATGATTTCAATTTTTCTCTATTTACTATAATATTTGCAGTAGACTTGGCATATATGGCTTCTATGAGTTTTAGGTAAGGCCCTTCTATACCTATTTTCCTCAGAGTTTTTATTATGTATGGGTGCTGGACTTTGTCAACGGCTTTTTCTGCATCATTGGAGATGATCATGTGGTTTTTGTTTTTGCTTTTGTTGATATGGTGTATTATATTGATTGATTTACGTATGTTGAACCAGCCTTGCATCTCAGGGATGAAGCCCACTTGATCATGGTGTATGATCTTTCTGATTACTTGTTGGATTCTGTTTGCCAAAATCTTATTGAGGAATTTTGCATCTATATTCATTAAGGGTATTGGTCTATAATTTTCCTTCCTGGTTAAGTCTTTGTCTGGTTTTGGGATAAGTGTGATGCTAGCCTTGAGGAATGAGTTTGGTAGTATTCCTTCACTTTCCACCTTATGGAATAGTTTGAGGAGGATTGGTGTTAGTTTTTCCCTAAAATACTGAAAAAATTCTGCTGTAAGTCCATCTGGGCCTGGACTTTTATTTGTAGGTAGAGCTTTTATTACTGCTTCATTTTCTGTGTGCGTGATGGGGTTATTCAAGATTTTTATATCTTCCTCATTTAATTTTGGTATTTTATATGCATCTAGGAAGTTGTCCATTTCTTCCCTTGTCTCAAATTTGTTGGAATATAGGTGTTCAAAGTAATTTCTTATAATATTCTGAATATCTGCAGGATCTGTTGTAATTTCACCCTTTTCATTTCTAAGTGCATTAATCTGTGCCTTTTCTTTCCTTTTCTTGATGAGATTAGCAAGACGTTTGTCAATTTTGTTAATTCTTTCAAAGAACCAGCTTTTTGACTCATTAATCTTTTTTATTGTCTTTTTAATTTCAATCTCATTTATTTCAGATCTGATCTTTATAATTTCTTCTCTTCTACTGTCTTTTGGCTTAAGTTGTTCTTGTTTCTCTAGTGCTGTAAGGTGCCCCATTAGCAAATTTATTTGTGATTGTTCTGTTCTTTTGATGTGTGCATTTATGACTATGAATTTTCCTGTCAGGACTGCTTTCATTGTGTCCCACAGATTTTGATATGATGTACTTCCATCATCATTTAACTGTATGAAGTGTTTGATTTCTTCTGTAACCCATTGTTTGGTCAGTAGTAAGTTGTTAAGTTCCATGTGTTTGTATATTTTCTTCTGTTTCTATTCCTATTGAGTTCCAGTCTTATTCCATTATGGTCTGAGAGTATGCAGGGTATTATTTCTATGCCTTTGTATTTGTTTAAGGATGCCTTATGTCCTAGGATGTGATCTGTTTTAGAAAATGTTCCTTGTGCTGCTGAGAAGAACGTATAGTCAATTGATGTTGGATAGAAAACTCCGTAAAGGTCTGTTATGTCCAAGTTTTCTGTAGTGTCTTTCAACAGTTGTATATCTTTGTTGGTTTTTTGTCTGGTTGATCTATCTATTTGTGACAGTGTGGTATTAAAGTCCCCTACTATAACTGTGTTGGGGCCTATGTGTCCTTTCAGATCTAGTAGTTTTTGGTTTACATAATTGGGTGCTCTAGGGTTGGGGGCATATATATTGATAATTTTGATTTCTTCCTGTTCTAATGTTCCTTTCACCAGTATGTAGTGTCCACCTTTGTCTCTCTTTACCTGTTTTCTTTTGAAGTCTGATGAGTCTGAGATTAATATAGCTAACCCTGCTTGTTTTTTGGGACCTGTTGCATGAAATATTGAATTCCAACCTTTTATTTTCAGTCTATGAGTTTCCTTGTGGGTGAAGTGTGTCTCTTGTAGGCAGCATATTGTGGGTTTCTGTTTTTTGATCCAGTCAGCCAGTCTGTGTCTTTTGATGGATGAGTTGAGGCTGTTCACTTTCAGAGTTATTATTGAGGTATGTTTCGTGTGTCCTGCCATAGTTGCAGTTTTTCCATGTTGTTCACTAGCTTTACTTTTTTCTCAGCTCATTCTCCTCCAGCTTTTGTCTTTTTTTCCTCTGGGGACTCTTGTGTTGTTGGTTTCTCTTTCACAATCCAAGTCTCCTTTGAAAATTCTCTGCAGTGATGGCTTAGTGGCTGCAAGTTTCTTTAAGCTTTCTACATCATGTAGAATTTTAATTTCTCCCTCTAGTTTAAAAGATAGTTTTGCTGGATATAGTAGTCTTGGTTGGAATTTGTGTTCTTTTAGTGTTTGAATGCTATTGCTCCATGATCTCCTGGCTTTTAGCGTCTGGGTTGAGAAATCTGCAGTTATCCTGATGGGCTTACCATTATAGGTCACCTTCTGCTTTTCTCTTACCACTTTCAGTATTCTCTTTTTGTGTTGGGCTTCTAGTACTTTAATTATGATGTGTTGTGATGAAGTTCTTTTCTGATCCACATTGTTTGGTGTTCTATATGCCTGCAGAAGATCAATGTTCATTTCTCTTAAGTATGAGAAATTTTCTTCCATAATTTCCTTAAATATGACCTTTAATCCTTTTGTTTCATCTTCAGTCTTCTCTTGGACTCCCGTAAATCTCAGATTGTTTCTCTTTGAATCATCTATCAGATGTTGTAATAATACACCTTCTTCTTTTTTTGCTTTGCTTTCTTTATGGTCTTTCTGTTCCTGCTCTGCCATTTTGTCTTCTAAATCTGATAATCTATTTTGAAATTGTTCGATATCATTGCTTATTGTGACCTGTGTGTGTTGTGCATCCTGTAATTCTGCATTTATTTTTCTCATGTCTCTATTGTGTTCTTCTCCCACTTCTTGCATTGCCTTCACTCTCCTCCAGTTCATTTCTTCTTTGATCTCCTCTACTTGCCTCTCATAGCTTGCTTTTAGCTTAGCTAGGTCTTGGTGTAGCTCCTCTTCTAAGGCTCTCATGTCCTGTATCATTTCCTGCTTTATTTCCTGTTTTAGTTCCTGCTTTAATTCCTGCTTTAACTCACTGTATTTCTGGGCCCAGAATTTACCTTCATTTGTGCCATTTTCATCTTTAGCTTCTGTATTTTTGGGACTCCTGGTATGCTCTTCTGGAGTGTCAATATTTTTTGAAGAAGATTTATTTCCACGTTTCCTCATGGTTCTGCTGTCCCTGGTGGTTTCTGGTTATCTATCACTTGCTTCCTCTATGTGGCTCTCCCCAGGAGGGCTCTGTCAGGTCCTGGGAGAGCCCAGCCTCTGCGTTGACTCCTGTGGCAAGGGGCAGTGGAGATATGAACTCAAGCCCCGCCACTCTACACCCGTGTGGCGCTGTCCTTCATTATCCAGGCCCCGGAACTGCCTCAAGGTCTCCTGGTACTCAGGACACCTGTGCACTCTTCTGGTCTGCTCCTGTGAAGGTCCTTCTGGTTTCCGGCACTCCCCGCCTCTTCCACTGGACTCCAAGGCACGAGGAGCAGCTGTGAGCTCCACTCGTGGCTCTTAAGCAGTTTCCTCTGGCCACCTTCACTTGCTGTCACCTCTGCAGGGCTCCAAGTCCCGGGAAGCAGCCGTGCGCCCTACCTGTCCAGATGCAAGCAGCTTCCTGCAGCCGCTGGCCAGCCCCGCCTCTCCCGCGAGACCTCTAGGTGAAATTTGTCATTCTTAATGGTAGAGTAATACTCCAGTGTGTGTGTGTGTGTGTATCACATCTTCTTTATTATCCAGTCATCTGTCCTTGGGAATATTGGCTTCTTTTAAGATTTGGCTATTACAAATTGTACTGCTATAAAGGTGGTATGAATGTATTGCTACACTATGATAACAACTCTCTTGGGAAGATACCCAGAAGAGGTATATCTGGGTCAAATGGGATGATAATGATGTTCATTTTTCTGAGGAATCTCCACAATGCTTTTCATAGTGTTTGTACCATTTTGCAGTCCCATCAGCAATGTAGGAGGGTTCCTTTTTCCTCACAGGCTTATGCCTTCATCTTCAAGAGTTTTACCTACTTTTTCTTCCAACAAGTTCAATTTCTCCATTTTAATATCTAAGTCTTTAAGCCATTTTCGTTGGATTTTGGTGCATGGTGAGAGTTTTCGGTCTAGTTTCATTCTTCTGCTTATGGCTAGCCAGTTTTCCCAGCAACATTTGCTAAAGGGGCTATCTTTACTCCAGTGTGTATTTTTGGCCTCTTTGTTGTAGGTCAGATGGCTGAAGGTCTTGGGGTTGTTGGAGGATTCTCAGTTCTATTTCATTAATTCAAGTGTCTGTCTTTGTGCCAATGCCATGTCATTTTTATCACTGTTGCTGTGTAATATAATTTGATATCTGGTATTGTGATGCTTTCTATTTTGGGTTTGTTTGTTAGGATTGTTTTAGCTTTTCTTGGCCTCTTGTAGTTTGATATAAATTTTCAGGTCATTTTTTCAGTTCTGTAAAAATTGCTGCTGGTATCTTGATTGGGACTGCATTGAAAATTTGTATATTAGTTTAGAGAGTTTGGCCATTTTAACAACGTTGGTTCTGCCTATCCAGGAATAGGGGATGTCTTTCCATTTTCTAAAATTCTCTTGGATTTCTTTTTTCAGAGTTCTATAGTTCTCAGTATAGAAATCCTTCACTTTCTTTGTTGATTCCTAGATATTTAATTTTCCTTGGAGCTGCTGAGAGTAGAATTGTTTTCTAATCTCTTTCTCTGTGGTTTCATTGTTGCTGTAGAGGAATTCCACTTATTTTTATGTATTGATTTTTTATTCTGCAACTTGGGTGGATTTGCTTATTAGGTCTAAGAGTCTTCTGGTAGAGTTTTTGGGGTCCTGTATGTGAAGGATCATGTCATCTGCAAATAAGAATAGTTTGACTTCTTTTTTGCCTAAGTGTATTTCCTTTATCCCAGTCTCTTGCCTGATTGCTCCAGCTAAGGTTTCAGATGCTATGTTAAATAGGAGTGTTGAGAGTGGACACCCTTGTCTTGTTCCTGACTTGAGGGGCAATGTTTTCAGTTTTCCCGTATTTAGGATGATATATGATGCTGGCTGTAGGAGTCTCATAAATTGCTTTTATAAGCTTGAAGGAGGGTCCTTCTATGCCTATTTTCTTTTGATCAGGAGGGAATATTGAATTTTGTTAAGGATTTTTGGCATTTATTGAGATAATTATGTGATTTTTATCCTTGCTTTTCTTCTTGTGATGTTTTATATTAATTTATTTGCATATGTTGAACTAGCCTTGTGTCCTTGGGATGTAGTTAGTGTTGTCATGGTATATGATCTTTTAAATAATTTGTTGCATTCTATTTGTGAGTATCTTATTGAGGATTTTTGTGTCAATATTTATTAAGGAATTTGGCCTGTAGTTTTTTTTCTTTTTTGAGTCTTTTTCTGGTTTGGCAGTCAAGATGATACCTGCTTCCAGGAAGGACTTGGGCAGTGTTTCCTCTTTCAATTTCATGGAGTAATTTAAGGAGCACTGGCGCTAATTCTTCCCTAAAGTTTCGATAAAATTATTCAGTGAATCCATCAGGTCCTGGGCTTTTCTTTGTTGGTAGATTCTTTATTACTGCATCAATTTCATCCCTGGTTACTGCTTTATTCAGTGCTTCTATATCTTTCAGGCACATGTTTGGTATATCATTGTGTCAAGGAATTTATTAATTTCTTCTGAGTTTGTGATTTTGTTGGAATCTCGTTTTTTGAAATAGTTTCTTATAATTTTGTGGAATTCCATGGTGTCTGTTGTGAGTTCACCTTTTCCATTTCTAAATGCATTGATGTGAATTTTTCTTTCTATCATTTAATGAGTTTGTATAGAGGATTATCAATCTTATTTATCTTTTCCAAGAACTAACTCTTTGATTCATTGACCTTTTCTATTTTTTTGTTTCAATTTCATTGATCCTCTGCTCTGATTCTGATATTACCTTTGGATTTGAGTTGTTACTGTTTCTGAAGGACTTTGAGGTACATCATTACATCATTAATTTCAGATTGCTCTTTTTTATATTTGCACCCATAGCTATTAATTTCCTTCTTATTACTGCTTTTGTTGTGTCCCACAGATTCTGGTAGGATGTACTTCCAGTGTCATTAGACTTTAGGATGTTCTTGATTTCTTCTGTGATCTATTTCTTGTTCAACAATGCATTATTTAATCTCCATGAATTTAAATGGTTTCTGTAGTTACTTTTGCTATAGATTTATAGTTTTATTTCATTATTATCTGAAAGTATGTGGGGAATGATTTCAATTCTTTTGAATTTATTTAAGCATGTCTTATGTCCAAGAATATGGCTTATTTTGGAAAAAGTTCCGAGTGCTGGTGAGGAAAAGGTGTATTCTGTTGACATTGGAAAGAATAGTCTGTAGATATCTGTTAAGTTCATTTACTCCATGGTGTGATTTAGCTCTGTTTCTTTGTTGATATATTTGTCCAGTTGATCTATTTTTGAGAATAGGGTATTGAAGTCTCCTAGTACGATTGTATTGGGGCCTATTTGATCCTTCATGTCTAATAGATTCAGTTTATAGAACTGGGTGCACATACATTGGGTGCATGTATATTTTTATTTGTAAGTTTTTGTTGAATTGTTTCTTTTACCAGTGTATAGTTACCATCTTTGTCTCTTCTAATCTGTTTTGGTTTGCTTGTTTTGGAGTTTCAGTAGCATGTGTGTAGTATTCATTTTCATCCTTATACCTTCAATCTGTGTGTTTCTTTGTGGGTGAAGTCGTCTCTTGCAGAAAAGAAATGGTTGGGTTTTGTGCTTTGGTCTACTCTGCCAGTTTGTGTTTTGATTGGTGAGTTGACTATTGCATGTAATTATAAAGAGAGTAATTATTATAAAATTTTTATTGAGGTCTGTCATTGACATTTTCTTCGTTACACTTTCGTTTTAGATTTTTTTTTTTTGGTCTGTTTTCTTTGGTGTTGCTTGTGCTCGTGTGTCTGTCTTTCTTTAAGTTTCCTTCAAGCATTTTCTGCAGTGCTGGGCTAATGGTTGCAATTTTTTTAGGGATTCTTGGTCATGAAAACTTTTTTTAAAAAAATTTTCTCCTACTATTTTATTAATATGCAAATGTAATACATAGTATTTACGATGAATTTGGGTGTTTCGTACACATATGTATCATATCGACTTTACAATTCCTTCTCATTTTTTACCCTCCTACACCCTCCCTATCCTTTCCCCCAACTCCGGCTATCACTTCATGTGGTTCCAAACAATGTTTGTGTTCTGGGCTTTCCAAATCAGAGAAACCATACAGTGTTAACATATTAATCTTCCACACCTAAGTCATTTCACTTAAGTCACCACTCTAACTCAACTTCCTATTCCTCGAATGGGTTCACAGTAGTTAAATCTTGATGCCTCTTCTCTGAATCCAACCAATCCCTTTAATGGGATATTTACCAAAAGTTTTTTTTCTATATTTTGCTGTATCTTTGCTGCTATCTTAAACCTGGCCTTACCCACCAGTTCACAATAGAAAATAACTACAAGCATGTAGTTCAAAAGACAGTAAATTTGGGAAAGAAGAAAAAAAGTTAAATTTCAAATACCTTCGCTCAATACTGGAAGGTGCATACTTGTACATTCACAGGGTTTTCTTTGCATCAATCAGTTTTCTTAGGATAAATTTTCATCAGTGACCTAATAAGTGAATTGCTACACTAAAACAAAGTTAATACTATAGCACATTGCTACATTAAATGAACTTCAATCTATACCACATAAATAAAGTGACAGATATGAAGGCAAATTTAGTTATTTCATAATTTTTTAACTTTCATAACTTATTTACTCATATTTCACTGATTACTAAAATATTTTTTTCTCAGCTCATTCTCCTCTAGCTGTTGTCACTTTTTCTCTGGGGTCATTGGTGTCACTGGTCTCCCTTTCACTGTCCAAGTTTCCTTTAAGTATTTTCTGCAACACTGGCTCAGTAGCTACAAATTCCTTTAAGCTGTCTCTGTCATGGACAGTTTTAAGTTCTTCCTTTAAGCTAAAAGATAATTTTGCTGGATATAGCAGTCTTGGCTGACATCTATGTTATTGTAGTGCTTGGATGACATTGCTCCATGATCTCTTGGCTTTTAGAGTCTGGACTGAGAAGTCCGCAGTTATCCTGATGGGTTTATCTTTGTAGGTTACCTTCTGTTTTTCTCTTACTGCTTTTAGTATTTTCTCTTTGTGTTGGGTTTCTAGAATTTTAATTATGATGTGTCATAATGAGGATCTCTTCTGATCAAAGTTGTTTGGTGTTCTGTATGTCTGCAATAGTTCCATGTTGATTTCTTTTCTTAGATTTGGGAAATTTTCTTCTATTATTTCATTAAACATGTCCTTTAAGCCTTTTATTTTGTCCTCAGTCTTCTTCTGGACTCCCATAATTCTGAGGTTGTTTCTCTCCTTGAATCATCTATCAGCCATTGTAATGATTCGCTTTCTTTATTTACTTTGTGTTCTTCATGGCCTGTAAGTTGAAGCTCAGTCACTTTATTTTCTAGGTTTTAAATTCTATTCTGAAGTTGTTTAATGTGGTTGCTTATTATTTCCTGTGTGTTTTTCATTTCCTGAATATCTGCATTCAATTTTTCTATATCTCTGTTGTGCTGTTCTCTAATTTCTTGTATTGTCTTCATTATCTTCTGGTGTATTTCTTCTTTGGTCTTCTCTAATTGCTTTTCCAGGTGTGCTTTTAGCTTAGCTATGTGTTGGTGTAGCTCTTGTGCTGTCTGTTTTACTTCCTGCTTTACTTCCTGCTTTCATTCCTGCTTTAATTCCGTGAATATCTGGGCCCAGAAGTCACTATCATTTTTGCCCTTTTAATTTTTTAATTCTGCAATTTCAGTATCCCTGGTACCATCTTCTGGGGAGTCAGGTCTTTTTGGGTCTTTTTGTAGGAGATTTGTTACCATGTTTCCCAGTGGTTCTGCTACCTCTGGCTCTCTGTGGTGTGTAGGAAAGAAGGTTTTGGTGAAGGCCCAGTCCTGAATGCCTCTGGAATCATCTGGCCCAAGGGACAGACAGGGCGATGGAATTCCTGGTCTTAGATGTCTCTGGAAGCCTCTGGGGCTCAGGATTGGCAGGGTGATGTAATTCACTGGAAGCCTCTGGAAGCCTTTGGCTCACGGGATGGACAGGCAATGAACTTTCTGGTCCTAGATGCCTCTGGCGTGCAGGTGAACCGGAAACCTCTGATGTGTGCCAGAGGAATGGGGCGATGATCCTCCTTTTTGAGGTGTCTTGTTCCTCCTGGTCCACTCAGCAAAGCTCTCCATCTGTCCTGGCTTCCCTCCCCCAGACCGGGTCTCTGCACCCTCAGAGCAGAGGCGCCCTTAGCTGTTGAGGGGATCAGCAGCCTTTTTTCCTCTTTTCTCCTCTCTCTGCCACTTGTACCAGTTTCTTCCTAGGCACTGTGTAAGGGTGACCCCAAAAGCCCTGATGTGCTCTTCTGAGCTTTTTTTTACTCTAAAGGGTTCAGTCTTGGGCTTTTTTTCCCCTTCTATTTAAAATGGCTCCTGCTGACATCACTGCCTGTGATGGCTGCTGAGCCCTGTTTCTGATCTGGGATCCCGGGACCTTTTCTAGAGGGAGTGCATGCTGTGTTTGTAGTACATACCACCCATGGGTTGGTGTTTTGGAGGCTAGGGCCGCCAGCTGCCAAAAATTCCCACTTTTCTGGATTCACTCTTCCCTTGGGGCTGAGGTTCTGGCTCCAGACATTCCTTTGTCTGTGGTCTGTGGGTGCTGGCAGCTCAGGGCCATGCCGAGTCGGCTGCTTCTTTCCTCTTCTTCCCATGTGACTTCAGGATTTCTCACCCGCCCGCAGGCTCCTCTCCATTGTTGTGTGCTCCATCCTCTCGCAGCTCTGTCAAACGTTCAGGTTCCTGTGAGCTTTCCTCCATCCTCAGCTGCCTGCGGGACCAGCCATTTGTAGCCGGCTGCGGCGACTTCCTGGGCCACGAGGATGTTTTTTTTCTCTCTGCTTTTGATGATCCTTCGGAATTTCTGGCTTCCCCCTGGCTACCTTTCAGTTGTTAGGGATGCTCCTCTCTTTCCTAGCTACACCAAACACACTTTTTTCTAACTAAATTCTTGACTTTTTAAGTGGGTCGTTGAGGAGACATTGTGCAGTGCTGTTACTCAGCCACCATCTTGACTGGAAGTCATGAAAACTTCTTATTTCTCTTTCAGTGTTCAGGGATGATTTTGCTGGATACAACAACCTGGGGCTAGAGGAATGGCACAGTGGTTAAAGCACTTGCCTTGCAAGAGCAAGGCCTTGAGTTCAGTACCCCAACACAGCAACCTGGGTTCACACTTGCTGTTTTTAAAGCTTGAAAAAGCTTGTTCCAGGTTCCCCTGGCCTTTAAGGTTTGCACTGAGAAATCTGTGGTACTTCAAATATTTCTCCCTTGGTAGATTAATGTCCGTTTTTCTCTTGCTGCTTTTAATGTTATCGCTTTATGTTGGGTTTCTGAATTATGAATTGTTTCTTTGCTAGTTGAGGTTATTTGGTATTCTATAAGCTTCTTGCATCTGAATGCTAATTTCATTTCTTAGATTTGGATTTTCTTGTATGATTTCAATGAATAAATTGTACCTTTGGTGCTGTCTTCTGCTTTTTTCCCCACTCCCGTAATTTTGAAGTTGGTTTTCCTTGAATCATACATCAGGTGTTGTATCCAGTTACTTTGCTCATTTCTAATTTTAGAGTCGTGCCTAATTGTAGCATTTGTTTCCTCCGCCTTCTCTTCAGTGTTTGAAATTCTGTCCTCACAATATTCAAGTGTCTTCCCCTGCTTTCAAATGAATTTTTTATAGTATGAATTTTGGTTCGATTTCTTTTCAGGTTTTCTACTTCTATCAAAATGTTCCTTCGTATTTTGCATTTCCTTGTTTACCTCAGCCAGCTTTTTATTTGTGGCTTTTATATGCTCAGTAAGCTTTGTAGCCATTAGAACCACTATTTGTTTATTAAATTCTTCTTTAAATCTGCTGATCATTGCTTGCATTTCTTTAAGCATATCTTGTTTCATCTCATGTTCTTGCTTTCTGACTTCCTTTTCTATGAGTCTCACTATTTCAGGGCCCATGACAATAGTTTCTGGGGACTCAGGCTTTTCTGTGTTTGCCCTTTGCCTTATCTTCTCATATTTCTGTTGTTCAGGGATTTCAGTATAAAGCCCTGGCTGAGGGGTTTCTGTGAATGAGTATCAGGGTGTATGCAGGGAGCCAAAAGTCCTCTGATTTCTGTGCTGGGAATAGGCAGTGAGGGAGGACCTAATAGTTTGTTAGCCTATGAGGTGTCTTGTCTCCCCTCAGACTCCTCAGCAAAGTTCTCTTGCCTGTCCTTGCTTCCCTCCCCATAGAGCAGTGATCTCCACCTTCGGAGGTGCTCCCAATACCCATGAGTAATTCAGGTGGTTGGCAGCTTTTCTCTCCTCTCCTCAAATGTCTCTTGTGTCAGTTTCTTTCTGGATACTCATACTCTAAGCAATTCAGGCTTGGGATTTTTTTTTTAAATTAATAAAATGGCTCTTGCCTATGTCACTTCCTGTTATAGTTGTCAAGCACTGCTTCTCCCAAGCTGTCTATGCTCTTGGGGACCTTTTCTAGGGGAAGCTCTCAGTGCATTTGTAGTGTGCACTTCCCCCCAGGTTGTTTCTGGATTATGGGGCTACCAGTTGCTGTCAGTTATCACTCCTACCAGATCCATGCTTACCTTTGTCCGAGGTCTGGGCTCCAGGTAGCTTTTCCTATGTCTGTAGATGCTGGGGACTCATAACCACTCATTATTGGCCTGGGGCAGCTTTGATGTTTCTTTGGGATTTCTGATCTTCCCTTGTACTCCTCTCAGTCATTAGGGTGCTCTTCTCTCTCCTAGCTACATTGAATAGGCCATTATGACTAAAATCTCAACTTGTTAATTGGGTCTATGAGTAGACATTATGCAGCTAGCTATGTTACTCAGCAGCCATCCTGCTCAGAAGTCTAGAATGCCTTTTAAAGAAGCTTTTTTGTAGACTTCAGTTTATCCTCTTGGCCATCTGCACCTAAAATTATGGCATCCTGAATATACTGTCAGTTGTGTTACTGTGAGAGAAAAAAATTCAGAATCCTTGGGTTTTCTTTTGGAAGGTAAAAGGTTCAGGAGACTGTGTGTGTGTGTGTGTGTGTGTGTGTGTGTACGCTCATGTGCATATTTGTGCATACGTGTGAGTATGTATTCTTTAATGATGAAAATGTGCTTTTCCTGGTTGACTCTTTCCAATCATATCAAATAGTCTGATTATTTGATCACCATAGATTACAACTTTAATAACTGTAAGAAATAAATCTATTAGATTTCCTCAGAATCCCTGAATTGTTTTCTTCCTCTTGGTACGGAACTTGTTCATCGCTGTCATTAAGAAGTAAATGTAAATTTAGCTTGAATGAAACTAACATAGCAGCATGGGTCTTAGATATGCTTAGAGATCCTTGTCTTTTTTTCAGTTCTTAAATAGATTTGGGGGATATTTTCACTTGTGAAAGCTGAGATAATTATAATTCAGCTTCCTGTAATAATTACAGTTTTGCATCTAAATGAATTTATCTGAGTTTTGAGCTGTGTGTCTGTAAATTCTTGACATCAGCTCTTTGTCTCCCTTGGAGCTTTGAGGACTATAATGGTGTCTATTCCATAGGGGACTCAATAAACTGTTCTTTCCTTGATTTGTCAAGAATCACAGGAAAATAATTAACTGAAGCATGCTAGAGAGAAACCTATGCTTTTGCCCACAGAAAATTCAAATACACTTCTGCAGGAGGATCACTTGCTGTGTCTGGTACATTCTAAAATCATAATAAATAGGCTAATTGTCAACTAGATGATGAAAAGAGGTTAGAAAAATTGATTTGTCTGCTAAAGACAGAAAAAGACATCTACTCACGCTGGATAATATGCCAAAAGAGATTGGATAGAGTGGGAAATGAAAGAAGGTTTGAAATCTTAAAACCTTTGAAAGTTTTAAAAATCTTTAAAATCATGTTTCTGTTTTAGGCTAGAATACAGAAATGTTGCTAAGCATCTCTAAGTCTCACATATGCCAATTTGTAGAAAGAAAAGGAAAAAATACATATGTACATACATATATACCCCAGCTGCATTGGATGTTTTCAGTGGTAGCCAGAATGATGATTATTACTAATACCAATGTGTCATCAAGTAAGAGACGCAATACAGCTCCCTGCCTGTCTAAATTACAACTTCACAGTTTAGTGAGTCCCTCATTGTGATCATGTCTAGAAGAAAACTGCATAACAATATACATATCTATGATATTTACATTTTGATTTTTAATAAAAATCCTTAACATACATTTTTAAAATTATTTCAATGTCCCTTACTCCTCCATAATTTAAAGACACTTTGACATTTTCTAAGGAATGATAACTAAGTTCTGTACCTCACCAAACTTGTAATTTGCTGCTTTTCTGAGATTCTCCTTGTGCCAAACTACATATACTACATAATATTCCTACCATAAATAAAAAAGCACAGCTTCATGCTCTACTCCTTGGTTGAATAAACCCAAACAGAAACAAAGAAGACATTATTTTATTCATCATGTAAATAATTGTTTTATTCAGTCTCTGGTGTCAGAAACAAAAAAGTTCTGGAGGAATCACATTTGACTTATCAAACCATTTAAAAGAAATAAATGTATCTTTAGAAAGTGCTGTGTGTTCCAAGCTAGCTGGGGCTACAGAGCAAGACTTTATCTTAATAAATAAATATCAGGTTTTTTTTTAAAAAAGAAAGTTCTTCATTTGAAAGTTCCAAAAAAGAGAATAGGAGTATTTCCTTTAGTGAACCACTTAGAAAGTCAATTGCTCCTCCCTTTTTCACCCCACTCAAACTTTTGGTCGCAGTTTGATGTGAAAACTCTTGGCCTGTAAGACACAAACAGCATACTAGAAGAGATGTTACAGTGCTTCCCACCAGAAAATACTACCTAAAAACTTTTCAGATGACTTTAATATAAAATCTCAGACCAATGCAGGTGGTAGATGGGGAAAAAGCATGCTGTGGAGACTAAGAAGGTTGGAGGGTAAAGATGTGTTCGTATACTTATCCACTGATGAGTGACATAACTAGGCAAAACATACAAGGAACAATTCATCCACTGGTACAGGAGAGAAGATAGTCAGTGATGCATGCATGCATGTGTAGTAGTATGGGAAATACGGTAGCAAAAAGATGGAGTGGGTAACTTCTGATTGAATCAATTTTTAGTGAAAAAAGAAGAAGCAAAGTCTAGCTACGGATAAAGACAGATGGAGAAGATCTGAGGTAAAAGAGGATGTGCAGTGATCATCTCAGAGAAAGCGGTAAAAGAATTATTAATGTGTAGGTGAACACAGCAGGATTGCCACGTACAGCTGGGAACTGCTTGACAGGGAAGGCCACAGACCTGGAGGCAGACAGTCAGCGTGGGTGTATGTATACTTGTCATAGCAACTACTTTAGGTGCAGGAATGAAAGAGGCAGCATTAGGTCTATTCAGCACTGGATTTGTACAGTCAAGTACAAGGTCAATGGTATTAACATTAATAATATAGTAAAATCTAGAACTGAACCTTAGTGCTCATAGTGCAGCATCAACCTCACCTCAGATTTGAATCTGAGTTTTAACAAGACCTGCACATAATGCATACTCACCTTGAAGTCTGAGAAGTACCTAAGCAGGAGCCAGCCGAGAATGAGGAAAGATGACTAAAGAGAAGGGAGGTTAAGAGAGTGGGAGGTCAGACTTAGTGTGGACCCTCTATGTGGGTTTCACAGCACCGAGACTGATAGCAGCAGAAACGACTGGGTCAAAGAAAGAGATGAAGAGGGAGTTCAGGAAACATGCTGGTGCCAACACACAATCTAGAAGGCTTAAAGTCCTCCACAGTGATTGGGGCCAATGAATAGAAAGGATGTCTGAAACAGCAATATTATTATCTTAGTTAAATCAATGTTTAACTTACTCATTCTTAAAAATTTGGGAAGAAAGAAGTACCAATGGGTAATCAAGATGCGAAGTTAAAAATTCTGTGTTTAAAAAATAACATATGAATCAAGGATCACTCCTTTTAGAAATTTACATTCCATGCAACTGAGGAAAGTGAACTGGACACATTAACTAACTCCTGAGGCCATCAGATGCATCCTTTTGAGATCAAAATATTGTGAAGACTTTTCCTTCAGTCTTAAATACAGAACATTTACTCATATAGACTTGATGTGCAATGAATTTTGATAAGTTTAACCATTTAAAAAATACCTGAGAGTTTACTGGGAGAAAAAGAGCAGGTGAAAATAAATATGTTAGATTTTGTTTCAGAGTTTTCTGCAAACTTCTGGATTAATTAGACTTAAATTAATTAAACTTTAATTCAACTTTTGGATTTATTTAGAATATTCACAAGTCGTTTTTCAGGTAAAATCAAATGTGAATTTTCTTAATTTCTGATTTGCCCTGTTTTTCTAAAGATTTTGACGGGATATCTTTTGCATATTTGCTTCAAACTATCCTTTCAATTTGATATTCCCATTAAAACAAAATGAGATCTTTTTATTGAAGGCCCTAGTTACTTTGAAACCATTTGGCGAGGACTTTGCCACAAGCCTAAGAAAATAGGTCATTGAGTAGTCCAAGAGGCAGATGAAAATTAGGGCAGATGTGCCAGCTAATGTGGTGATGCTACCCTCTGGCTGCTCCGTAGACAAGACTGATCTTTCTTTGATTTAAAACAAAATTCCAAACTTAACACAAATTAGATAATATGATGTTCAAGGGAAGCTTATTGCACAAAGAATAAATGTACTTACGACAGTTCGAAGAACTTCCTTGATTTTTAAAAATCAAAATTACCTCAATCTGATAAATACAGTCTTTCAAATGCATTTACTGAAAAGTTAAATAAAGGAAGGCACATGGAAAGCCTATGTATAATTAAGTAACAAATTTTGAATTCTTTTAGGATATTATCAGCTTCTCTAAGAATTCTTAATATATATGCAGAACTGCAGGGATTTAGAGTTTTCTATGGCTATCAAATTTGTTTAAAATTTCCCAGAGGAATCTAATGCCACTTTGAGTAAGAATATTAAATAGTTATTATTCATATTAGTGAAAATCATTCTAATCATCATAGGTAACATTAGTGAACAATTACTGTGTGCCAGTTATGAGATACTTTACATATATATATATATATCAGTTCAACACTTATTTGTTACCTTGAGGTACACTTTGCTGTACTCATTTTCAGATGAGGAAGGTGAGGCATGGAGAGTTTAGGTAACTTGTGCAAGGTTACCGGTAAGTCGTGGAAGCAGGGTTCTAATCAAGGCAGGGAGATCATTGCCTTATATAGGCAGATGATATGACCTTGCATATTTAGTTTTGCCTCCTTGCTTCTTCATCTCACTTTTGAGGAAGAATTATACGGTGGCATGTTCTTCTACATAATTTCCCCTTTAGAACTGCCAAGAGCAATTGAAGAGATATAAACAATTCTGTTGTTTATTCATCACAGGGATCCTTAATTATGACTTAAAAGCACTTTTTCTTCAAGAAATCAGGCTGTACGTCTTTTGAATAAGTCCTTTGATTGCACATGCTAAAATTATATTAGAACCAAAATTAAGTCAAGTAAGAGGGAAAGAGCTCAACCTAGCTCCATGTATTTAGTGAAAATGATACAGTCCTTGAGCAATGGAGGCATTTGGAGTAATTTTTGTGAGACGTAGTTTCTTTCTTTCTTTCTTTCTTTCTTTCTTTCTTTCTTTCTTTGTTTTTTTCTTTCTTTCGCCTTCTTCTATATTGGAATTTGAACTCAAGACCTTCATATTGAGTTACATTTCCAGTCTTATTTTTGTGTTGAGACAAGGTATTACTATGTGGCTAAGTTGCCCAGGCTGGGCCTGAACTTGGGGTTCTCCTGCCTCGGTTTCCCAGAGTTCTGGGATTCCAGGCTTGCACCACCACCACCACACCTGAAAGTTTCTGGTTTTCATATGGTATTTCTGTGAGGTTGGTTGACTAGGGCAAGAGCTGGAGTGGGAGGAGTATTTGGAGGCGTGAGATATGACAGTGTGGGGAGAAACTGAGTGAGCTTAGCATCAAAAATTTAAGCCCCATTTTTTCCCATTTTATTGATATGTATACATGCAAAATTTAAGGTTTACAATGGAGTTGAGCATTTTGTGCACATACGTATCCTGCCAAGGTCACAAGGGCTTTCCCACTCTCTTTCTGTCCTTTCCCCCACCCTCTCCTCCCTCCCTTCTTCCCCACCCTACCCCCTATTTCACTTTGTTTTTTGCTTTAAGTTCCATAATAGTTGTGATCTGGGATTCTCATATCAGACAGACCATTCGATGTTTCACCTTCTGCTTCTGACTTACTTCACTAAGCACGATGTTCTCAAGCTTCTTCCATTTGCCCGCAAAGGCCTGCACGCTGTTGGACTTTATTGGTACATAGTATTCCATTGTGTACAGATACCATAGTTTGTGTATCCACTGGTGTGTTGATGGGTATTTTGGTGACTTCCACGTTTTAGCTATTGTTAGTTGTGCTGCTATCAACATGGGTATACATATATCTCTGCTGTGTGTTGTTTTGGCCTCTTTTGGATATATTCCCAGGAGGGATGTCGCCGGATCAAAGGGGATATTTATTTCTAGTCTTTTGAGAGCATACTGCTTTTCAGAGTGATCGAATGAATTTACACTGCCACCAGCAGTGCAGGAGGGTTCCTTTCTCCCCACAGCCTCACCAGCATTGATTGCTATTTGATTTGTTGATATAGGCCATTCTTTCTGGAGTGAGATGGTATCTTAGCATGATTTGCATTTCTCTTATGGCTAGAGATGTTGAACATCTTTTCATGTATCTATTGGCCCTTTGTACTTCCTCATTTGTGAACTGCCTCTTCATTTCGTTAGCCCACTTTTCAATAGGATCCTTTATTTTGATAGGCTTACTTTTCTTCAGATTCCTGTATATTCTAGTTATGAGCTTCTTATCTGAGGTGTTGGTGGTGAATATTTTTTCCCAGTCCGTTGGTTCTCTTTTTACAATGTTGATAGTTTCCTTTGCTGTGCAGAAGCTTTTTAATTTGACAAGATCCTGTTTGTTAATAATGGGGATAATTTCTTTTGCTCTTGGTGTCTTGTCAAGAAAGTCTTTGCCTTTTAGAAATTTGCCTAATTTGTCTTCTAGAAGGTTTAGTGTTTCATTTTTAATGTGTAGGTCTTTGATCCATTTTGATTTGATTTTGGTGCATGGTGACAGGTGTGTGGCTAGATTCATTCTTCTGCATTGGATATCCAGTTTTCCCAGCACCATTTGTTGAACAGGCTGTCCTTTTTCCATTGTATGCCTTTGACCCCTTTGTCGAAGATTAAGTAATTGAGGGTGTTTGGGTTTGTCTCTGCATCTTCAATTCTGTTCCACTGGTCTATCTGTCTATTTTTTGTGCCAGTACCAAATTGTTTTTACAACCATGGCTTTATAGTATAGCCTGATGTCTGGAACTGTAATGCCTCCTGCTTTGGTCTTGTTGCTCAGGATTGCTTTGGCTATTCTTGGTCTCTTTTGGTTCCATATGAGTTTAAGAATTGTTGTTTCAAGTTCTTTGAAGAAACTTGTCAGTATTTTCATAGGGATTGCATTAAATCTATATATCAGTTTAGGAATTATAGTCATTTTGACTATATTTATTTTGCCTATCCAAGAACAGGGAATGCTTTTCTATTTTCTAATGTCTCCTCTAACTTCTTTCTTCAATGTAATGTAGTTTTCTTTATATACATCCTTCACATCCTTGGTTTAGGTATACTCGTAGGTATTTAATCTTTTGCTGAGCTATTGAGAATGGAATGTTTTTTTGAGTTCTTGCTCAGTAAGTTCATTGTTAGTGTAAAGAAAAGCTATTGATATTTTAGTGTTAATTTTGTAGCCTGAGACTTGTCTGAATTTTTTTTATTGTTTCTAGGAGTTTCATAGTGGAGTTTTTAGGGTCTTACATGTAGATAATCATATAATCTGCAAGTATGGGGACTTTGACCTCCTCCTATCCGATGCAGATTCCCTTTATTTCATTTTCTTGTCTGATTGCGCCAGTGTTTCAAGTACTGTGGTGAATAAGAGTGGTGAGAGTGGGCAACTTTTTCTTCTTCCTGATTTGAGAGGAAACTATTTCAGTTTTTCTCCATTTACTATGATATTTGCAGTAGGCTTAGCAGATATGGCTTCTGTGAGATTTAGGTAGGGCCCTTCTATACCTATTTTTTCAGTGTTTTTATCATGAAGGGGTGCTGGATTTTGTCAGAGGCTTTTTCTGCATCAATAGAAATGATCATGTGGTTTTTGTTTTTGCTTTTGTTGATATGGTGTATTACATTGATTGATTTACGTATGTTGAACCAGCCTTGCTTCTTGGATGAAGCCCACTTGATCATGATGTATGATCTTTCTGATTACTTGTTGGATTCTCTTTGCCAGGAGCTTAGTGAGTATTTTTGCATCTATATTCATTAAGGATATTAGTCTATCATTTTCCTTCCTGGTTAGCCCCATTTAAAGCAGAACAGCTGTACATTTTTGTAGTAGTGATTGATAGGTTTAAATAAAGGTTCCATTGCTTAAAAATAATTCTTTCTTTTGTGACAAGGTCTCGCTCTGTGGTCCAGGCTGGTCCTGAATTCACTTCAGAGCCCAGGCTGGCCTTGGACTCAGGGCAATCCTCCTGTCTCAGCCTCCGAGTTCTGGGATTACAGGCGTGCGCCACCACGCCCAGCTTATGTCATGGTGAGGAATCAAACTCGGGTACTTAGTGCTTGGCTTAGCGTTTGCTCAAGCGCTTTAACCCCTGATCCAGCCCCTCAAAAATAATTCTTTGTCCTAGATTAATCAACTTGTACTAAAGGATGACTGGACTAAAAAGTTGGTTTTGTATGTGTTTGTGTGTATGAACTGGAGGAGAATGACTGATTTTTCTCTTTGTTGGAAGTTGGTGGTGTGGCTCCTGAAACTTTGTATGCAGAATGAGAAAAAGAAAAGATTTCTACCATAGAGGAGATTTCAATGGACAGACTTGTGTGCAGCTTGGTAGAGCTCCTCTGTGGTGGAGCAGAGAGTTTATTTCACAGTTTAGAGACTTTAGTGATAACTCTGTGGGGAGGTCAAGGCTCTTTGATTCAAATAAATCACACAGGACATGTTCTGGAACCAGCTGTATTTGGATGTAATTTCATGTCTTGTGCTGTTCCTAGATGTGTCCAGGACAAATCTTGTTGAAATTCTGTGTGGGTAGGCTGCTTGGCACTAATATACTACCCTGATGCATTCCTTGTCAGGTGCAGAGTACTGGGGGGAAGGAAAACTGAGTTCTGATATAATATAGATTTCCATTATAGTTCAATATCAAACTGGATCTGGTGGCACAAGTTTGTAATCCCAGCACTCTGGGTGGCTGATGCAGGAGGATTGAAGTTTGAGCCCAGCCCTGGTCAACTTAGCAACTTACTGAGATTTTGTCTCAAAATCACAACTAAAACTGAGCTAGGGAGATAGCAGAGTACAGAGGCTCTGGCTTCCGCCCCTAGCACTCTTCCCTGCTGCAGATAGCCACATTCAATATTGTGCCAATAAAACAAAGACAATGGAAGGAAATTCATATGATAGTAGATGCTGAAGGGGATGTGCATTGCAGAGGAACAGATCATGCCCAAGGATACATGTGGCTGTGAAGTCCACTCCTTTGCTCCTTACTTTGCTTCAGGCGTTTAGGAAAAGGAATGATGCTGCAGTGACTCTACTCTGATAGGGGATGGTAAATGTATATGCTGAGTGGGGGCAGGGAAGTGGGAACATATCAAATCACATTACTACTTCACTTGACCTGTTTTTAACCTGGAAATTGTTCTCAAGTATTTCTTCACTCATGGGGGTCTTTGCAGGTGTGAAATGCTTTTGGTCCTGGCCCGTCTGAGTGGCATCATCTGGAAGTCTGTTACAAATGATAGATTGTACTTTTCTCTACTGAATGGGGCCTGCATTTTAACAAAATCTCCAGGTGATTTATTTTATTTTCATGTGAGACTTTGAAAAGTCCTTTTACAATTCATATTCCAGACAGATATTTTCCATCCCAGTATGAATCCACTAGATGTCACTCTTGTAACCTGGTAACGGGGTGGCACTTTTCAATCCAGACTTGTAGGGATCCTTGAACATGATCATATTATTAGATAATTTTCATCCCACCCTTACGGCTACTGATACACACTTTGATTATTTAAGGTAAAATTACCTTTCGTTATGGTTCAAAGTACCAAGGAGAGATTTCTGGAGATGATTTTCATTCTGTTGAATTAGCACTTCTGCTTGCTGTCTGTCTAAAGCCCCTCTGTTGCGTGGCTTAGTCTATCATTATATAACCTTAGTACAGACTATTCTGCCAGTGCTCTGACTGGCTCACTGAGAGCACAGCGCATAGAACAGGCACGCAGGATCGCTTTCTGTGGAAACTACTGGGAGGAGAAAGGAAGTGAGGCTGTACCCTGAAATTAGCATCAACGCTGAGACATGGTTATTGGAAGAAGTGCTGACCTTTCTGAGTTCTTGGAGTGTCTCAGGAGTGGCATTGTAAAAGAAGACCTAGGCTGCTTAGAAAGAAATGTCCCAAATGTAATCTTGTAGGGAGTTAATTTGATCCATGTAGATGCATGAGAACATTTACAGGTAGAATAGCCTACTGAGGGAGGTGATATACTCCCAGAAATATATGCAGGCCCCTCAAAAAGGTCCTGTTTACAACTGGCTAGGTCTGCCTATTAGGAAAGCGGGGTGAAAAGGCTAAAGACTTGGGCTTTAGAAAATCCAGTTTTTGCCGGGTGCCCAGCTTCAGAAAGTTAGCTCTTGAAATAAATCAGCCTCTTGCAAAACTGTGCTCCCTCTGAGTCTGATGTGGTTTTTCATCTGTTTTAGTTAACAAGGGTAGCAAACAAGTCATAAAATAGCAGGTGTGTGTGCATGCGCGTGTGTGTGTCCTGTGTATACTTTCTCTTCTGAGTATAGGGAAGGGTGCTTAATTTATAATACATATCACTAATTGAATGAAAATTATTTAATTTGATTGATTTTATTCAAGAAACAATATTCTTGTTGATGTGAAAACAATATGGTTTTAGCATAAGTATCTTTTTTTTCAGAATGATTAAGGCAGCCATAGTGTTTGCTTCTAAACTTAAGACTTCTTTTTCTAATGTCATTTATTGTGATGTGATTCTTGATGACTAGGAGCAGAATCAGTTTATTTTTTTGTGCTGGAGATTGAACACAGGGGCTTTACACTGAAGTGTATCCTCAACTTTATTTTTTAAATTTTAAGACAGGATATCATTAAGTTGCAAAGTTGCCCAGACTGCATTTGAAGTTGTGATCCTCCTGCTTCAGCCTCCCTGGATGCCAAAATTACAGACATGGGCTACCTCACCTGGCTTGTTCTTAAGAACAATATATAAATTATAGAAAACAAGTTTAAAATGCTCATTCCTTTTCTTAGTCACAACCTAACTTTCTATTTCTGCACTGGTAGAATTTTATATGACTCAATTTTCTTCTCCTTGTTTTCCCATCAGTTTGTTTCTGCTGAGGCTCCTGAGATAGCCATAGATATATCTAGATGGACTGTTTAGCTTTGGACCATGAGTTTAGGAATCAAATAGTCCTTGGACACATTGCTTCATTTCAGTGATTTTCTTTATTTATAGAATAGGGATAAAATTGCCTACCTCAAGGATTGTGGTGAGGATGCAGTAAGATATTGTGTGGAAAGCCTGTGTCATACAGTTATCACTTGCTGTATGATTATTACATGACAGTTTTTATTGCCCTTTCTGCACCTGCCCAGAGATCCCAGTCCTATTGTTTTTTACCCCATAGCTTGGCTGTGAGATTCAGTCGACTGCCTGTGACAGGAGACACTGTTCCCATAGCTTTTCTCTGCAAGAGGGGGCTCTAATCTCTGGAGAAACCTTACTTTTCCTCTGTGTGGCTGATGTGGGCGTGAAGAGGAGGTGGGTCGGTGGTGGAGCCCATTGCTAAGGTCGGATAAGGGGCAAGTCTGGTGAGGGTGGTGAGGGTGTGTTGATTCTGACACAACAACAGGGAGAGAAGTCCTCCTGTAGCACACTGGCATTCTCAGTGAAAATTTCCCTCAGTGTTGTAAATGGTGATTTACCTCAATAGAATTGATAACACAGTTGATACTTGTGGTATAGCGATATCACAGGCTAGCCCATGATCCTGATAACAATTTAGACATGATTTCTAAACAGAAAGGAACACTTAGATGGAAATGGCCAAATACCAGTTGCCTGCTCTTTATCATCTTTACTTTGTTGGAATTACTTCTTGTTTGTTTGTTTAGTTTTTGATCAGAGAAGTCTTTTAGTGACTATACCTCATATACCCTGGGGTCATTGGAATGTTATCTGGTTAGCAGCTTTCCAGCTTCAGAAAGATCTCTAATTCTGAAAAAATCCTGCGGGAGCCTTTGCATTTCTAGCATAAACAACCCTATAGTTTTATTTTATACTTTCCTATTGATGACAAATGATGGAAATTCTGATGTAGCATTACTGTAGTAGTGTGCTAAGATAGAAAGGCCATTAAATATTGCAGAATTATGAGATTACATATCTTACATTCATTCTTTGGTAGACTTTTGGAATACAGTCTGGAGGTTTTGGTTTTTACGTAATTAATGTTAATATATATTTTTGGTAACTGCTTAAAAATTCATCTCATAAGACTTTATATGAGTTGTGGGTCATTCTCTTTTCCCTAACATGTCATTTTAGTTTCCATTGTAGGGGTGAAATTGGTTAAGTTCACTCCCAGTTCAAAGAAGCTGGGAGGGTAGGGAACAAAACTTATAATGGGGTTACTGTGTGGTTTGCAAAAGAATCTGAGGTTTGTTCAGCAAATATAATGGTGCATTGAGGTGTTGTGTTAATGTGGGGGGCCAAAAAATGAGCGCTGTGTGTAGTGAATCTTTTAAGTGGCAGTTTAGGGTTTATTTAAAAATTGGGAGAAAGTTGATAAGTGCAGATGAAGCTTGAGATCCTGTGTGAAAGACTATGCTAGCATTTGGCGTAAGGCTGCAGAGACAGGAACGGAAGAAGAGGATGCAGCAAAGACAGCATGTGGGGATGGCCAGACAACGCATCTACACATAAATAAAACTCGTAGTTTCGTGATGAAGTAAAGTTCCAAGTATTTTTTAAACGCACATCAGGAATATAAATTCTAGAAGTGTAAAAAAAGATTAGAAAGTGAGGATCTTCATAGCATGAGAATGAATGAAAACTGGTACTTATGGTGAGAAAATCAACTGGAGGATCAAGGATAGGTGAAATGGTAGCGATGAAGCATTTTATATACAGAAATAATGAAAGAGCACACGAATAATAAAAACACCAAGTGAAAATGTACAAAATAGTGCTTGGTAAGAAATTCTTGGTCACTAAGTAATAATATAATTAGTGACACTATGGACTAGTTGCTCTTAATACTGTTTTCTTTAAATAGCAATTTATTTGAGAAATCAGTGCACGCTACAGAATCCACCTATTTCTTTTTCTGTCTCTCAGAGGATTTTGTCTAAGATTTCAGGAGCTTTTCAGATCCTCTAGAATCCATCGTAGGCCCTAGATTAAGATCCTTTACCAAAGACCATTGAATAGAGTAAGGATCATGAAATATTATTTAGAGTACTAGAAAATTAGCCAAAATATTAGAAGAGAAATTGTACCCTAAGATTAAAAGATATTCCACAAGTGTTTATTTCACAGGGCAGCAAGTTTTAAAATTAAGGAATGGAATTATACTGGACTTGTGCCTAAAACTAGAGAGAGATTGGTACAGGAAATGATCTGTGACTGTTGTAAAAATACTCACAACTCAGTTGCATTCAATCTTCTGAAGAATGAAAGCCAAAAAAAATCCCATTGTGTCATTACTTGGTTTTAGAGAATGAAACTATGATCAAGTCAATGTGTGTATTAAGTCAAAATTTAAAGTAATATTTTAAAAAGACTGAAACTTGTAGGAAATCTGGAAATGCTTTAAATACGTTAATGCAAGGGCAGGAAAATATGTCACATATCAAAGATTAAGAACCCATAGAAAAACTTTTGCGTCCATTTTATGAAGTAAAAGAAGCAAAAGGAGGGGGGAAAGTAGGCAAGAGATTGTTTAAGTGAGAATAGGGAAGACCTCCAAGTGTGACAGGTCAGGTGTAAATAAGAAGACAGTCCAGCTATAAAGGAGTTCATGAAACAGCACAAAAAGGATTACAATCCAGAAATAAAAGCTTTTTATCCATGAAAGGCAGAAGGTCAACTGGAGAATCAATGGGACTGCTTGATGATCAGGGTGCTCACGGGAAGAAAGGAAGTATGGAGACTCAATGAATACTTTGCTTTGGTCTTTGTAGAAACGCAGAAATCTTCACTGTCATCATGTCTTTGAAGCAAAGAGGTGATATGTGTAGTATTAGATCAAATGGTGGTAAGGGAACAGGATGTTCTGCCTCATTGGTGTGCTGGATATAAGTACATTGCTGAAACTTTATGACATCCATTGTAACCATCTGAGGATACTTAAGGGAATAAATGGGTGCAAATATGAAATAAGTTATGCAGTTATCTTCATTGTGTGTGACTTTCACTCTTGCTTCCATTCTACTAGAACCTGAGGAGGCCCTGCAGTCAGCCCACTGACTGGTGAGTCTCATTCACATTAGTGGACCCTGAGTGCAGGTTTGCTGGCTGCTTTATGCAATGCATGGAAAAAGCGTCTTGTTTTCTGTTATAAGCTTGAATGATCTGAAAAGGTAGATAAGCATCAGGAAAGAACCAAAGATAGCTTGTTTAGACTTTTAAAAAGTCAGCACAAAAATAATTTTACAACAAAGCTTTTCCAAATTGTGTTACTGTGTTATTAGGAGGAATTATCTTGTCACACATAGGTATATTAATAGAGGGAACAAAATGTAGAATGTATGAGTCTGCTGAAGATGGAGATATGTAAACAGAGGCGCCCCTCTAGGGATTTCCGCTGGCCCCTCTTATTAAATGTGTTTATAGATCATCTGGAAGAGGAAGTACACAGCAAAAATTTTAAGGGTACAGGACTAAACACTTTTTGCTACTGTTTATAACATGAATAAGCTTTGAAATATCATACAGAGGAACCAGGAAGTAAAAAGGAAGCCTCAATATGTGCCACCCATGCAAAAAAAAAAAAAGGCAGACTAAATTTGTAAAATTGTGATTCTGAATTGGTTAGAAACCTGGTTTCATTCAAGAATAAGGAAAGGAGTCTTCCGGTCAAGATGGCGGCTGAGTAACAGCACTGTACAAAGTCTCCTCATCAACTCACTTGAAAAGTCAAGAAGATAGTTAGAAAAAGTGTGTTTGGTGTAGCTAGGAAAGAGAGGTGCATCCCCAGAAACTGAAAGGCAATCAATGGGAGGCCAGAAACTTCGAAGGATCATCAAAACCAGATGGGGGGGCGGGGAATCCCCGCAGTCCAGTAAGCCGCAGTGGCCAGTGGCAAACGGCAGACAGGGCGGACAGAGGAATGCTCGTTGGGACCTGAACACCTGACTGAAGGGAGCTGGAGAGGACGGAGCACACAACAACAGGAGAAGAGGCTGTGGGTGGGTCAGAAGCAGCCGACTTGGCGGGACCCCGTGCTGCCAGCACCCACAGATCACAAACAAGGTCCGGAGGCCAGACCTCAGCCCGAGGTAAGTGCGGACCCAGACTAGTGGGAATCATTGGCTGCGGGCAGCCTCAGAAGCACCAACCCGTGGGTGTTTGTACTATAAAGGCAGTGTGCGTTCCCCTTGAAAAGATCCCGGAATCCCAGATCAGAAATGGGACTCAACAGCCGTCGCAGGCAGTGACGTCAGCAGGAGCCATTCACTTTTCCTGCGCACCAGAGACAGTCAGAGGTAGCAGTACCGTGGGGAAACGTGTTAACAAATCTTATACAAAAAGATCTGATTCCCCAGGGGAGGGTGCAAGGGGTGCTGAAATTGCAGAACCCAAAGAAAAGGATAAAAATGGTGGTAACCTCTGAGCCCAGATAGTCAGTGAATTAAAACAGGAATTAAAGGAGGAGTTAAACTGGGAAGCAAAGAAGGAAATAAATCAGACAGCGCAAGAACTACAAGAACACTTAGCTAAGCATAAAGCAAGCCTTGAGAAGGAATTAGAGGAGACCAAAGAAGAATTGGGGAAGCGCAGGCACACATCTCCTACAAAAAGACCTGAAACTCCAGGAGATGAAGTCAGGGTAAATAAAGATGAATATGGCAAAAATGATGGCAACTTCTGGGCCCAGAAATTCAATGAATTAAAATGGGAATTAAAGCAGGAAATTAAACAGACAGCAGAAGAGCTACACCAATACATAGATAAGCAAAAAGCAAGCCTTGAAAAGCAACTAGAGGAGACCAGAGAAGAAATATACCAGAAGATAATGAAGATAAAAGAAGAAATTAAAGATGAACACAACAGAGATATAGAAAAATTGAATGCAGATATTCCGGAAATGAAAAACACACAGTTAATAATAAGCAACCACTTTAAACAACTTCAGAATAGTATGTCAGACCTAGAAAATAAAGTGACTAAGCTGCAACATACAGGCCATGAAGAATACAAAGTAAATAAAGAAAGCGAGTCATTACAATGACTGATAGATGATTCAAGGAGAAATAACCTCAGAATTATGGGAATTGAGGAGAAGACTGAGGACAAAACAAAAGGCTTAAAGGACATGTTTAATGAAATAATGGAAGAAAATTTCCCAAATCTAAGAAGAGAAATGAACATGGAACTTTTTCAGGCATATAGAACACCAAACAACTTTGATCAGAAGAGACCCTCATCATGACACGTCATAATTAAAATTCTAGAAACCCAACACAAAGAGAAAATACTAAAAGTGGTATGAGAAAGACAGAAGGTGACCTACAAAGATAAACCCTTCAGGATAATGGAAGATTTTTCAATCCAGACTCTAAAAGCCAGGAAATCATGGAGCAATGTCACTCAAGCACTAAAAAAACATAGATGCCAGCCAAGACTGCTGTATCCAGCAAAATTATCTTTTAACTTAAAGGGAGAACTTAAAACTTTCCATGACAGAGACAGCTTAAAGGAATTTGTAGCTATGAGCCAGTATTGCAGAAAATACTTAAAGGAAACTTGGACAGTGAAAGAGAGACCAGCGACACCAATGACCCCAGAGAAAAAGTGACAACAGCTAGAGGAGAAGGAGCTGAGAAAAAAGTAGGTTAGTAATCAGTGAAATATGAGTAAATAAGATATGAAAGTTAGGAAATTCTGAAATAACTAGATTTGCCTACATGTCTGTCGCTTTAAGTATATTTATGTGGTATAGATTTAAGTTCATTGAATGTAGCAATGTGATATAGTTTTAACTTTGTGTTGTTGTTTTAGCAATTCCCTTATTAGTTCACTCATGAAAGTTTATCCTAAGGAAACTGATTGATGTAAACATAACCTCGTGAATGTACAAATATGCACCTTCCAGTATTCAGATAAGGCAATTGAATTTTATTTATTTATTTATTATTTTTTCTTCTTTCCAAATTAATTATCCTTTTGAACTACATGCTTATAATTATTTTCTAGTGTGAACTGGTGGGTAAGGCCAGGTTTAACATTAACAACAAAGATGTAGGAAAATATGGAAAAAAAACTTTTGGTGAATATCCCAATGAAGTGATTGGTTGGATTCAGAGAGGAGATATCAAGATTTGACTACTGTGAACCCGTTAGAGGAATAGGAAGCTGGGGTAGAGTGGTGACTTGAGTGAAATGACTTAGGCGTGGAAGATTAATATGTTAAACACTGTATGGTTTCTTGGACTTGGAAAACCCCGAACACAGACATCATTTGGAACCATATGAAGTGATAGCCAGAGCTGGGGGAAGGGACAGGGAAGGGGTGGGAGGGTAGAAGATGGGAAGGGATTGTGAAGTCGATGTGATACATAGATGTATGAAACACCCAATTTCATTGTAAATAGTATGTATTACATTTGTATATTAATAAAAATAGTGGGGAAAAAGTAAAAAAAAAACTTAAGACTGGGCTGGAGGAATGGCTCAGTGGTTAGAGCACTTGCCTAGCAAGCACTAAGTACCCTAGTTCGATTCCCCAGCACCACATAAGCTGGGTGTGGTGGCGCATGCATGTAATCCCAGCACTTGGGAGGCTGAGACAGGAGGATTGCCATGAGTCCGAGGCCAGCCTGGGCTCCGAAGTGAGTTCAGGACCAGCCTGGACCACAGAGTGAGACACTGTCTCAAAATAAATAAATAAATAAATAAATAAATAAATAAATAAAAATAAAAAACTTAAGATTTCTTAGCTGAGAAGAAATATGGAGTAATCCATAAACATAAAGGAACAAATTTATATAAAGTAGGTTATTTTTGAGACAGGATCTCATTCTGCAGTCCAGACTGGTCCTGAACTCACTATGTAGTTCAGGTTGGTCTCGGGCGCATGGCGGTCCTCCTGCCTCAGCCTCCTGAGTGAGTGCTGGGATTGCACGTGTGTGCCACCACACCCAGCTTATGTGGTGCTGTGAAACTGCATGCAAACCTTTGTGCTTACTAGGCAAGAGTTCTAACCACTGTCCTATTTTTTCAGCTCCTAAAATGGGTATTTGTAAGGATGGACATATTACTGAATTATAAAGGTATCTTATGGTTTACCCAGCAAATTCAGTGCTATATGATATTTGAAAAATAATAAACTGGTAGCTTGAGTACCAATTGGTATACACAATTTTTATTTTTGGTAGTACTGGGGATTGTATCTAGGGTCTTTACACTTAAATTATCTCCCCAGTCCTTTTTATTTTTTATTTTGAGATGGGAATCTTGCTATGTTACCTAGGGCTAGTCTTTTTTCCCCCCATATTTTATTGATATGTATACGTGCAAAATTCAAGGTTTACAATGGAGTTGAGCATTTTGTGCACGTACTTATCTTGTCAAGGTGACAAGGGCTTTCCCACTCTCCTTTTGCCCATCCCTCTACCCACACTTCCCTCCCTCCTCCCCCACCCTACTCCCCTCTTTCACTTTGTCTTTCGTTTTATTGATGCATAGTATTCCATTGTGTATAAATACCACATTTTGTGTATCCACTGGTTTGTTGATGGGTATTTTGGTGCCTTCCATATTTTAGCTATTGTTAGTTGTGCTGCTATGAACATGGGTTTACACATATCTCTGTTGTGTGTTGTTTTGACCTCTTTTGGAAATATTCCCAGTAGAGATGTCGCTGGATCGAAGGGGATATTGATTTCTAGTCTTTTTAAGAGATCGTCATACTGTTTTCCAAAGTGGTTGTACGAATTTACCTTCCCACCAGCAGTGCAGGAGGGTTCCTTTCTCCCTGCAGCCATGCCAGTACTGATTATTATTTGACTCGTTGATGTAGGCCATTTTCTCTGGAGTGAGATGGTATCTTAGCATTGTTTTTATTTGCATTTGTCTTATGGCTAGAGATGTTGAACATCTTTTCAAGTATCTGTTGGCCTTTTGCATTTCTTCATGAGTGAACTGTCTCTTCATTTCATTTGCTCACTTTTCAATAGGATCCATTATTTCGGTAGGCTTACTTTTCTTTAGCTCACCTAGGGCTAGTCTTAAACTTGCGATCCTCCTGCCTAAGCCTTATGAGTATCTGGGATTATAGTACATATGAGTTCTTTTTACTAAGGTAATAGAAATTCTGAACATGCAATTAAAATATGTATAGTACTGGAGGTTGAACCCGGGGAGTAGTGAGGTATATCCTCACTAATGAATTAGACTTTTATTTGAGACAGGGTCTCATTAAGTTGACCAAGCTTGTTTGAACTAGTAATCCGCCTGGCTCAGCCTCCTGAGATACTGGGATTAGAAATGTGTTCTATCATGTTTGGCAATGATTCTTGTTTTTAAAATATGATTAGGGTGTGTACTGTATACCAATTAAATAAATGAAGGTGTAATTTAAGTTAAAAAAAAAGAGTAAGGAAAGGGACTTGGAGTCATTGTAGTTGTGTCCTCTGAGTAAGCCAACAAAATCTTGGAAGTGCACTGAAAGTAAAACCACTGTGCCTGATGGTCATGTCCAAAAGAAAGTTGAGTATGAGAAGAACCCATTTCCATATCCTAGCTCAGTCCTCAAAGGATTGTTATTATGGACCAAATTAAACACAAGTGAAAGTGCCTGGTCAATGGCAAATATTGAGGGCAGAAAATCTCAGAAGGGATGTAATAAAGTTGGACTCCCTGTCTGGAAGAAATCATCCAATCTGCCACCCGCTCTAAGAACCCCATAAGAAATTTTGTACCAGATATCCACCCAGCTTTTCTTCTTTAGTTGCAAGAGCTCACTTCTAACAAGGAAACAATTTAATGTTTTTAAATAGCTCTGATGGTCACCAAGGACCTTTATACTTAGTTGCAAGCTGCCTGTGCCTTTGCATTACAGATCAACAAAATAATAAAGAAGAACCTTCAGAGATTGTCAGATGAAACCCCTTATTTTATGATGAGGACCAGAAATATATAAGTGAAATAAAATGTTAGGAAAAGAAATGAAAGACAGATGACTAATTTGTGAACTCTCATTTTTCAATAAATAATCAATTGTAAAATTTTCTACATAGAATCCCACCTGCCCCTATAGGTTATGGTTCAAAGTCAGTTGAGGTTGATTAACTCAAAGTGGTGGGCTCTCTGGAAAGTGTGGAGAGTGCTTGCTATTCCATTTTGAGTCTTAAAAAAAATCTGTTATTAGTAGCAACACTTTCCAATTGTTAATAAATACATTAAATGACATTGCTAATATCTTAGCAATCAGTTTTCCTCTGGGGGGAAAATCTGGTTTGGATATCTTACTAGTTTTAGAAATGTGGCATATAAGAAGCTTTCTCTGTGAAATAATGATTTTTGATAAGCATTTTTCTTTGAATTGCAAAAAACTGTGAAGGCTAAGTTATGGAATGAATTTGTCATCTGAGATTGTACACATCTTTACCAGCTGTCTTCGTTACTTTTTTGTCGCTATTGACTCAATATCTAACATCTACAGCTTTAGAGAGGAAAGATTTATTTTAGCTCACAGTTTCAGAAGGTCTCAGTCTATTCACAGGTGGTTGGCTGGAAAATGGTGGAATCACATGGTGGGGCCAAAACTAGAGCTAGAGCCAGAGCTGCTGCTCTGCAGACAGAGATCCGTAAGGCAGCATGGCACAAGTGAGACAAGGCTGGGAGGAAGGTTGGAACCAGCATACAACCCTCCAGATCAAGCCCCAAGCATCTGCCTCTTTCAGTCAGGCCACACCTCCAACACTACACAGTAACCATAGGTACGTGAGGCTTTTGAGGGACACTCTAGATTCAAACCACAACATCAGCTTTCCACATTTAGACTCATCTCAACATTGTATCTAAATTCACCTTTTTACTTCTAAGATAATTACTGTTGTAGTTTTAGAAATTATCTTTGGTTCACTAGCTCAAAGATATGGAAGTATACTTGAATGATGCAAATTGATTTGCAGATTAATAAGTAGTGATATTTATTTGTTAAAATTAATATCATGTCAGATCATAGCTGCCTGAAGGCTGTAGAACAAATTTGACAGATTGATGACTTGAATTCAGCTCTTTGAAAGCCTGAGGAATCAGAAACCTCTTTGAAACTGTATGTAATGTTTCAAAAAGAAAGAAAGAAACTATAGAGATCTACATAGATGATGCCATTTCTCCAGAGTTCCTGCGAGAGCAGAATCTCAGCTGGAAGAGTAGCTCAGTAGTAGAAAACTTAACTTGCCTAACGTATGTGAGGCTCCAGATTTCACAAATGGGCAGAATAGCATATCTTGGGCTAATCTCTTAACTTGAAACATTTTTTTTTTTTGCCTTCTCATCTCTCCCATCTTGCTCTTTCCCTGTAAACATTTCTATAAGTTGAAAGTCTGATCTCCCTTTCTTTCCTGCCTTCCATAGATTCACCGGTTCCCCAGGTGAACATAATTATTATGTATTGCAAACATATGCTAATAGATAATTATGGGGGGAATAAAAACCTGAGGCCTTTTTCAACAGTTTGAATAGCAGATACTCAATATAGTTGCATTATTCCCTAAGCAACCATGTTGGCTTCAGCTGGTGAGATAAATTTTACGTTCAACGATGGCATCTTTTTCTTCTTTTTACTTCCCTAAAACTTGGGAGGTTATAAATTTAAATGGCACCTAAGGATGTGTTTCTAGCCACATGAGTTTATAAAGCATTGTCTCATTGATATTTCTGTTTTCATTATTTATTAGAAAGTTTATTTTATTTCAATGTTTAAAAAGCTCTTAATATACAATCCCATCTTGACCTTCCATTGTTTTTTATTAGCAACTTCTAATACCAAGCCTATCCTTAGAATGATTTATTTCATTTTCTGCATTGCAATTGGAAGTATTTTAAAGCTGGGGTTAGCAAACTGGGGCCTCTGGGCCTGCTGATTTTATGTGATTCATGAGGAAGATTAGTTTTTACATTTTTAAATGTTTGAAAAAAATCAAATGAAGAATAATACTGTTTTGAAACACATGAAAACAATGTGAAATTCAAAATTCGGTGCCAATAACTAAAGCTGTATTTGATCTCAGGAATACTCATTTGATTCTGTGTCTGGCTGCTTTTGTGCTACAGCAGCAGGAGAAGAGTAGTTGCAGCAGAGATTGGTGACTTGCAGAGTTGTGGTTGTTTACCTGAGCGCTTTCCAGAAAAAGGCTGCTTACCAAGACCTGAACCACAGCACTCCATAGTTCCTCGTGGTCTTTTTTCTTTCTACATATACACACAGGCTATGCCCCAGAGGGTGATACAAGAAGTTATGAGTGCTGTAACTATCATTTCTGTCTGTTCAACTCCAGACATTTTGATAATGAGGAAATTAATACCTTGTTTCTGAAAATATGCTCTCATTGGTGGAACAAATCATGAACTAAATGGTACATACTCAAATATATAAAGATTCTTAGTTATAAAGATATATATATATATATATATATATATATATATATATGTACTCAAATATATCAGGATTCATAGTTACAAATGTATATATCTTCTGTCACATTAAAGTTTCCTTGAAGTTCTATTGAATTATCAGTATTTTATTCACCTGTAGTTTTCAACATACTCCAAACCTGTTATCTTAAAAACTAAATTTTCTTTCTTATCTCTCTTCTAGGTAAGTTTTTCTTTTTTTTTTTTTTTGAGATATGATCCCTGATGTCCAGGTTGATTCTGAACTCACTATGTAGCCCGGCTGGGCATGAACTCAAAGCAATTCTTCTGCCTCAGCTCCTGAGTGCTGGGATTACAGGCATGCACCACCACACCTGGCTCTTACATTTCTTATATACCCACTCCTAGGAAAGTGTCCTAACTAACAGACCCCTCAACCTACCTTCTTCACGTCAGCTATTTGTTTTCTCTGATATTATATCCTAAATCTAAAAGACTGTCCATGTGTGTAAAACAACCTCATTCTTAATTTCTTTGTAAAGAGTTGAAATTTCATCTTCTCTACAAGAAAAAAAGACAGTAAGAGTAATCAAAATGCAAACACTAAAATTTAAGCTTAAAGATCATACCTTATAGTCTAGCTTGAAATGTCTCTATTTAGACAGTTTGTATTATTTTATAAGTAAATATAAGGTGTTTGAAAAAGCAATTCTTTGGATTTTGTTTGCCCTCACCTAAGTGTGTCATAAACATTTTGTTTTTCTCCTTGTCTAGTACAAATAGTAGATTGCCCCACTCTGATTATGCCATTTGGTATGGAGCAGGTATTTGAAGGTATCTGGGAAAACATCCCCAGAGCCAGTCTGCCCTGGTGCAGGCACTGTTTTACATTCAATATGAAACCTTATCTTTCCATGCATCAGAATAAGCAGATAAGGCAAATACAGAGCAAGCATACTTTTGAGGGGGTCAACCACTGAAAGTTACTCATCCATTTTATGAAGGAGTCATGAGGACTGATCCACATCTTGTGGCCAGGCCTTGTTCTCTCAAGGTCTTGAGTGGTATGTGATTCCTGGAGGCCGAATGGATTCAGTTCTTCTAGTGGAAATGTGGTCTGTGAAGGCCTGAGACATTCTTCTGGACAGCGTTTTCAGATGGGCTTATTCAGCCCAGTTACAGAGTCATTCGAACATGGGCACAGAGACAGGAAGAGCTGCATCCCAGTTGTAGCTGTTGATAGCTTCCTGACAAATCGGAGCCAACATTTTTTTACTTTCAAAATGAAAACTAGTTCATTTGTATAGCTTTTCTTTGTATTTCTCTCTTTCCTACTTACTGGTTCATTTCTGTTTTGGTTCTTTAGTGAAATTTCCATTCTGAAACAATCCTTCTGAAGACAACTCTTACCTTTTTAGTCCAGTGTTTTACAGTATGAGAAGCACTGGTAACCTTGTTTGAACAGATGTTACCTTCTGCATAGAGCAGTTAAATCTCTGTATCTGGGCTGCCAAAACTCAATTCATTCTCAGAACTCTCACTGTCAGATAAGAATAGAGATCTGTTCCTCTGAATACTATGTTCAGAATTACAAACCAAAATGTGCCATTTAAAGCATTCTTCTTTATACATTTTTCTTCACTTAATGATCATAATCATACAGTAGTGTAGTGATAAAATATATAAATATTTTTACTATAGAAGCAAGAAGTGAGTTGCCAATTAAAAATATATACACATCTTTGAAAGCCTGTGAAACAGTTTTGTTTTCGACAAAACATACTTTTTTTTTGAAGCAATAGGGTTTGAATTCAGGACCTTATGCATGCTAGGCAAATGCTGTACAATGGAGCTTCATCCTCACCCCTAGAACTTATTTTTGATAGAGGACTTGTATACTCAGGGAGCATAGATATACTTAACATATAATGTGACAAGTGCTAACCTGTACCACAGCTGTGTGGAAGTCATTTATATACACTAACTTAGCTTCCACTTTTAAAATGAAACAGAATTCATGGCTTAATAGAATAATTGTGATTGTGTCACTTTACTTTTTAATAGACCTACCTATGTCAGCTAATAGTATTGCCAAAAATAAAGGATAGCCTCAGACCTTGTAGAAATTTGGGAGGAGATAGTGGTAAAGACCATAAACAGAGTTGCTACCTGATGTTCAAGTGCAGTTTCACTAAAAATTGTTACATGTTGTTAAGTTTTTAAACATCTTTCTACACATAATGAAAAATGTTATGAATGGAACAAACACATCTCATCTACACTTTATTAACAAAGTGCCTACTCATTCAAGGAAAACAGATGTAGAAAAATATGAGCTTTTCTTTTTCTTTCTTTGTTCTCCTTCTTTTACAATTTGATTCCAATGATAGTAAGTAAATTTCATTTACATGCCTTTAAAAACAATTTTACAAGTTAATTTAAATGTTTAAAGACATTTCACTGACCATTTTCTATGTTTAAGATCCAGATGCAATGCATATTGCTTAGAAGAGATCACTTGTTACTTAACTTGCATGGATTACATCTAAGTATCTTTAACTGTGCAAACTTCTACATAATATTTAGACAAAACTCTTTGACACATACCTTGCCTAGTTCTTGTGTATATTTTATGTATATTGATGTATATTTACATACACAGAGAGAGAAACTTGAGAACATCATGCTTAGTGAAGTGAGTCAGAAGCAGAAAGTGAAACATTGAATGGTCTCTCTGATATGAGAAACCCAGATCACAACTATCTCATTGAACTTAGAGTGAAAAATAAAGTGAACCAGTGGGGTAGGGTAGGGAGGGATTGTGGGGTGTGTAGGGGGAGGGACAAAAGGAGAGAGGGAAAGTCCTTGTCACCTTGACAAGATATGTATGTGCACAAAATGCTCATCTTCATTGTAAACCTTAAATTTTGTGCTTACACATGTCAATAAAATGGGGAAAAAAGAGAGAAAGAGAGACATGTATATCAAATACCCTATAACAACCTCCATTTAAGGTTTGAAATTTGGTAACTAAACGAGATAAAATAAAATACTTTCCATGTGCTAAAATATCTTTTTGGTGCTTAATTCAAATGCTAGCTCATTATGAAAAAGACATAATTTTTGTGATAATTTTAAGAATTTTGCAAACACTTAATAAGACTCAGATGTTTTACCCTGTAGTACATGTATGAATCTTTATTCCACTTATATTTACTTTATTTGTTTTTAACAGATTACTTCTGAAAACTGAGATATTAGATGGGTCTAATCATCACTTCGAGTTGTTTGTTGAAAAAAGTGCTAAAAGTTGATGTCCTTGAAGCATAGAAAGTAATGGATGTTGCATTGTGTTTTCATTGATGTATTTATTCTTAGATCTTAAATACTTAACAGATGTGAATATAGTCCTGAGTGATCAGAAACCCAGGTAAAAACATACACTAACAATTTTAAAGGCATTTTTCTCCACCTTATTGATATGTATAGATGCAATACGTAATGTTTACATCTATCTTGAGTATTTTGTGCATATACATATTGTGGCTAAGTTATAATCCTGCCACTTTTCATTTTCAACCCTCCAATCTTATCATCAAATTTAAATTTCTCTCTTGTTTATGTGTTTACCTTTAAGCCAGTTTCAGTAAAATCCCTTAGGACATTTTTGTCATATAGACATGCTAATATTTTTAGGTAAAATAGTTCACATGCAAGTTTGAGTAAAATCCCTTAGGACATTTTTGTCATATAGACATGCTAATATTTTTAGGTAAAATAATTCACATACAAGTTTGAGTTTTAGAAGTCGTCTTCAACCTCTAGAAAGTGCTAGAAACTGAATATACAGACTCCTAATAGATATCCTAATATATCATCTATGCATTTCCAAGACAACCCACTGGTAATAATACATTGTTTTACACATTTATATATTTCATTGTAGCTTTATATAAGCCTTCTATATCTACTTTCCTATTTGAGCTGCCCCAACTTTTTCTTTTCTTATATTAGCTTGTTTGATTTTGGTTTTTACATTAGTCTCATGAGATAGGAAATGTACTTTTCTTGTCTGTGTCCTTGAAGATTGAAGTTATATATATATATATATATATATATATATATATATATATATATATATTATTTTTTTTTTTGAGACAGAGTTTTGCTCTGTAGCCCATGCTGGTCCTGAACTCACTATGGAGCCCATGCTGGCCTTGGTTTCACAACAATCCTCCTGCCTCAGCCTCTCGAGTGCTGGGATTACAGGTGTGCACCACAATGTCCAGCTTATGTGGTGCTGGGGAATTGAACGCAGTACTTAGTGCTTGCTAGGCAAGCACTTTAACACTGAGCCATTCCTCCAGCCCCTGTGCATTGTATTAGGAAGAGGCAATCTGTTAAAGCATATAGGCCCATTGGCTTGTATATGGGTAAATTTTTAAGTTGCAGATCAAAATTTTTCAAGATGAAAGATCTAAATAGGCTTTCTAACTCATTTTTTGTCGAGCATAGTTTTTTTTTTCCTGGAATTTGTGTAATTAATTGGTGTATTCAAATTTACTGTTATAAAGTTGAGTATTCTCTCATAATTAAAGCCAAATTTGTTACTTCATCGTTATTTTTGTCTTTTCCTTTCTGATGAAGAGAATAGCACAATAAGGTAGTGAATGAGAGCACAGGCTCTTGTAATCATTTTATTTGAATTTGAATCAGATTTCATAATTGTCTGGTATATGTTCCTGATAAAGTTCTAGAAATTCTCTGTGCCTTAGGTTTCCAGTTTTAAACATCATAATAAAACAGTATCTACCTTTTGGTTGTGCTTAGAACTTTAGAAATATAAACATGTTTACAAATGTTCATTGTCATATATAGTGAATGCACATGTTTCTTCTAAAGGTCATATACTGAAGCTTTAATAACTAGTGTGGTTTTATGTGGAAAATGAGCCAGTACTGAAGTTATAGAGGTTAAATGAAATCATGTAGGTGAGGCCCTGTTCCAACATTTATTGTGTTTATACCTAAAAGGCATTTTTATTTTGAAATGTAACAACAATTTGACAAAATTGTTATGATGTCACAGAATATTTTATTTTATTTTTTCCCTATACACACACACACACACACACACACACACACACACACACACACGCACACACACACACACACACACACACACACACACAATACATAATGTTTACTTTGATCTTGAGTGTTTTTTGGCAAAATTGCAAATCCTTTTCCTCTCTCTCTTCAACTGACCCACCTGAAATCCTCTTCTAATTCCTAATATTCTCCTCAGTTAGTTCTGTGTAGTAATTGTGATCTTGCTTTCTCACATTAGAGAAAACACTCGATATTCAACCTTCTCCTTATGACTCATTTTACTGAGGCTGACTGTCTCAAATTGCATCCAATTACCTACAAGAGCCTCCAACCTGTCTTTTTAGATGAGTAGTATTCCATTGTGTATAAATACCACAATTTATGTATCAATTGGTCTGTTAATGGGTATTTTGCTGTCTTCCACATTTTAGCTATTGTTAGTCGTGCTGCTATGAACATGGGTATGCATCTATTTCTGTTACATGTTGTTTTTTACTCTTTTGGGAAAATTCCCAGAAGAGGTATTTCTGGATCAAAGGGGATATTTATTTCCAGTCTTTTGAAAACTTCCATATTGCTTTCCATAGTGGTTGTACCAGTTTACATTCCCACCGGCATTGTAGGAGGGTTCCGTTTTCCCACATCCTTGCCAACATTGATTGCTGTTTGTGTTCTTGATATACGCCATTCTCTCTGGAGTTAGATGGTATCTTAGTGATGTTTGATTGCATTTCTCTAATGGGTAAGATGCTCAACATCTTTTCATACATTTATTGCCCATTTGAACTTCTTCGCCTGAGAACTGCTTATTCACTTCGTTTGCCCATTATTCAATTCAGCCTTTGATTTTGAGGGGCTTCTTACTTTTCTTCAGTTGCCTGCCTATTCTGGTTATGAGCCTCCTATTTGAAGTATTTGTGGTGAATATTTTTTCCCATTCTTTCAGTTCTCTTTTTACCCTGTAGATAATTTTCTTTTCTGTGTAGATACTATTTAATTTGACATATTACTATTTGTTAATTCTGGGGCTTTTTCTTTTGCTTTTGGTGTCTTGTTAAGAAAGTCCTTGCCTACACCTATATCTTTTAGATATTTGCCTTATTTGTCTGCCAGAAGGTTCACTGTTTCAGTTTTAATGTCTAAGTCCTTGATCCATTTTGATTTAATTTTGTGCATGGTGACAGGTGTGTGTCTAGATTCATTCTTCTGCAAGTGGGCATCCAATTTTTCCATTTGTTAAAGAGGCTTTCCTTTTTTTTCAGTGAATGCTTTTGGCTTTTTTAAAAATGAAAGATCAAGTAGCTGAGAGTACTTGAGTTTGTCCCTGCAACCTCAGTCTGTTCCACTAGTCTACCTGTCTGTTCTTGTGCCAGTACGATATAGTTTTTATAATTATTGCTTTGTAGTATAACTTGATGTCTGGAATCCTAATGCCTCCTGCCTTAGTCTTGTTTCCACACCCCTCACCATTTTCATTGATATTCACATGCAATATATAATGTTTACAATGAACTTGAGTATTTTATGCACATATATATCATATTAACTTTATAATCTCTTTGCATTTTGGCTTTCCCACAACCTCTTCACCCCTTAACTCCCACTATCACACACATTTGGTTCTACATAATGCCTGTGTTCGGGTTTCCCAAACCGACGAAACCATGTGATACTTAATATATTTAATCTTCTGCATCTGACTCATTTCACACAAGTTGAATCACCACTCTTTGGCTCAGCTTCCCACCCCTAAAATGGGCTGCAGTGGACAAATCTTGATGACTGTTCTCTGAATCTCGCAGAGTCCTTTATTGGGATATTTGCCAAAAGTTCTTTTTTAAAATATGTTACTGTATCTTTGTTGAAATTCTTTAACATGGCCTCACCCACCAGTCCACATAAGAAAAGACCTACAACCATATAATTCATAAGGCTAGAAAATGTGAGAAAGAAAAAGGGAGAAGTTAAATTTCAACTTTAGCTGAGTACTGAAAGGTAAATGTTTGTATATGCAAAAGATGTTCAGGTTACCATTACATCAATCAGGTTTCATAGGATAAACTTACATCAAAGACTGAATAAGTGAATTGCTGCAATACATGAACATAAGCCTATATTGAATTATACATTAAATGAATTTAAATCTATATCACATAAGTATGTTACACTTAAAGCAATACACATAATAGTGTACTTTGTTATTTCAGAATTTTTTAACTTTCATAAATTATTTACTCACATTTCACATATTATTAACATTTTTCCAGGTTTGGCTTATAATTTTATGTATGTATCTGTCCATAAATTCATGCATACATGTATTAAAGGTTTTGTACCAATTCCCCATGTTGAATATAATTAATTATGTTTTGCAAACTAATATACTATTACAAATAATAATTATGGGGGAAATTTTACAGATTTTATGAAACAGCTGGTACTGTTTTAGAAGTATATCAATCAAATGATTTGAATGCCAGTCTTATTTTTTGTTACACTTTATCTTTAGTTGTTTTCTTTCCTTCATGTTTTTTGGTACTGCTTGTCTCTGCTTTTCTCAAAGATTCCTTCAAGTATTTCCTGTAATGCTAGGCTAATGGTCACAAATTTCTTTACAGATTGTTGGTCATGAAAAATTTTTACTTCTCCTTCAATTTTCAGGGATAATTTTGCTGGATACAACAATCTGGTTTGCCACTTGCTGACTTTTAGAGCTTGACAAATTTTGCTTCAGGCTCTCCTGGCCTTTAAAGTTTGCGTTGAAAAATTCAAGGTAATTCAAATGGGTTTTCCTTGGTAGAACAATACCTGTTTTTCTCTTGTTGCTTTTAGTATTTTTCTCTTAATGTTGTACTTCTTAGGTTTTGATGATGATATGTCATGGCGAGTCTCATTGCTAGTTGAGGTTATTTGGTGTTCTGTAAGCTTTTTGTATCTGAAAATTAATTTCTTTTGTTAGATTTGGGAAATTTTCTTGCATGATTTCAGTGAATAAATTTTTGTACCTTTGATACTGTCTTCTGCTCTTTTTTCCACATTCATAATTCTGAGATTGGTTCTCTTTGAATCATCTGTCAGCTGTTGTGTCCCACTACTTTGCTCATTTCTAATTTTGGATTTTTGCCTAATTATAACATTTGTTTCCTCAGCCTTGTGGTCAAGGTCTGAAATTCTGTCCTCACAATGTTTAAGTAAACTTCCCTTGCTTTCAAATGAGTTTTCATATCCTGAATTTCATCTAGATTTCTTTTCAGAATTTCCTCTTCTCTATCAAAATGTTTCTTATTTACCTCAGCCAACTTTTTATTTGTGGCTTCTATATGCTCAGTGAGCTTTGTATCCATTAATACCACAATTTAAGTAGTAAGTTTCTGTTTAAGCCCCCTTATTGATGCTTACATTTCTTTGAGAATGTCTTGCTTGAACTGTTTGCTTTTTGACTTCCTTCCCTATGAGTTCCACTACTTCAGGGCCCATGGCATTAGTTTCTAGGGTCTCAAGTGTGTCTGTGGGTGTCCTGTTACCTTTTCTTATTTCCATGTTTCTGTTGTGGAGGGACTTCACTTGAGAGATTTAGCTGAGAGGTTTCTTTGAATGAATATGAGGGTGTGTGAGGGGAAGCCTAAGTTCCTGCAAGTTCTGTGCTTAGAATAGTCATTGAGGGAGGACCGAAGTTCCTGATGCCCTCAGATGTGTCTTGATCACTCTTAGCTCCATCAGCAAAACTCTCTCTCCTGTACTGGCCTCCTTCCCCTGCGGGCAAGGCTCTCCACCCTCTGAGTTGCTCCCATTCCACTCAGCCATTCAGAAGATTGGCAGCCTTTCTCTTCTCTCCACAACTGTCTCTTGTGCCTATTTTTTCCTAGGCACTGTTTATGAGTGATGCCAAAAACCCTGATGCACTCTTCTGAGCTTTCTGTTACTCTAATTAGTTCAGCCTCAGGCTCTTTTTTTTTTTTTAAATGGCTCCTGCTTATGTCATTGCCTATTATGGCTGCTGAGTACTGCTTCTGTTCTAGGCTCCAGGAAGCCTTTTCTAGGGGAAGCTCACAGTGCATTTATAGCATGCACTACCCAAAAGCTTGTTTTGGAGGATGGAGCTACTAGCTGCTGTCAATTGGCACTTCTGGATCCATGATTACCTTAGTCTGAGGTTCCAGTCTCCATACTTCCTTCTGTCTGTGGATGCTGGCAGCTCAGGGCCACACTCAACTGGCTGCTCTCTTCCTCCACTTCTCGAAAGTCTTCAGGATTTCAGACCTTCCTTGACCTTTTTACAGTTGTTGGGGTGCTCTTTCCTTTTCTAGCTTGGTCAGAGGTTTCCAGACTCCCAGCCAGCTTTCCTCTCTCTGTGGATGCTGGCAGCTCACTGCTGGCCTGTGGCAGCTTCCTGGGCTGCTGTTTTTTTCCCTTTTCTTCCAGTGTTCCTTCAGGATTTCTGATCTTCTCCTGGCCTACTTTCAGGTGGTGTTTGACTATATTCTCAACTTTTTATGTGGTTCCAGGAAGAGACATCGTGCAGCTCTGTTACTCAGCTGCCATCTTGACTGTAAGTCCCCTGCCTTAGTCTTGTTCCTCAGCATTACTTTGGCTCTTCTAGGTCTCCTTTGGTTCCATGTGAATTGAAGGATTGTTTCTTCATGTTCTATGAAAAAAAATTTTTTTGGTATTTTGGATAGGAATTGCATTGAGTCTGTGTATAAGTTTGGCCGTGTAGTCGTTTTAACTATATCAGTTTTGCCTATTCAAGAACAGGGGATGTCCTTTTTTTAATGTCTTCTACAACTTCTTCCTTCAGTGTAATATAGTTCTCTTTATATAGGTCCTTTACTTCCTTGGTTAGGTTTACTCCTAGGTATTTAATGTTTTGCTGGAGTGTTGAGAATGGAATTGTTCTTCTGAGCTCTTTCTTAGTAAATTCATTGTTGATGTAGAGGAAGGCTGTTGATTTTTTAGTATCGATTTTGTAGCCTGCAACTTGGCTGAATTTGTTTATTATTTACAAGAGTTTTAAGGTGGAGTTTTGGGGTCTTCTGTGTAGATAATCAGGTCATCTGCAAATATGGATAGTTTGACTTCCTACTTTCTGATATGTATTTCCTTTATTTCACTCTCTTGTCTGATTGCTCTGGCAAGTGTTTCTAGGACTATGTTGAATAAAAATGGTGTGAGCAGATAGCCTTGTCCTGCTCCTGATTTAAGAAGAAATGCTTTCAATTTATTTCTATTTACTATAATATTTGCAGTAGATTTAGTGTATATTGCTTCTATAAGTTTGAGGTTAGGCCCTTCTATATCTAATTTTCTCAGCATTTTTATCATGAAAGTGTGTTATATTTAATCAAAGCCTCTTTTCTGCATCAGTTGAGGTGACCATGTGTTTTTTGTTTTTGCTGTTGTTGATGTGATGTATTACATTGATTGGTTTATGTATGTCGAACCCTCCTTGCTTTTTAGGAATGAAACCCACTTGATCAATTTGTTTAGCTGTTAATTTTTAAAGTATTCTTGATATTCAGACTTTTGCTGAGACCTAAATCTTTTGTACTCTTTGGTAGAGATGAAACAGAGTGTAAAACTATGGATATAGATGTTTTATAGCCAGAACATTTATTAGTGTATCTTGGATATGGAGATCTTTAGCAATCTTGACATCCAAACTTTGAAGAAAGGTTTACATTTACAATACTATCCAATATTAACACTTCACTTGCAGATGCTAGTGGCTAAATTAACAGTATAACCAGTCTACCCACAAGATTCATAGGTGCAATATAACCTTACCCTATATTTAACTTAACCTGTTACAGACTTTTTAAAGTGCACTGTTGATAATGGTAATATAACCCAGACAACAAGAGAGTTTTAGATATACAATGGGAAGCAGAAGAATATTCCTATGATAGTGAGTGATCTTTCAGTGCTCCTTTCCCTTTTAGAGAACAACAGATAGGAAAGACCTCTCAAGGCTGGATTCAGATGAGTCAGAGAGAACTCTGAGTGAAGGGGAGTGTCTGTGGAAATATTTATGATACTGTGTTTAGATAGTCAATCAAGAAGGTGAAAGATTCAAATCAAATCAAATATAGAGAAAAAAGGAGGTGGAAAGAAAGTGGAGGAAAGGGAACATGCACAAGAATGGAAGAAAAAAGTAACAAAGAAAGAGTATAAAAATGGAGATGAAAAAATTAGGGAAACATAGTCAATTCAGGAAAAATAGGAACCTAAACCAAAGAAAGATAAAGGAACACAAGAGCAGAACAGCAACGACTACAACAACATCACCAGAACCCAGTGGAACTCAAATCAAAACACAGAATATGAAACAAGACAAAACAAATGCAAAACAAATACAAAATTAGTAACCTCCCCGGTATTAGTTCCATGTAAAGATTCTTGGGTGCTGAGTCTCACAGTCTGGTGAGTTCTACTCAGCTACTGATCCTGAGGGTTTCCTTTTTGTCCTTGAATTATTTCCAACTGGACCTAGTGGGCTTTAGGTGGATGGGTGGGCCCAGTAGGATTTCCAGTTGGGACCCTGCACAGCACCCAGTAGACCTTAACTTAGTGTAGCCTCTGGGTGGCTCTGGTACAGTGCTGGAGAAACCAGTGCCTAAGATGGATTCCAGGTGGGTCCCTGGAGGCACATAAGCTGCTGGAGCCTTGAAAGGGTGCAGGTAGCACAGGTGGCATGCCTGGGGTGGCTTCCTAGCAGGTCCACTGGGGCATGAGAGCTTCTAGTACCTTGGGAGGTTCAGGAGATGGTGGCAGTGAGGTGCAACTCCACCCAAGATGGCTTCCCTGTGGATCCACTGGACATCATGAGCTGCCAGAACCTTGAGAGGTTTCTAGAGAGGGTGGCAGTAAGGCGCTGGGTGTGCCTATGCCCAAGATTGCTTTTTGGCAGGTCCACTGGTGTGCGAGAGCTGCCTGAAATACTACATTTTAATAACACGATGAACAACTTGGACATAACGACTATCTACAGAGTGTTCCATGCTGCTTCATCAGAATACACTTTCTTCTTAGCAGAACACGGAACATTTTTTTACATAGATCATATTATAGGCCATAGACTCATATCTGTCATTGCGCACTAAAATCAGGTCAAAATGGATCAAAAAGCTGGACATCAAAACAGAAAAACTGAATGTTCTGGAAGACAAAATAAGTAAAACTCTAGAAGACACGGGGCAGAAAAGAATTTTCTGAAGAGAATCCCAGCTACACAGAAAAAAAAATTCACAAGAATCAACAAATGGGGCTACCTTATGCTAAAAATACTTACGTAGCAAAGGAAACAATCAATGACATGGAGACACAACTCATAGAATGGGAGAAAATCTGTACCAGTAGTACTTCAGACAGAGGGTTAATATCTAGATTATATAAAGAACTCAAAAAAGTAAAATGTCCTAACTTTATAAATCCCATGAACAAATGGGCAGCTGAAATGAAAAGAAGCTTCTTGGAAGAGAAAGTACAAGTGTCCACCCAGCAATAATTGTAAGAAAATGCTTATCATCACTGGCCGTCAAAGAAATGCAAATAAAAGCAGCCTTGAGGTTTCACCTCACCCCAGGGAGAATGACCTACATTAAGAATCTCTGGAGACTTCAGGTAAAGGTGGTGCCCCAATAACAGAGCTGCACAATGTCTCATCATGTAACCACTTAAAAAGTTGAGAATATTGCCAAAAACCACCTGTTCTATGTAGGTAGGACAGGGAGGAGTGCCCCAACAATTGAAAGGAGGCCAGGGCAAAATCAGAAATTCCGAAGGAACATTGGAAGTGGGAAAAACCCCAGCAGTTCAAGAACTCACCCCAGGTTGATTCAAAACAGCTGGAGTTGCCAGCATCCTCTGACAGAGGAAAACCGGCTTGGAGTATGGAACCTCTGATCAAGCTAGGAGAGGAAGGGGCACCTTAAAAGCTGAAAGAAAGCCATGAGAAGGCTGGAAATCCTGAAGACATATCAGAAGTAGAGGAAAAGAGCAGCCAACTGAGGACCTGATTTGCTGTCATCCATATATGGAGGAAAGCATGGAGACTGGAACCTCAGACCAAGGTAAGCGCAAATCCAGGAGAAGTGGGAATTGACAGCAACTAGTGCTCAGCTTCCAAAAAATAAGCCTGGTGGTAGTGTGTACTACAAACTTACTGTGAATTTCCTGTAGAAAAGACCTCCTGGAGCCTAGAAGAGAAGCAGCAATTGGCAGCCATAAAGGCAATGACACAAAGAGGAGCAATTAAAGAAAAAACCGAGGCCTAACTGATTACAGTAAAAGAAAGCTCAGAGGAGTGTGCATTAAGGTTTTGGGATCACTTTTAAAAAGGGGAAAAATAAACTGGCATAAGAAATAGTTGTGGAGAGAAAAGAAAGGTAACAGACCTTCTGAATGGCTAGGTGTAGTAGAAGCACATCAGAGCGTGTAGAGCCCCTGGGTAGGGAAACCAAAACAGGTGGGAGAGCTTTGCTGTGTGGGTTGGGGGTGATCTTAACACCTCAGAGGCCATCAGGCTGTTAGGTCCTCCCTCACTGACTACTCACAGCATAGAATTTGGGAGAATTTTGGTTTCCCACACACACCCTCATGCTCAGTTAAAGACCTCTTAGCTCAACCTTTCAAGTGAAGTCCCTCGACAACAGAAACATGTGAAGAAGACAAGGCAGAATAGCCACAGAGATATTTGTGACCCCAGAAACTAACATCATGGGTCCTGAAACTCATAGGGAAGGAAGTCAAAAAGAAAATAAATAAGTTGAACAACCAGTTAAAACAAGATATTCCCAAAGAAATGCAAGCATTGATCAGTGGGTTTAAAGAGGAACTTACTAACCAAATAATGGTTTTAGTGAAGACAATTTTACTGAACAAATAAAAAGTTAGCTGAAGTAAAAACGAAAATGCAAGCTATAAAAAAAACATTTCAACAGAGAACTGGAAATTTTAAAAAGAAATCTAGCTGAAGTTCAGGCCATGATAATCTCATTTGAAAGCTGGGGAAGTTGACTTGGACATTTTTATTTTCCCCATTTTATTGATATGTATAAGTGCAAAATTTGAAGTTTACAGTGATCATGAGCATTTTGTGCACATACATATCTTGGCAAGGTTACAAGACCTTTCCTCTTTTCTTTTGCTGCTCCCCCAACCTTACCCCCCTCCCCAATTCCCATTATTTTCCACATTAAGTTCCGTGAGATAATTGTGATCTGGGTTTCTCATATCAGAGAAAACATTAGATATTTCACTTTCTTCTTTCAACTCACTTCATTCAGTTTGGTGGTCTCGAGTTTCCTCCATTTGCCTATAAAAGCCTCCAACTTATCTGACTTTATAGATGCATAGTATTCCATTGTGTATAAATACCACAATTTGTGTATCCGTTGGTCTGTTGATGGGTATTTTGGTGACTTCCATGTTCTAGCTATTGTTAGTTGTGCTGCTATGAACATGGGTATACATGTATCTCTGTTGTATGTTGTTTTGGCCTCTTTTGGATATATTCCCAGTAGGGGTGTTGCCTGACCAAAGGGAATATTTATTTTCTAGTCTTTTGAATGTTCTCCATACTGCTTTCCAGAGTGGTTGAACGAATTTACACTCCCACCAGCAGTGCAGGAGGGTTCCTTTCTCCCCACAGGGTCCCCAGCACTGATTGCTATTTGACATGTTGACATAGGCCATTCTCTCTGGAGTGAGATGGTATCTTAGCATTGTTTTGATTTGCATTTCTCTTATGGCTAGAGATATTGAACATCTTTTCATGTACCTATTGGCCTTTTGTACTTCTTCGTGTGTAAACTGCCTCTTCATTTCATTTGCCCACTTTTCAATAGGATCCTTTATTTTGGTAGGCTTACTTTTCTTCAGCTTCCTATATATTCTAGTTATGAGCTTCTTATCTGAGATGTTGGTGGTGAATATATTTTGAGTTGTGTTCCTTGTAAATATTGAGGATTAATTTTCTGTCAGATATAGTTTGTTTTTAGGTAATATTAAAAAATAACATGTTTACCCACATTTATAGCAGCACAAGTAACAATAGCTAAATTGTGGAAGACCCTGAAATCTCCATCAACAAACCAATGGATAAAAAATAATTGGATATATGTACATGCTAGAGTACTCTTCCATAAGGACAAGTACATTTGAGAATTTTGTAGGTAAACGAATATACCTTGAGACCAACATGCTTAGTGAAATGAGTCAAACTCAGAAATTTAAATATCTCGTGGTTTCTCTAATATGAGAAGTTCAGAATACAGGCATTTTATGGAACCAAAGGGGTGTGATAGTAGGAATCAAGGGGGATGAGGGAGGAAATGGGAGGGCCAGAAATGGGGAAGGGAAGGATTGTAATATATATATATATATATATATATATATATATATATATATATATATATATATATTAACATAATTGGGATATGCTAATATAATTGGAAAATATCTTTGCCCTGACCAGTGTTATAAACCTTTATTTCTATGCATGATTTTGGTTCTTACTATGAAGTCTTGAATCTATTTCTAATTGATTTTTATATATAGTTAAAGTCAAGGCTCTAACTTTGTTCTGCATATAGATACTCAATTTTTCCAAGATTATTTGTTAAAGAGGTTTTTCTTTCCCCTTTGTGTTCTTGGAAACTTTATTAAAAATCAATTGGCTGTAAATGATGAATATTTTTCTTGGTGTCTCAACTGTGTTCTGTTTGTTCATTTGTCTGTTTTTTGCCAATGTTGTGCTATTTTGTTTACTATAGTTTTGTAGTATATTTTGAAGTCAGGTAGGAGGACTTTGATACTCTCAGCTTTTTAAAAGTTTTACTAGAGTTGCTTCGGCTATTGTTGTTTTATATAAATTTTAGGATTTTTTTTCTATTTCTACAATGCGTGTGATTACTATGCTTCACAGTATTAGAATTGCCTTGAAAATGTAGGTTGTTGTGGGCAGCATCGACATTTTAGTAATACTTATTCTTCCAATCCATGAGCATAGAATATCTTTCCATTTATTTGTATCTTTCAAAAATTTCAATTTCTTTCATCAATAGTTTATAGTACTCTGTGTAGAGGACTTTCACCTTCTTGGCTACTTTTTTTTCCCTCCTTCGTTTTGATATATTTTGATCTTATTTTCTTAAATGGACGGTTTGATTTATTTTGAGATTTAGTGTCATGCACTAATAGTAGCATATTTGTGTGTCGTCCCCCCCCCCCCGCCCCCCTGCCCCCCCTTCCTGGATTCTCAAAGCCTTTATAAGCATTGTGTAGTTAATTCACACAGCACTCTTGTGGTTTAGGTAATAACTGTGATTAGAGTTCTTTATGCTGGGTTTAGAAAATCTCTAGAATAAACAAGGCTTTGTTTTGTCAACAAAACCTTTGTAAGCAGTGTTTAATGACTAGCTGACAAAACATTTAGAGTATGGGATAAAAACATAGTACCATTTAATGGAAACTTTGCCCACTTACCTTTTATTTTCTTTCTTCACATTTTTAATCCAAGGGAAAATTTCTACTTTTGTACATATTTCTTAAATGATGTAATGTGGATTCTGATTGAAGAAATAGAGAAGATTTTAAATTTTAGATGAGTAGTTTTCAATTATTATTGAATGTTGGAAATTTTGGAATCATCTCAGATATTTTTTAAAAATATTAATGACCAGGATTAGGTTTTCACTCCCAGAAATTATTCAAAATTATTCAGTTATTCTTTAAGGGGGGTGGACACTGGGAGCTTTTTTTTTTTTTTTTTGAGACAACATTTCCCATTGTAGTCCAGGATGGTCCTGAACTCACTGTGTAGTCCAGGGTGGCCTCAAACAGAAAGAAATACTTCTGCCTCAACCACCCGAGAACTGATAGTACAGGCGTGCACTGTCATGCCTGGTTTCTGTGGTGCTGGGGCATCAAAACCACAGCCTTGTGCTTAGTAGGAAAGCACCCTAACTGCTGAGACATGCCCCCAGCCCTTAAGTAGCTTTTAATCTGAAGGTATGTCGTTTTCAAAGCGTGCTGCTTCCAGGCTCACTGCTTCACCTGAAAACTTGTTAGAAATGTAAATTATTGAGTCACATCTCAGTCTATGTGATTTTTATTTAAAATTTTTTTTCTAGTAATAACTTGGATTCACATGCAATTGACAGAAACAAATAAGAGATGTAGTTGTATGTGCATTCATCTTAGTGTGTGTTTAGTTCCACAAAATTTTATCACATGTAAAAGCTATCGTTATAGTGATGATATGGGTTGCGTTAAAAAAAGAGACAGAGGAAACAACAGCATTCTACATTTTGTCAAGTTTCCAGGTGACGGATGCAACTAAGTGTTGAAAATCATTTTCAAAATGCAAAGGAAAGAGCGAGAACAAGTACTTTTCCCCTATAAGGATAGTCTGATTATTCAATCTGCTAACAGGCCAGTATGCTGGTCACACCAGAGAACCTGGCATTAATACAGAAGGCTATTGCTGTACATATTGTGTTTCTAAAGTCAAGGGTAAAAAATGAATAGCTGAAATCAGACAAATTACCAATTCAGTTTTCTGAAATTGCGTTCAAATACTCTAGTAGCAAATACATCATATAGGGAAACTTCTGTTTTAGTATAATTTCAGTTTTAAACAAAACTAGTATCAAATTCTGTGCTGTGTAGCTTAAACACTTTAAGGTCCATTGTACTGTCTTACTCTGAAAGAGTTGGAATGTTGTTGTACATGTGTGTGTGTGTGTGTGTGTGTGTGTGTGTGTGTGTGTGTGACAACCATCATTAGCTTCTTGAATATTCAGCCTTCATTGTTTAAACCCTTCTCATTTTCTCCCCCATTTCTTTTTTTTTATTTTATTCACCTACTTCTGATAAAATTTGCAGATACTGGCCTTGCCTCAAGTTCTGGCTTTAGTTCTTTTGATGACTATCACTGTTTTCTGTTTTCATTTTATGGCGTTTATTTTGTGTCTGTGGAAAAAAAGTTAAAAGATGCTAGAATAGGAAAACCAGTCTGGAGCGTTGCCCTGTTAACAAAGAGGTTTGTTATGTTAGGTCATCCACCATCTTATGACCATCTCCCGCCTCCATTTTTCACAAATCATAAGTGATGATATTTAAAATTTAAAAGTTTTTATTTCCCCTTTCCCTCCCCTTTTTGTACCCTATTATGGAGACAAAGAGCGTTCTCAGCTTAACCTGGGGGAAAAGTATAGTCAAATGGGGCCTTGTAGAGGTGCGTTTGAGTGTGGCAAGATGTGTAAGCATTCATTTGGCAGAGTCAACAAAAACAGAGTTCAGCCCTGGTAGTTCAAGTGGCGGTACTACACACAACAGTCAGGCAGAGGTGAAGAACTTAGTGACGTAAGTCAGAAGCAGAAGGTGAAACATCGAATGGTCTCTCTGATATGAGAGACCCAGATCACAACTATCTCATGGAACTTAAAATGAAAAACAGAGTGAAACGGGGGTAGGGTGAGGAGGTGGGAGGGAGGGTAGGGTAGGGGGAGGGACAGAAGGAGAGTGGGAAAGCCCTTGTCACCTTGACAAGATACGTATGTGCACAAAATGCTCAACTCCAATGTAAACCTTAAATTTTGCACGTATACATATCAATAAAATGGGGGGAAAAAGAAAAGGTGAAGGGATAAGAAAAGTGGAAGACTGACACTTTTCTTGGAAAAGAAAGGAATTAGTGTTTTTGGAACCCAGTAAGAGCTTAAACTATGGGAGGAGAGGTCTCTGGTTAAAGCTGTAGTCCTTGAGGGATGTGGTTATTTCTAGAGATGTGGTATCTGTGCAGAGAGAGAGCTGCAAAGAAATTATCTGGTCTCTTTTTCTGTGTATCTCTAAGTTTAGTGAAAAGTCTACTGGCAAGGTAACTTGGTGCTCTAGTCCATAGGGTCAGTGTTGAGAGCACTGAACGTCAAGAGAAAGCAAAGAGTGAGTGCAAGTTGGGAGCGTGGAATTAAAAAAAAAATCAAGTGATAAGGGAGAAGGGGCTGGAGGAGTAGCACAGCAGTTAAAGCACTTTCAAGCTCAAGACACTGAATTTATTCCTGGGCAGCACATAAGCTGGGTGTGATGGTGCACACCTGTAATCCCAGCACTCAGGAGGCTGAGCCAGGATGATTGCTGGAGGACTGCTGTGAGTCCAAGGCCAGCAGGGCTACATAATGAGTTCAGGACCATCCTGGGGTACAGAGAAAGACCCTGTCTCAAAAGGAGGAAAGACAGGTCCAGGGAAAAGGAACATAATTTATCGAATCAATACATGATCATGAGGCCCTATCATATATCAATTATAAGCTCTTGGCCACAAATGCATTTATATCTATATTTACATTGACTTAGATTTGGTTTTGAGCTTTTTAAGGTAAAGGAAAATTGGAAAATTGTACTTCACATTATTTTGGCTCCTGCTGTTTTTACAGAATTGTCATCATTGAATTCAATTTCCCTTGTCCTAATTACTAAGAATGGTGGCTGGAAATACCTAAATTCTTCAGCCATTGATGGCGCGCTGGACTTTATGTGGAGGCAGTAAGCCCCAGTTGGCTGTCCATCTCTTTATTATTTCTAATGTTTTTCAAACAGAAATATATTTAGACTTCCAACTATATTTATCATAATTTATGAAATTTTTATTACTGTTTGTAACTAGTTTTTAAGAAATACAAAAAATTCATAGTCCTTAGAGACTATAAGATGATCTGTTTTGCCACCAACATTTCAGAGCAGAGGTTGGCAAAATTTTTTGGTAAAAGGCCATATAATAAATGACTTACACTTTGCAGGCTAACGGATAAATTTCAGAATATTATGCAAGCATTTATACAATAAGAGAGTAAACAAATTTCACAAAATTTTAATTGATGAAATATAACACTTTTTTGTGATGCAGATTTTTCTAATGAGAAGAGTGGAATTCTTTTTGGGTGGATCATACTTCATCAGAATTGATTGCAACTGTTTATCTCTTAATGCTGTTCTGTAATAAGAATTTGCATATTTCATCTTTAAAAATGTCTTTTCACGCAGAAAGGTGCTGCCAAATAGTTATATCAATCTCCAGGCATATGATTTTAATTCAGCATATTCATCACCTGGAAGGCGTGTGTAGAATTTATTAGATTTTTCTTTTACATGTCATTACATTGCAGATAAATCACTTCCAATTGAAAGTTAGATGGAAACTCCTCAATTACACAGTTAAATGGATTTTGAAATATGAAAATTTCCTTTGTACTGGCATCAAGGTCTGAAAACACTGTTATAATTTGAGCTCAGCAAATGTATCTGTTCCAAATTGATGTGGGAATGGAAATAGCACTTTTTTTTTGTTTTATCTTTTGACAACACAGGAAGTAAAGGACACAGCTTAACATTGCTTGTGGTTGAAATGCTATTTGTCATTGAAGGACTTGTATATAAGTGCTATTTTCCCATATATCTTTAGATTGAATTTACGGAAAAACATTATGTAGTCCCTGAGAAAAGCCACTTTCCATAGCTATTCAGTGTCCAATGATAATTTCAAATTGAGAATGGATCTTCTGATTCATAAATTTAGAAAAAATCTCTGATATCAAAAATTATAATGGAACTCTACCACTGAAAGGCATTAAACACCAATATGATGAGTTAAGATATTAAGTTGAATTTCTGTGAAAACTTCACAGAACTAACAATAGTTAAGCTTATCAGAGCAAATGAAGATCGCAATTGTACTCATTGTATCATACATCTGCTGGTATGTTTCCAAAAACATTTCAAATTGTCATGTGACATTTTTAGCATTTGACATTGGTCACATAATAATTTCAAATGTTTTCTGAAGAGTAATTGCTTAATCAACAATATATTGAATAACCATAGACTTTAGATTTCTTACATTTTTAAATAAAAGGCTCATGGCATAGTCATTTTTATCATTATCAAATGTTAAGTATTGGATATAATTACATATGCTATAGTTTTATATGACTGGCAGTGCCGTAGGTGTGTTTACACCAGCATTACCACAAACCCAGAGCAATGCATTGCACTGAGGTTGTTACAGCTAGAACATCATTAGGTGGTAGTTTTTTTTTAAGCACCATTATTATCTCATGGGACAACTGTAATGAACACTTTATATTTTTATAAAACATGAATTTATAAATATTTATCAATGTAAATTTATCCAAGTCCTTTTTTGCTCCACACATACTTTTTGCAATTATAAAATGCAACATATCTTAGCATATTCTATTTCTGTTATGTTGAATTTATGTTTCCTCAATTTTGTAAATATTTTTGCTTGTAGTTCTTTTAAGTAATCTATTCATAGAGAATAATTATTTATATACTTCAAAATTGGTTCTGATTCCTTGTGTAAAGAACAACTGATAAGTATCCATATCATGTAATTTTATTGGAAGCCAGAGAGAACCACTCAAAATAATTTGCCTTACTTGTGCAATGATTATTAAGTTGATGTCCCTAACTCTGTGAGCAACTGCTTTTACTAGAAGGTTTAATAGTCCCAAACAAATTTCCTTACTTTGTATATATTTCTTCAGCCAGTGCGGTGCAATCAGACATGATTTAATTAACTTGCCATTGGTAATAACTTTCTATGCTTACCAAAAAAAAAAAAAAAAAAAAAAAAAAGAAAACCTGAGCCACTCAGAAATTCACTGATTGTGGTTTCATTTTCATTAAATTTTTTTGTAAAGAAATTCTGCTGTGATATGATATTTTAAAATTTGTAATTTTGTGATATTGCTTTCCTGTGAATTAGGCATGTTCTGATTAGTGTTTAATCTGGTATTAATTTATCCTTAAAAGAACACAGTTACACTGTCCTTATATAAGAGACAAAATGCTTTGTCATGTAGCTCAATAACAAAGCTGTCCACCTTTCAGTGTATCTATGCTAAAAGTATGGCATTTTGAACTCCATTTTTCTCTTCATTTCTTGTTTTGACATACCAGTTATATACTAGTAATGATAAAAAATGTGGTGTGACAATAGATGTGACACATGAAATGCTGTTAAGTTATAACTGTGTTGCTATGTACTGAAGCAATACACAGTGCTTAGAGCTCTTGCCTAGCAAGTACAGGGCCCTGAGTTTGATTCCCCAGCACTATATAGCTGGGTGTGGTGGCACACACCTTTAATCCCAGGAGGATTGCTGTGAGTTAAGAGTCAGCCAGGGTTACGTTGTGACTTCATAACCAGCCTGGACTGCAGAGTAAGATCCTGTCTCAAAAAAACAAAACAAAACAAACAAACAAACCAACAAACAAAAAACCAGGAAGAAAAAAAAAAAGAAAAACACTATGTTGTTGTGATTTGTGGTACATTAGCAGGTGTGGAAAGCTATGAGCTACGTGATCTTTTAACGAAACTTTATTATGGACATTTAAATTTGAATTTCACATAATTGTTATGTACCATTGGATATTTTCCTTTTGATTATTAAAACTGAATTAGAGATGCAAAGACCATTCTTAGCTTGTAGGTCATAATAATCTGCACAGCAGGTTGGATTTAGCCAGCAGACTACTGGTGCTGTCCCTTGCTGTTGGTGATGACTGATCTGTGATTCCGTAGATTCTCAGAGGTACTGAATAAGGCAGATGTGCAGGTCCTGCTTTAAAAATTGGCATATAAGAATAAGAAGCATTGTTTTTTGCTTATCATTATATCACCAGCACATAAATGCTTAGCAAGAATTTTTTTTTTTTTTTTTTTTTTTTTTTTGAGACAGGATCTCACTCTGTTGTACAGGTTGGGCTTGCACTCACTATGTAGCTCAGGTTTAGCCTTGAACTCATGGCAGTCTTCTTGCCTCAGGCTCCCGATTGCTGGGATTCAGGCACGTGCTGCCATGCCTAACTAATTTTTATGTGGTGCTGAGGGACTGAAACCAGGGCCTTGCACATGCTAAGCAAGCACTCTGGCCATTGACATAGACCCCCAACCCTGCAAGAATTTTTTTTAAAGATTTTTAAAATAAGTAAATAGTAAGTAATTTCTAGTGTATAATAAGACTATACAGATCTGTTGGCTGAATGAAATGTATGAATGGCTGTCTATCCTGGAGAATAAGAGAGCCTAAATATGATGGAATTAAAATGAATGGCTTACTCTTAGAGAATTTGAAAATAGGGGTGAGTTATCCCTGCGAAGCTGAAGGAGTTTTTAATAGCTGAAAATTATTTTGGCCAGGTTACTACTTAAAATAATAATAAGCTTAATTTAGATGTGAGAAATGTGTGGTAAACAAACAAAACACTGGAGGCCCCCTCTGTGAGGTGCTTTCTTGTTACATTTCATAACAAAATTACTTAAAAAGAATTTAGAGAAGGTTCTCTAGGAAGTTATTTAGAGAAAAATGAAAGAATTTCCAAAAGGAAAGAATGTGAAATCAAAGAGTTTAAGTAGCATATTCCAGGACAGTGAACTTGGCATTAGGACATTTTAACTATTTAATATGTAGACTATTAGAAAAGAAGTCCCTTAGATAATATAATGTGTAATTTATCTGGCTTATCTCTAAGATGAGAGGTGAGGGTAACTGTGGTACCTGTCACATTAGCCAACGTTATATTTTCCACTACATTGTTAAGTCCAATAGGTTGCATTCAAAAAAAAAAAAAATGCAGCCAGCTTTCAAGGATTACCTTCAGCATTGGGCTGTGTTCTCTGGATATGCACTACTTTATCACCTCAGAGTCATTTCTACTCCAGCAGCCCTAACTTTGTGTTCTGTTATTTACCCAAGCAATACTGAACCTGGCATGGCAATGTCAGTCCAAGATTTGCATAAAGCTATTTTTTTTTAACTTAAAAAAATTTGTATCCTGCAATGGTACAAGAGAAGAGGTAATCCTGCTCAAAGGCAGGTCATGTTCCAGAAGCCTGATGAAGTGCCTTTCTCACATCCTGCCTGTGTTGTTGTATTTGAGGCTCTTGCCCTCTAAGCTGAGGTTTACTGTCTTCCTCTGAAAGTTGTAGTATGGTCTACTTTTCAGAGCTTGATTGTGGGAGTTACATAAGACAACACACGTCAGCTCTTTAGTACAGAGCTTAGAGAATGGCACTGGTAGCTATTATTTACATTAAATGACAGATTTTTAGTTCTACTGTTAATTTAAGATGACTAGGTAACTGTTCTCACTGCATAATACAGGCTCATTATGAACAGAGTGAACAGTAACTACTTACAAATGTTGGATGAATGAACTACAGCCTTTTACTATCCACAGAGTATCCCATGGATCTGCTGTACATGTGTGTGCAAGATTTTTTAACAAATATTTTCCTTGTTTTCTAACTTCATTTGAAGAAAGTTAACACAAATTTTATTGAGATTTGTGAGGAAGGATATTCATTCATTATTCATTCATTCTTCATTTCAACAAGCCTTGAGCTACTATGGTGTGCCAAGTATTGAGTGGCAGTGAAGTGGCAGTGGCTGTGATTATAAGTTGCCTCTGATCCTAGAGAGCTTACATGTAGCTGAGAGACAGTCAAGTTATTAATTAACTCAGTAACAGTAAGTGCACTGTGACATAGGCATGCTTGGCTGGCCACCCTGTTCTGCTCTGGTTGCGGGTGCTTGTGAACTTTCCCAGAAGAATTAAAATCTCCATTGAAGGCAGGTGAAGCAGTGATGAAGGGGTTGGAGCATCACAGGAGGGAAGGAACAACCTAAGAGGTTTTTAAGAGCTTAAAAACAGCTTAAGGGATCTTGTCAAACTAAAAAGTTTCTGCACAGCAAAGGAAACTGCCAACATTGTAAAAAGAGATCCAACAGACTGGGAAAAAATATTTACCACCAACATCTCAGATAAGAAGCTTATAACTAGAATATACAGGGAGCTGAAGAAAAGTAATCCTACCAAAATAAAGGATCCTATTGAAAAGTGGGCAAATGAAATGAAGAGGCAGTTCACTCAGGAATAAATGTGAAAGACCAATAGATACATGAAAAGATATTCAACATCTGTAGCCATAAGTGAAATGCAAATCAAAAAAACGCTAAGATACCATCTCACCTCAAAGAGAATGGCCTACATCAACAATTCAAATAGCAATCAGTGCTGGCTTGGCTGAGGGGAAAAAGGAACAGTCCTGCAGGGCTGGTGGGAATGTAAATTTGTACAACTCCTTTGGAAAGCAGTATGGAGAGCTCTCAAAAGACTAGAAATAAATATCCCCTTCGATCCAGTGACACCCCTTCTGGGAATATATCCAAAAGAGGCCAAAACAACACGTAGCAGAGGTATGTATACCCATGTTCATAGCAGCACAACTAACAATAGGTAAAATATAGAAGTCATCAAAATACCCATCAACAGACCAGTGGATACACAAACTGTGGTATTTATAAACAGTGGAATACTATGCATCAATAAAGTCCAACAGCGTGGAGGCTTTTATAGGCAAATGGAAGAAACTTGAGAATATCGTGCTTAGTAAAGTAAGTCAGAAGCAGAAGGTGAAACATTGAGTGGTCTCTCTGATATGAGAGACCCAGATCACAACTCCTTTGGAACTTAAGAAGAAAGACAAAATGAAAGAGGGGGGTAGGGTGGGGGAGGTGGGAGAGGCGGGTGGGTAGGGGGAGGGACAAAAGGAGAGTGGGAAAGCCCTTTGCACCTTGACAAGAAAGGAATGTGTACAAAATGCCCAACCTCATTGTAAACCTTGAATTTTGCACGTATACATATCAATAAAATGTGTGGGAAAAAAAACAAAACAAAAAGCAAGCGTTATCCCAAGGGCAACAGGGAGACCCTGAAAAGTTTTAGGCACATAAACACATTTGCTTATAGAAATAAAAGTAAATATAAATATAAATACATTTTATAGAAATGAAATTTTGGCAATATCATCGAGCCAAAAAAAAAAGACTGTGGGCAAGAAGATAAGTTCAGGGGCTCTGGTAGTGCTCCAGTTAAGATAAGATGGTGGTGATGGGTGAAGATGGAAAGCAAGCAGTCTAAAGATCTTCAAGGTATTAAGGAGTTAGAATCATGTATTATGTGGTCAATAACTATTAGTGAGGCTATGAAGGAAGATGGAATAAATCATAATTCCTCCATACTTTACTTTAGTCTTTGGATTATGTTTTCAGTGCCATTCTTTGAAATAGGAAACCTCGGAGGAAAAGCAGATTTTTGTCTCAAAAAATGAGGGAATTATGAGTTAACTTTCAAGAATTTTTTTTTTTAGTGCTAATGGAAACTTAATATTTTGTATTTTAGGAAAGGACTTCTAGCATGTGTTCAATTTTTACAAGGCTGTGCAACCATCACTACTGTCTTATTCTAGGGGAAAAAATGTTTCAACCTGTCTGGTAGGATAAGAATTTGCATTTAGCCCTATTATTAGTAATGAGTGATTGTGTTTAACAATATGAGGAAACAGAGATAGTTCTCAAAATTACAAAGGAGCAACAAAGGTACCCTGCCTTAGTAATTCAAAGAACTCCCTCCTCCCTACATAACCCAAACCCCCAAACTAAAAATAACTCATTTAAAAGAATAGCTGGTACTGAGATTACCTCTAGTAAATATATCAACTCACTTAACACCAACTACCTCCTCCTAGACCCCAACAATCTTATTTTTAAAATAAATATATGAGTTATTTTATTTGGGTAAAAGGAAAACTGATATCACACCATAGATTGTAGGCAAGAGTGAGATGTAAATATAATGGAAATTCCAGAGGGAGAAGGGGTTTTCGGGGGGGGGATGTGGGACCCTCAGTTCCAGTTGCTGCTCCACAAGCACATTTTCTCCTAACTGCTGAACCAGGAGAGTCAGGAGTGAATCTTCCCAGACAGGTTCAGTCTCCCTGTATAAGTCAAGCTTACAGGAAGGAAGATAACCTAGAGATACTCCCTTTCAGAGGTTATTTGTACTAGGTTTAGGATGCATGAGGGTTGGGAAAATAGAGGGGGGGGGGAGAAGAGGGGAAGAGAGAGGATGCTAAATGTTAACTGTGGTTATTTCTTAGTATGATTTCATTATTTTAATCTCTAGTGTTTTCTCTGCTATGAATATAAGTATTTTTATGAAGTGCTTCAGCTATAATTTGTATTTGTGGGAAAATATGAGTACTGTATACTCTAATATTAAGCCTAGTGTTCATTTTTAATCACTTGTGTTAAGTTAAGCCCTTCAATTTTAAACAATTTTCGACAACACTGTGCAGGATGTGTATTATTATTATGTTATAGATGGAGAAGCTGGTGTTCAGATAAGTTACATGACTTGCTTAGAGATTATGACAATGGCACAAGAATCAGATCGTTCTACCTTCAAAGACCATGAACATTTCTTTTGTGTGAATTATTTTCACTATTGTAAACATTCAGAAAAAAAATGCCAGAAAAGAAAATTCCAACTCCTTCTAATCTGTGATTTATTTGCTCCCTCTCTTTTTCTTAGTCACTTGTACAGAGTTCATTATTATGTAAATATTCAGTAAGTGTTGACTGGTTTCCTTTGTGACTGCAGAAGTTAAATATGGTATAGGATGAGCCAGGATTATTTTTAATGCTTTGTATTTATGGTTTGTATATTTGATTTGTTATTTTTATTCCTTTTGTAGCTAGTGAGTACATAAGAAGTAAATAGTGATGTCAAAGTGACAGGGATTTGGAACAATGACTCAGCAAAAGAAAATTAGCTACCTTCTAGAATGGAACTGTGGAGTCAGGTTAAGGCAGAGAACATTTTCCTGTGCACTTCAGTGTCCTAAAATTAAATAAGAAAAAGGTAGAGAAAACAAATTTATTATATTTTGCTTTCTGTACTGCTGGTATCTGAGATATTTGGGAACTTGCCAAAATATTATACATTGTTTAAAAGTATTGCAAAGAAAAAACTTAGGCATGCACAGGAACTTAACTATATTCAGAATTTGTAGAAAATATTTTCAGTTATTATTGTTTCCTTAGTGTATTAATCATCTCTGTTCTATCAGATACCATTCAACATTGTGCTGATATTTGAGAAGATTATTTGAAAGCTACCATTTTATTTCCTGGCTATAAGATCTAAATTTCTCTTCTCAAATTTAAAAATCAGGCTCTCAGGAAATTCCTCATAATTCTCTCAAGTAAACAGGAAATGGAATTATTTCCTTGGAATATATATGCATTTATTGTCGCAAGCACTTCATAACAGGAGACAGCTGGAACAGAGGCAGATGAATTTACCTGGGAATGCTCTTTATTCACACAACAATCAATCCAATTAATAAATCAAACTATAATAAATTGATCAATTAATTAAGCAGGAAAGCAAGTGTTCTGCCTCCTAATTCCCGGCCTGGGTTCCTTATGCTCACCAGTGCGACGTGTTCTTTTTTTTTTTTTTAATAATTTTTTCCTCACCACCGCCCATTTTATTGATATGTATAAGTACAAAATTTAAGATTTCCAATGAAATTGAGCATTTTGTGCACATACGTGTCTTGTCAAGGTGACAAGGACTTTCCCACTCTCCTACTCCGACCCCGAGCTTAGGACCAGGACGGTTTATATACTATTTTTATGCCTGCAAGCTACAGATAGCTATTTCTGTCGGGGTCCACACGCAGGCGGACAGGAGTTCTGGTTATCGATCATACAAGGGCTTTGTCCGCAGGCTACAGATGGCGATTTCGTCACATGGGGTCCACACGCAGGTGGCTCACAACTTATCAGTATCATACAGAGCTTTAGGCAGTTTCCAGCAATTTACTTAATTGTACTTAATATGGGTTTACTTTTGCTTTGTAATCCTCATGCCGTTCATACCAATGCCTTCAGGTATACTCTCCACATTCTACCTGTGCTCCAGTCATTTATAAACTCACATTTACGATAAAAATAGAATAGTTAAGAAGTACAAGGTGCTTAAAAAAACCAAACACATACTTGAAATGAGAACCAGGGTTGCGTGTTACATTGACATGATTTTCTAGTGGTTTTATTTATTTAGTTTTAGATTTTTTCTGATGCTATTCCTGTTTTTTTTCTAAGACCAATAATAGAATAAGAGTTTAAGAGCAGACAGATTTGCATAAAGCTAGACCTGGTAATATCATGTGTCAGGTGCCTGTCTCTATTATACACCTGGAATTCTGAAGATAGATTGATGCCTTTACAAAATTTATTGCAGGTTTATTTATATATTTATCATTTTTATTTGTTTATATTGTTGATACATATTCATTTCAATATTAATTACATGCAGCTAGGTAGTTTTGAGCCCTTCATATTTAATGTTCACAAAGCACTTTGCATTTGTTGCATGAAACTGGCCTTTCAAGTATGCTGAATAACTCTTTAATATTTTTCTCTTATATCTACCCAAATGAATAATCTGATTTAAAAAAAATCTGAACCATGGATTTTCTGAAGCAGTGTTTCTTTGAGTTCTTTTTGTATTATTTCGCTGTTTACTTAGGGTTATCTATAGATTTGCTTATTATTTTTGTGGGAAGACTATATTCCTGGAGGCTGTCATTTTATTTCTCAGCAGGAAAACATGATTCCAATGCTGTTTTAGCTTTTAGTAGAATTAATTTTTTGTGTTAATAAAAATGTGTAAAAATATTGTGTGGATAAACCATACATCTAAATAAATATCGGAAAGATAAGCTTAACAGTTACAGAGAATGTAAGAGAACAGAATGTTCTATGAAAATGCTTCTTAGCAAGAAAAGGTAGTATTTGCCTGAAACATAGGCACAAATGAAGCTAAGTACATTTCTCTCAAGTAACTGTGGGAGATTCCATGAAAGTAACGTTTCTCTTCCTGTCCTCTAAGAAATAATAATCTCAAATTCATATCGAATTTTTGTGAATGGAAATTGTAGCATACATACACATGCACACACATGCACACACACGATATTATGAAGTTTCAAGAGACAGCTCTAAAATTCAGGTTTGTATTATTGTATGTAATGTTGCAGAACTAAATGTCATAGTAATAATATCACAAGACAATTTTGTGAAATCTATAGGTAAAAATCAGTGCCAGTTAAGTCCGAGGGAATAAGAACACCCAGATAAAATAAATTCCCAGAATATGTAATTTAAGGTGGTCAGAGTGTTAAATTCTTCTACTTTTTATTGAGAAAAACAGTTCTAGAAATGATGTGTGTTTAATTTTGTGGCTTTTTTTTAGGTGTAATAGAATAGGGTTTATGTAAAATTTAGATGAGCAAAAAGTATCCTGAAGTATTATACATTTTATCCCTGAAGAGCATCATGGGATTTTAAGAAATGAGTTTTAACTTAAGAGTGAACCTTGTATCTTGAGGATATGTATTTTGACATGTGAGAATTTTCAGTGGGAGATAGTGAAGAAGAAATATAGCACAGGAAGTCGTCAAATTCAAATTAGGAATATATTAAAGACCTGTGTTCTTTTCTGTTCATATATACATTTTTAAAATTGTCTTTGATATTATTGGAAGATGAGTGCAAATTTATTTTTGTAAGTAACAGCAGAGATAAGCAGGTGCTTATCTGTGATTGACTCACTTTGTGCCAAATCAATGTTGGAAAGTGTTTTCAGCATTTTTGACAAGATAACTCAGTTTTAACAGAAACGAGTCAGTGACAGGAGTATTTAGAATGTAGGGAGTGTTTCAAAAGTTCTGTCATTTAAAAGTGTATTCAGATTGAATTCACTGTTATGGAGAGTTCACATGAGAGGAAACAAAATATGCATGTTTGTGTTTGTACACACACACACACACACGGGGGGGGAGAGAGAGAGAGGGAGGGAGAGAGAGAGAGAGAGAGAGAGAGAGAGAGAGAGAGAGAGAGAGAGAGAGAGAGAGAGAGAGAGAACCTCATTCTACAGTCTAGGCTGGACTTGAACTCACTATGTAGCCCTCTGACTGGTCTCAAATTTGTGGCAGTCCTGCCTCAGCCTCCTGAGTGCTGGAATTACAGAACTGTACCATCAAGTCTGGCTTATGTGGTGCTGGGGAATTGTATGCAGGCCTTGGGCTTGCTAGACAGGTGCTCTAACCACTGTACTATTCCCCTAGCCCTAAATTTATATTTATATATTTATATTTGTATTTATGTTGTCTACAAGTTACTTTGACATGTATTCCTAGGATCCATGTTACGTTTGGTCAAATACAAAAATGCCCTCATTAATCTTGTATATTTTCAACTTTGAATTAAGATTTGAAATTCTGAGTGAAGCTACTAAAAGCCACGCATTTATTAGAGATTCACATTACTACTACATAAACTCATAAATAAAAAATAAAGTTTTATTTTAGGTACTTTGCTGGGTAAGTCTTATATTGAGTTGGGGAAAGAGGAATATTAATGTAGCCCTTAAAAGTTATTTCTGGTGTGAAGATTAGGAAACTCAGCAATTACAGTTTATATTTATACTCAGTAAGGTACCTACATTGTCTTAAGTAATCTTCAAAGTGCAGCCGTGAGGTAGGTGGTGTTATGCTCATTTTATAGATGAGGGAGTTGAGTCTCAGAGATACTGTTTGCTTCCCTTTTTTCTCTCTCCTTATTAAAGGGAGGCACAAGCCAGATAATCCAATGTAAAGGGTCAGCACAAGCTTTATGGAAGAAGCAGTGATAGAAAGACTGAAAGGGAAGATAGAAATCTCCATGTATGAAACTGGGGATGTCACAAGTGAAAAAAATGGCCTACAGACTGAATTTAGCTTGCACTAGAGTGTGGTAGTATCGTCCCTCGTGGAGATGAGTTGTTGTTAAATCTGAACTTGAAAGATTAGAGAAAAAAGGCTTTTCTGATTTTCTCCTTTTTCAGCATGCTCTGTCATTTCCAGTTGAGTGTGCACACTTGTTTATTTGCTTGGATTCTGATGTGCAATCTTGAGCTGACTGTATCACACAAGAAACAAGGAGATGAGAAATATGTAGATGTGGGCACAGAGAGCAGTTTCACCTGGCTTGAGCACAGATTTTCATAAAGAGGAACATGGTTGTAGGGTATTAGGGACCAGATTGTGGATGTTATCCATCCTTTCTTGCCCTCCAGCTCACATGCCTCTTCCATGGAATCTAGGTTGGTTTGGCTGGTCACAATCCAAGTAAATAGTAATTAAGATTGTCATCTATGGGGCTGAGTCTCTGGAAAGGAGGCCCTGAAATTTTAACAGCAATAGAGGTAGGTCTAATTCTATGGGGGATGACCATTTTGGACAGGATCACAAAGATGAGTGTTCTAAGCTTGGAGAAGGAATCATGGTGAAATTGTGTGTAACTAGGAAACTGTTCTGAATATTGCAGATGTTAGTAGTATGCTTTTGGGCAAAGGAACCACAATACTTAATCAATAAAAAGTAAATAAGGCCAAAGAAAAAAATAGAAAAATATAGTCAATTTTATTTGGATGTGTAAGATTGTTTTCTGAACCAACTAATTAAGACAAGTCCCTTTGATTGGACTCTTTCGGTAGAGGTTACTTCTTTCTTCTGCCAGTCTTTGAAGGAGAAATAAGGTTATAAGACATTATATGTATCTTGATCCAAATCTATAGCTCTATGTACGTTGGGATTTGAAATCATGGGCTTTTTCTTCCTACCTGAGGGCCTTTGCACCTGTATTTTCTGCATGAAATGCTCTAACTCTGTTGTTAGTGGGATAGATTCTTTCTTATTCTTTAGGTTTTTTTTAAAATCTGAAAATGTGTCTTTTCTTCAAGAGATTGTCATATAAAAAATTCCCAGAAAGACATATAAGAATGTTTAAACAGTAGTTGATTGAAACTGAAACTGAGTCAAAAGTCATGTTGTACTTTTCACTTGCAGCATTTTCTCATTTGAACATTTTACTTCCTGAATATATTAATTTTATACTTTTCAAAAAGTTAACTGATCAATACTCTACCTTAGTAGAATGTAATTTTCATGAGCTATATGATGAGGCTTTTATCGCTATTATATATTTAATTTACATTAAAATGCACACTAGATACTCATGTTTCACATTGTCTGCTTGGCATAGGAATATATTAAACACTCTTTCATCAATATCTATGGAATTTTTCTGTTTTCAATCATTCATTCACTCACAGTGCTTATTATTTTCATGGAACTAGATTCTGAATTCATAATTCCTGAGGGTACCACGTGATTTGTTATTACGAGCACCATTATCATAAGCATTTGATTAAACATTAATCAATGCTGTGATCAAAATTAGCAAAGGGCTGAAAAACAGTAAAGGTGGAAGGGAGTTCTTTTTAGGTAAGGAGGGCTGGTGGTGTAGCTTAGTGATAGTGTAATTGTTTAGTGTATATGAGACCCTGGGTTTGATTTCTAGGATGGGGGCTAGGGGTGTTTAGATGAAGTGGCCAGGGACAATTGACTATTTACAGTCATGAAAGGAACTGAAAATTGACGTTAGAAAGCTTCATTCTGGATGATATTTGTCAAATTTTGTGGTAGAAATTGCTATATTCTTTAGTTTGATTGCTACTAGAACATTTTGATTCCTTTTCTTTTTTGTATTCTGTTAAGTTTTATCATTCTGTTTTTTTGTTCTTATCTTTTCCCTAAAATGACATAATATTGCTCACTGTCTCTATTAAATGAAAACTTTGTGCCAAAACCACAAAATGTGTAACTCTTTTCCTTGCCTGTAATTACTTCATAAGGTAAGTTCCTACTGTGACTGTACCTAGTTTGTCACACCGAAACAGTGCCATCGATATATTAAATTATTAATATCTACTACAGATAGGTGGAGAGCATTATCATGTGTTCAGAAGAATGAGAGAATCCATTTTGTTTTACACCACTTGATTCACGAAGAGTTATTTCTCTCAGTCATACTTGAGTGCTCATGGTTTCTTTCTGTATGACTGTGCAGAAGGCTGCTTCTATTAAATGCAGGAATTAGAACTAGTACTAATGGTAGTAAGAGAATCTAATAAGAAGAAAATTGTGGGTTTTTTAGATTACTTATTCATGAATAATACAAAGTAACATAAAGTAATAGTATTTTTTAGGCTTTTCTGTCTTACAAAACTTCAGTCTTTGTGTACATGGGTAGGTATTAAAACATTATTAAGAAACATAATTTTATGTTCTTTAAAACTACATTCTTAATCTTCCTGCCATCTCATTATGGTCTTACTTCTTCATGTTTCATTCCTTCACCTTGCAACCAGTACAGAAAAAAAATCAACACTTTATTTCACTATATGTATTTCATGAGAGAGGAAAAAAAAAAGAAAAACCCAAAACAACAGAACATTTTAACCATGCATATCCAGACCAGTCAGTGTGGTAACCAGAGTACTGAGTTCTGGGAAGTGATTGGTGATGAAGACAGTGTCAACCTCACTGGCACTTACTGTGTGGATAGTGATTTGTGTCTGAATTGCATCTTTGTGTACTAAGTGGGTCCATAGGTGATAAATATGTTCCTCTGCTATGTCAGCGGGTCTGGAACATGGGGCTGTATTCTCTATTTGCTCAGGTCATTCTGGCCATATCTTCAGACTGGATAATTTTGTTCTTGGTCAGGATGGTGACCATTGGGATACAGGGAACAATATGGGGCTTTGGAGCTTCTTAGGTCAGTCCTAGATGTGGTGTGGAAGGAGATCTCTAGTTGCCTGGATGGCTTCCAATTGGTACGCTTGCTTAATAGGGGTACATGCTTTGGAATGGTCACCTTGCTTGTCAGTAAGAGCCACAACGAGTTTTCTGACCACATTGTGAATACCTTTAGATGGAAAGTGGCACTGATGGTAGAGTCTCACAGTACTATCCTCTTTGTTCATCAAAATGTGGGTAACTTTCTGGAGGACACAATAGGTAAAACTCTTGAAGATGTAGGCATAGCCAAGGACTTTCTTAATAGGACAACTGATGCAAAAGAAATCATCCCAGAAACAACAAATAGGGTTATATCAAATAAAAATTTTTCTACACAGCAAAGGAAACTGTTAGCAGAGTGAAGAGGGAATTAACAGAATGGGGAAAAATTTTACCTCTTACACCTTGGATAGGAGTCTAATAACTGGAGTATATAAAAAACTGAATTAAAATAGACCTCTTAAAATCAAAGGCCAAATTAAAAATGGACTACTGAAAAGATAGACAGTTATTAGATGAAGAAGCTTAAATGACCAGCAAATACATGAATGTTCAACAATCTTACTAATTAGCGAAATTCAAATCAAAGTATCACTAAGATATCATCTTACCCCTGAGAGAATGATGTATACCAAGAACTCAGATTTTATGAGAAAACTGGTACTGTTTTAGTAGAACATCAATGAAATAATTCAAACACCAATCGTTTTTTGTTTGTTATACTTTCTCTTTAGATGTTTCCTTTCCTCTGTGTTCTTTGGTGTTACTTGTCTCTGTCTCTCTCAAAGATTCCTTCAAGTTTTTTCTCAATGCCAGGCTAGTGGTCACAAATTTCTGTAGGGATTCTTGGTCAGGAAAAATTTTTATCTCACACCTCCTATGTTATTTCCCACAATGGATTACGAGGTGACCTGGACACCTGCATGTACAATCTGGAGCATCATTGGATTGGTGGCTCTGTCGAACTCCCATGATGTCCTGTGGTAGTATTGTGTGTGGAAGATGTAGGACAACAGGAGACAGGACTTTGAGAAGAAATCTCCCATATAGTTAATCCAGGGGTTAGAGACAGAGTCTATTGACACTACTTGAGAAACAGTCATCAACAATAGAACCATGGGGAAACAAGGCAATAAATTGCCTGTGGAAAGCCTAATGCTCCAGAGGTGGATACCATGGGTTCTAAAGCACTGGAACCTACGGGAAATGATATCAAATGAAAAATAGACCCAATGACTAAAAAAGATCAGGGAAGACATACAAGAGATGCACAAGGAGCTCAAAATTGAAATAAAAAATAGTCTTAATAGATAAAACCTATAAGAAGTATAAAGAAATAAAGAAGGAAATGCAAAAACAAATGAGAGAATTCAATAGAGATACAGAAAAAATGAAATCTGGACTCCAGGATATGAAAATCTCAAATGGAAAAATGAAAAGCAAGCTTGAACACTTCAAGGATAGATTGTTGGATCTTTTTTTTTACTCTCAATATATGCGTACCTACACATATATTTTATTTATTTATTTAAAAATATCTTGTTTAAACTCATTTGTTTACTTTTTGACTTCCTTCTCTATGAATTTCACTATTTCAGAGCCCATGACAATGTTTTCTTGGGACTCAGACATCTCTTTGTTTGTCCTGTTGCTTTGTCTTTTCATCTTCCTGTTGTTAAGGAACTTTAGTATAAAGGCCTAGCTGAGAGTTTTCTATGAATGGGTATGAAGGTATGTGGGGCAGCTGAAAGTCCTCTGATTTCTGTGCTGGGAGTAGGAAGTTAAGGAGGACCTAATAGTCTAATGGCCTCTGCAGTGTTTTGATCATACCTAGCCCCCTCAGCAAAGCTGTCCCACCTGTCCTGGTTTTCCTCTCCAGGAGGTAGGGCTTTCCACCCTTGGAAGTGCTTCTATTACTACCCGAGCCATTCAATGGGATCAGCAACCTTTTTCTCTTCTCCTCAAATGTCTGCTGTGTCAGTTTCTTCCTGGGTACTCTTTAAGAGTGTCCATAAAAACCCTGATGTTTTCGTCTGAGCCTTCTACTCTAAACGTTTTAGGAAAACTTTTCTGTGGAACTGGTGGAAGGAAAAAAGAATTGCTAGGCAAAGGGTGTGCGGAATAGAGTTTTCTCCACTTGAAATTGTACACATATTTTATACTCTACAGCCTATTTACAGATTATTAGTGTCCTGAGAGTTCAGTTCAACATCATCTCTGTCTTCAGGTGAGGAAACTAGAACTTCAAAGGTGAAGTAATTTGCCAAAGAGGAAATTAGAACTTGTGAGAATTAAGAAATTTTATAGTTAGCTGTGAGAAAAACTGAATGGAGATTTATATTTTATTATTAATGTCATTTATGTTAGGCCAAGTTCAAGACATGAAGACTACACAACAAAGTTCATGTGCCCTTTCAAATTCACTCAGATATTTATTCATCTTATAGCTGTACAACATAAAGCATAGGGAAGGAGAAGCCTTTAGTTTTGTTACAGAATAAAAGCAAAGTAATAGTAATTGTAAAGAAGCATTAAAAGTGTGGATAGGTGGTAAAGAGTAAATTTATAGGAAGTTTATGGAGCACTGGCTAAATAAAAATTGATATATGCATTTTACAAAGTAATCAAAACAGAAAATATGGAGAAACCCTGGTATGAGAAAAATCACTCCCAGGTTGGGATAAAGAGTAGCCAGTAGCCCTGTGAAGTTTAGAAAGCTTTCAGGGAGAGATGGGGGTGGGGTGGGGTGGGGGTGGCAAGTTAGTCGCTGTTACTCTCTACATGTTTTGTCTTCTTAGATCATAGAGTCCCTACTAGTCAATCCTGGTCCAGGAGTTGGCAGTGAAATCTGTGGGCTGTCACAGACTGCATTGTTTCCCTCTGTCACTCAGTCATCAAAGGTTTAATGTGAGCTTACTCTGTGCTCAACACTGTGCTATATAGATATATTGGGACTAATGGTAAATGAGGAAAGACATTCTTGTACTCAAGGGCCTTTCAGTAAAGTCAGATGTGATTTGCATTAATGGGAGAATAGTGGTGAAAATAAATCTAGGACTCACACTCACAGAAACTGAAAATAGTCCTGCTCATTTATATTTAATTTGACACTGCTAAGGTCATTGGTGTTCAACGGGAATAATTCATGTTTGTTTTAAAGTGCATATAATCTCTTTACTGTACAAGAAGTGAAGAGAGAAGGAGGTAAGAGTTCATGGACTAAGTCCATGATTGGAGATCATGATAGTTCTGCTTTAAAGTCTTTTGGTACTTAACAGCTGGGTGATCTTGTATAGGAGCATAATGTCACTGCTTTTAGCTTCTTTAACTATAAAATGAGAAAAATATATTTACCTCTTAACAGTTACAATAAAATTTGTATGAAATGGGACCTTATAATACCTAATATTCATAATGTTCCTGTTCAAAGAGTTATTTTAAAGGCACAATGCTCAAAAAAGATGACGTTTGGTGTCCCAATTTCCAGGTATGATTTACTCCTTTTCTACTGGTCATGGTCTTCAGAACTTCAAGTTTTGCATTTCACTTATAATAAAGCAATTGCGGTTTTTCTTTCTTCTTTTTAACAAAGAGGAAGAAAGGTTACACTATATATAATTTTTTCTTAGTTTTATACAAAAGTGCTACATAGATAGCATTATATTTTATCCTTTTACCCAAATATATTTTATACTAAAATTGAAACTGTTTCAAGTGTTTTTCATGCTTTTATTTTTAAAAAAGTGCTCGTGGTTGTGTACTTAGCTTTTAAGGCAATATATGGACTTTTTAATTTGTGTCACTTTATACAACTTTGTGAAGGCCCTTTCTTGGCAATCTTGTTGTGATGTGTAATAATAGTGAGGTGAGATTAATTCACATACATTTGCTTAAACAGATTTTGTTGATTATAAATAAAATAGCTTAAAATAGAAATTTAAAAGAGCAGTCACTGCTGCCATTTTCATCCAAAAAAGTAGGAATACCGAAATACTGGGTAGTGATACTGAGGACAGAACGATAGTTGAGTTTTTTTTTTTTTTTCATAGTATTAGGACACAAAGGCAGTGTGGAAAGCTGTTTTCAGAGTCACTGCAGTTCAAAATGTTCATGCTACATCAGGAGCACTAAGAAGGCAGGACAGAGTAGAGCATAATGGGAGGAAGCCCAGCACTGTGATCCTGAACTGAGATACTCTAAAGGGTATGAGCCTTCTCCAGAACCCCCAGTGTTGCAAATATTTCTATTACTTTGGATGTGGAGAATTTGTAATGGTTTAGTTATAAGAAGTAAAACTTAATAAAATACGTTTGAGATGTTTATTTATTGTGAGAAAAACTACTACTCCTTTTTCTTATCATTATCAGATTAACAGATATTTTTCCTTATTTAGCTTTAATGTGTATCAAGTTCTTGTTTTTTTCTTTCTTTGGTAAGGAAGAGGTGTTTGTAAATACTAAAGAGGTAAAACTTGACTGGTTGAAATATCACAATCTTGGACAAGGATTTCATTGAAAAACCACAAGACTTTTGAGAGAGAGAGAGAGTTATTAAGCTCGTATATCATAGTTTCAAAATTTTGGCTTTAAAATCAATAATAAGCATTAATAATAACATCTATAATTCTAATTTATTGGTACCTCTGGCCCTACCTATGTCAGTTTATATCATAAATATATTATCTCTATTATTATTAATGGCAAGGTAAAAGGTGACTATTATCTTCATCTTACATATGAAACAACTCAGGAATTAAAGTGGTTACATTTTTCTTAGCTAAAAGAATTGAGAAATGGTGGAATAACTTGAATCCAGATTTTTGTGATTATTTGATTCTCTTAGCTACTGCATTATGATACGAGAAATGTAGATTGCACAGAAAAGTATAGACTTCCAAAAGTTGACAATTTATGAAGCCTGAGAGACATGAGTCTTGCACTATGTATGATAGAAGGAAAGATGAGGTGTTATTCTAGGTAGAGAGTTTTACAAATAGAGGATCTTACCAGTGTCACATGTAATTTATTAAGAGCATTAAGTGGAACAGGGAACTTCTGCTTAAGATGGTGGCCAAATAATAAAGCTGCATAATGTCTCCTTATGGACCCACTTAAAGAATTTGAGAATATAGTCAAAAACTTCCTGCTCAATGTAGCTAGGACAGGGGAGAGTGACATAACAATTGAAAGGAGGCCATAGGAAGGCCAGAGACCCTGAAAACAAATTGGAAATGAAAGTAAACATTGGCTCAGGAAGCAGACCCAGACCATCTGTGAATGACTAGAAGACACTAACATCCACAGGCAGAGGAAAGTCCCGCAGATCCTCTGACAGAGCTAAGCGTGGATCTGGAAGAAGTCAGAACTGACAGCAGCTGGTAGCCCTAGCCTCCAAAAATTGAGCCTGTTGTTAGTGCATACTACAACACAATGCTAGCTCCCCTAAAAAGGCCTCCTGAAGCCTAGATATAGCAGGCATTGATGTAAGCAGCTATAGCAAGCATTGATATAAGCAGGAGCTATTATAAAAAAAAAAAAGAGCCCAAGACTGATCTGATGAGAGTAAAGGAAAGCTCAGGAGGGCACATCAGGGCTTTTGAGGTCACTCTTAAACAGTGTCTTGTAAGCAACTGGCGTAAGAGACAGTTGAGGAGAGGAAACAAAAGTAACTGGATACAACAGCTGATGGATGATTCAAAGTGAACCAATTTCAGAATTATGGGCATGGGAGAAAGACCAAATGACAGCACCAAAAGTATAAAGAATTTATTCAGTGAAATCATACAAGGAAATTTCCCAAATATAGGAAAATAAATTAATTTTCAGGTATAAGAAGCTTATAGAATACTAAGAAACCCCAACTAGCAATGAGACTCACCATGACATCATAATCAAAATCTCAGAAACATAAAGAGAGAATATTCAAATCGGCAAGAGAAAAACAGTCATTATTCCTCCAAAGCAAATCCATTAGAATTACCTCAGATTTCTCAATGCAAACTTTAAAGGCCAGGAGAATGAGGAATAGAATCTTTCAAACTTTAAAAGGCAACAAATGTTGTTGTTTCAAGCAGAATTATTCCTGAAAATTGACGGAGAAGTAAAAATTTTTCATGACCAAGAATAAGAAATTTGTGATCACTAGCCTGGAACTGCAGAAAATACTTGAAGGAATCTTTGTGAGAGACAGAAATAAGTAGCACCAAAGAACATAGAGGAAAAGAAACATCTAAAGACATTATGTAGCAAAAAAAAAAAAAAAAAAAAAAAGATAGATTGGTGTTTGAATCATTAAATTGGTATTGTACTAATACATTGTATTTGGGTTCTTTCAAAAGGCAGAATTTACAGAAATTATAACAAAAAGGATCTATTTGGAAGGCTTACACATCTAAGGGTAGAGATAGTCCAAGATAGCGACCTGCTCATGTGAGGGCTGGAGTGTCTGATGGCTGCTCAGCCGTGAAGTAGAACTCTTGTCTGGGACTGCAGAGCAGCCAGTGAGAGTCTGCTGAGGATCTGAGTTGTTCAAAGAACAATGGCAAAGACC
>PVKB01002270.1:0-136806 GCA_004027205.1 Ctenodactylus gundi
GGGGGGGGGGGGAGGATCAGGAGATGGTGTGAAAGAGATAGCTCATCTCAGCATGGGTGGGGGGCAGGGATGTGAATGGTGCCCCCTGGCGCTGGCCTGGGCGGCGTGCCAGTGCAGACACAACTTGGTGGGGGGTCAGAGTGCCCCTCGCCTGCCTTGGCATCCCATTGTCTGTGCTGGCTAGCAGATGCTGTGTCTGAGGACAGAGAAGAAATGGCAAGCAGTGTCAGCACTCCCTGAGCTCAGAGATGTGTGTGTGTGTGTGTGTGTGTGTGTGTGTACTGTTATGATCCCCACCCCCCCAGAGTGCACAGGTGAGTCTCCACCTCACAGATGGCCAGGCAGATTACAATCATCAGACCATCCTCCAGACTTACCTGGTCACATTTGTCCCCGAAAGTACCCTTTGTAGACCCAATTATGTACACTTTTCACACCCACTGGCCTCCCAGGGATACCCTCCTACAGTGACACACTCCCCCAATACATGTGGCATACACACCCAGTCTCACACCACCAGGACCACAGTGCCACACAGGTGTATCCTGGGTACCACAGAGACCCCAGAAATAGTGCACGTGTGGAGTTCCGCATGTGCTCAGACATAAGCTCCTGGGCTTGGGGCAGGCCTCATTACTCAGTGGTGTGCTGGTGCATGGTTAGCAGCTGGCTCTCTAGTTAAGCTCCTGCTAGGATGGCATTGAACACTGGAAGGAGAGACACACACACACACTGAGGTCTTCTGAGCTGATGTCAGCCAGCTGCAGCCCGTCTCTCCAGGGGTCCTTAGTAGAAATCACATGATAAACTTCACACGCAGCTGGAGCCTTGGGAGGGCTGCACCTGGCAGCCTGACTCATTGGGCAGCTTTTCCCCAGAAGGTGCTGTCCTTTCTCAGCTTAGCCCCTCTTCAACTCTGTCTGGACACCCCACTTCTTGGCCTTCTTTCTCCTTCTCCTTCCTGTCTCTCAGGACTATGGGCTGCTGTTGACCCTCGCGCACGTCTCCTGGCCGCTAGGCATGCTGGGTGAGGCCCACAGCTCAGGCCCACAGCTCATTCCCTGGGAAAGGCACAGGAGCAATGCCAAAATGCTAACACTGGACTCAGCTGTACCTGCCTCCTCCCTCACTGGATGCTTCTTCCTGGTCACAAGGACAGGGGGTTTGGGCCACCGTGGATACCGGGGCTAGGCGGACAAGCTGCACAATGTGGGACAGTGAGGAGAGGTGAGCGCCTCTGCGTCGGTGCTCCGGAAACCTTGAGTCACTTCTCAGCACCTCTGCTCCTCAGGTTGAAAACATCAAGAGGCTGGACGAAGTGGTTTTAATTTCCCTCTCAGCTCTGACATTCTGGCTTTCTACATTTCTGAGATCCTTCTAAACTCTACTCAGCGGGAAGATTTCTTAGAGCACACCTTGATCTCTTTCCATGTAGCTCATGAGGGGGGTGACAAGTGTGGTTTGGAGAATGGACTATTCTTGCCACAGGGGAGGGAAGAAGGGGAGCAGGAGGAGAGAAGGGAGAATGGGGAAGAGGGAGAAAAGGAAGAAGGAGGAAACAAAATGACAGGAGAGAAAAGAATGGAAAGGGATAGAAAGAGAAGAGAAGGGGAGGGAAGGGAGAAAAGAGGACAGGGAACATGGGACTAGGGACCCAGAAAGCTACCATCCTCACCCGACAGTTGCAGGGGTACACGGAGGTGTGGAGAGCAGCGTTTCCGGTTGTCACAGCCCTGCCCTGTCCGCATGTCTCTGTGAGGTGGAGGCATTCTGGTCTCCCTGAGCCCCAGTACCCCAAGTGGCTGGGATGCAGGACACGGCCCACTCCTCTACCCAAGGTTGAGGCTTTGCTGCTCCTGAAAACTGAAACCACAAAATTGGCTTGTGGTTGGGTGAATATCAGTCACCACGATTCAACTTGGCTTCCTAGGATGACTAAGGGTGTTGGGAGCCCCTCCCATTAGCCCCCCAAAAATCTCTGAGACATCAGAGGCCAGGATGAAATTGTGTGTTTTGGTCTTTGGTAGTTGGAATTGAACACGAGGGGTTGAACCTAAGACTTACACGCTGAACTACATCCCCAGCCCTTTTATACTTGAGATAGGGTCTCACTGAGTTGCTAAATTGCCCAATTTGAGCTTGAACTTACAATTATCCTGCCTCAGCCTCAGCCTGAAGCACTAGGACTACAGGCATGTGCCACTGTACCTAGCCGGAAATATTTTTCTTGGGAGTTTTTGCCCAAGGCCTGACTCTAGGGAGCAGAGCCTGTCGGGTCTGCAACTCAGAAGTTAGGATCACCCAGGTGGGGATAACTTTATTTGCTAGATCTTCACCCAACAGCTTGAAGTAGAGAGGGTCTGGATAGAGGACATCTGGGTCCCCTGAATAGTTTGCAGCCTCTTGGAGATCTATAGTATGGTGCTGGGCACAGCAGGTCCTGGGTACCAGGCAGGCAACCAAGCTGGTGCTTGAGCCTGGAACCAGAGCCTGAGATTGGAATTCACCACCCACACCAAGGTGGGAGGGGACCTGGAGACTGTCCCCTCTCTGAACCATGTTCTGCTGGTGGTCTTTCAGGCCTGAGTTGTGCAGCTAGCAAAACCAGGTTGTGCCTGCCCAGCTCCAACCTGGTCAGTGCCTGCATCTCCATTTTCCCAAGGCCCCTGTCTCCACCCCTCTGGGAGTCAGGAGGAGGGTTCTCAGGGGGTCCTGAGTTCAGGTAGAAGTACCCCAGAAAGAGTTGCTTCCCTTGACACTTCAGGGACTCTAAAACATTCTCCGTCCCTGCTTCAGTGCTGCCTATGACAGGCTCGCCAGGGAGGAGTTATCATCCCTTCCCTTAATGTTACAATAAAAGCATCCTCCAGAAAGTTCGGCTGCTGTTACTCATTAGGGACCTCTCAAATCAAGACTTGAGCTTGCCATGCAAATACAGCCTCGAGGCAAGATCCCAGGCCCGAGCCCCGCCCCCAGGCCACACTGGAACTGCCCGCGACCCCAGCTGTGGGCTCACCCCGTTCACCCTGGGAGCGGAAAACGGCGCCGTCCAGGAGGCAGGAGAGGTGCTCTCCTCTCCCCAGGCCCCTTGCTCCTCCCTTTCGGTGTCTCTGAACGGGGCTAGCCTTGGTTGCTTTGGGTTCTGCCTGCGCTGTGGACTGGTGACGCTAGGCGTTGCCCTTACTCTCAGAGCCCCCGGAGCACCTCTCCCCTGTCCGCTCGCTCTTTCTGACCGTCCGGTGGTCTCAGTTTCTCTTTTCCGCCTCTCTCCCTCCTGCCCTCGTTCTGTGCCTGTCCATCTCTTTCTGTCTCAGTGCCAGGCCTGGGGAGGGGGCACTGAGTTTCTGTAGATTGCTGACTCAGGTCTCCCTAACCACGCCACCAGCCCCCAGGACTCAGTTTCCTCAAGGGGTGAGACCCTCCGCAGACTGCACTCTTCCAGAGTCTGGGGGGCGGGGCTCTGATGAATAGGGTCGGTGCGGCTTGGCCTTCGGGAGCGCAGGCTGGGGACCTGCAGGGAAGTGCTGGTGCGGGGGCTTCTACCCACTGGAGGAGGTGAAGGGCGTCCAGGAGATGCCCAGGGTGCAGTGGGAGAGGAGTGCCCACGGGACGAGAGTGGGGGACATGTGTGGACACCACGCATATGGTGTCACTCATCGGCCCCGCTAAAAGAAGCATGACACCGCCCCTCGCCTGGGGGGGGCGGTCAGGGACTGAGAGCCACGCCCACATGGTGGCCACACCCCTGGATTGAGTGCACTCAAGTGTCAAGCTTTAAGAGTATAGCTGGGGACCTGGGCTGAGCGGGGAGGAGGAGGGAACAGGAAGGAGGTAGCCCCTCCCCCACCTCGGGCCTGTGCCCACCCGGTACCGCCTCCCCATGGCTGCCTGGTGAGGTCTCTGCCCCTCTGACTTTTCCCGGCTTCGAGGAAACACCTCGCTTTAGGGGAAAGCGAGATGGTGAGGGGAAGCACTGACTCTCGGCAGAGGCATGAGCCTGATTTTCCAGCCGGGGCGGGGCTGAGGGAGATGGCACTGGGGACGCCCGGGCAAGGGGCCTGACTCAGAGCCAGAACCACAGGGCTCCTCCGCTGTATTGTCGTCGGGGAACAAGAAGCCACTGGGTTTATAAGAAACTGCAATTCATCTCTGTCTTCTTCTAGCCCTCTGCAAGGAATCAAAGTTAGACTCGAGGAAGACCTTATAGCCCAGGGTGAAGAAGGAGCTCTGCTTCCCACGAGCTGGGTGGAAGCCTTCCCTGGTTTGTTCAGACTGAATGGAATTTTCCGGAGGGTTTAGATTTTGAGAAGCGTCAGTGGGTGAACCCTGGGTCCCCTCGCGTGTTACTAAGTCCCTATCTCACTGCCAGCCCCACATGTCATCCCCAAGGCTGTGGCTGATACTCTAGCAGGGGCGTGAGGGTCCCCAGAATCCCAGACAGTCTGGTTGGCACAGAGGGGGACAAAGTAGCTGGCAGCTCCAGCTGGCTCTGCTGTGCTCCTTGTGGCCACTAGCTCCCAGGTCCCGGGCTGAGACACAAGAGGGAGCAAGTGCAGGTTCTGTTAGCAGGAGGGCATAGAGAGGGAGGCCTGTGCTGCCCAGCAGGGAATGTGCCCAGGGCAGGAACCTTTGCCCTTTCCAAGCCCATCCCCCTCCTGACAGTCTGGATGCTTATTGCCGGGGGCAGGGAGTTGGAAGAAGTGGAGAATGCCCTGCTTCCACCCCTGCACCTGGAAACCAGGTCCCTGGGGTCCTTCCTGCCTGGACACACCTTCCCTTAAGCTGCCATGCCTACCTGGGCTGTGTGAGTTACCAATCCTTGCCCCTTTCAGTCCCATAAATTATCCCTATATCTCATCCCTCCTGCTCCAAGTTGGGTGCTGAGTAACGGGGGCCAATTCTGCAGAGCCATCAGACAAGGAACACTGGGATGAGAAGGCCTGGGTGTGGAGTGAGGAATGACACTGGGACACCAGAAGAGACTTCCCAAAGCACAGGAGCTACTCACCAGGGAACGCATAGAAGGGCCTGGGATCTTGCCTTTCTCCAGAAGGAGGAAAGGGAAGAACTCTGAGCCAGAGCTGGCCTCCTTGTAAGAAGAGAGACACTGAACCACCAAGACGTGATAGGTAAATGCCCTGATTTCTCAATCTGATTGCTATTATTATGTATCATACATACTTTAATAAAAGAAAAAAAGGGAGAGAGGTACTGGAGATAAACAATCACCTGGGGAGATCACGTCGCCTCTCTGAGCACCAGTTTCTCATCTGTCAAATGGGAACAGCAACAGTGTCCTCTTCACACAGACGGGGAAGACACACGTGAGGAGGTTGCTTGGTACAAGCCGGGGACTCCTCCTCATTGGGCCACGAGCTGTGTGGCCCTAATAAGGAACTTACCTTCTCTGCACCTCAGTTTCTTTGTCCTTAAAATGAGGACTTCAGGCCATTGTGAATTCTGACACCAGCAGTGCCAGTTGCTTGGAGAACCTCTCTTTTCTCATTCTTTGGCCTCCCATATACCTGCTACTCACCCAGCAGCATTTTTCCAGCTTATTTACTAATTAATTTTTTTTTTTACTTTTTTTTGAGACAGGCTCTCACTTTATAGCCCAGGCTTCTCCTGAACTCACTATGGAGCCCTGGCTGGCCTTGGACTCAAGGCAATCCTCCTGCCTCAGCCTCCTGAGTGCTGGAATTACAGGTGTGTGTGTCACCATGCCCAGCTGCCCTTCCTCCAGCTCTTATGTATTATTATTATTATTTTGTGTGTGTGTGTGTGTGTGTGTGTGTGTGTGTGTGTGTGTGTGCGGTTCCAGTGACGGAGCCCTCATACAATGCTACATTCCCAGCTCATTTTGGGGTTTGGTTTTGAAACAGAGTTTGCTAAGTTACTAAGCTGCTTGTGATCCTCCTGCCTCAGCCTCTCAGAGTGATGGAATTACAGGCTTGTGTCACCAGGTATGGCTGGTTTTCCTGTTTCTAAACTCACTGAGGCAAAAGATGAGACAAAGGAAAAGTTAAATGTGGCAATATTTCTAGGGCAGTGTGGGCTTGAAGATACGAGGACGCAGCCCATCTGGGTGTGCTGAGCCTTGTGCCTGACCCAGGTCACTGTGCAAGGATATGTATGTGCGTGTGTGTGTCTGTGTGTGTCTGTGTGCATGTGTAAAACAAGGAGGCAGGCCCAGGATTTCCGCTCTTAGCTAAGATCCTCTGGCTTCTAAGGACTTGCCTGACTGGGATAGCCACCCCTCGCCTGAGCACAGAATGTCAGATTCTGGTGCCAGAGCCTAGGAAGAAGTGGAGGCAGCCATGGGGTCGCGGGGGGTGGAAATAATGGTGGGCAGCCACACCAGCTTTATGCCCCCTGTGGCCAAAGGCGCTGTCTCTGGGTCCTGCACACAGCAGCAGCTGCCCACGGCCCTGGTGGGAAGAGGTTGGCAGAACGCCATGTGACACTTGCTTTGTAGCTGAGGGGGTATGCAGCAGACATCAGGCTCACGGGGAAATCTCAGACTTGCGTGTCACAGCAGATCTGTGTCTGGAGTGGTAAGTGGGGTTAAATTCAAGGTCAGGCCTAGCCAATCCATTTTCATGCCAGCATGGCCTTGGGTGCCCAACATGGTGGTAGCTGGGACCCAGGTGCCCACTCAGCACTGCTGGGAGCCCACGGCCAGTTAGTTGTTCCTCTGCTCTGAACACCAGCTGCCTGCCTACTTTCTGTGCCTGCCTGGGTTTCGTGAGGAGCAAAAGTGTGTGTGGTGGGGAGCGAGAGTCCCAGACCACCCCGTCACTTCCATTTCTGGGCATTAGCTTCTCCATGAGTTTCAGTGAGTTCCAAAAAGTAATGGGATTGAGCCGCAGTGTGAAGGCCTATGGGAAGGAAGATTACTGAAAGGCCAGCCTGAAGCAGGGGGTGGTGGGAGGGCAGCTCTAAACTAACAAGCACCTCAGATTCATTCATTACTTCTCTTTTCACTGTGGTACTGGGCATTGAACCCAGGGCCTTTGCACTGATTTATATCCCAGCCCTTTTACTGTTCATTTTAAGACAGGATCTTGCTAATTTTCTAAATCGCTCAAGCTGGGCTAAAATTTACAATCCTCCTGCCTCAGCCTCCCAGAGTGGTGGGGTTACATGCATTTACCGACACACCTGGCTCGGTGCCTCAGATACCAGACACTGAGCCCACAACTGCTCAGTACACTGGGGTTCTTGCTTTTATACACTGCTTTTCTCAGACCACTGTTGTATTAACTCACCACAGGAATTGAAGGGCAGGAGAAGAGGAAAGAAGGTAAAAGAAAGCATGAGGACAGCTGGAGGCCCAAGTGGACCCCAAGCAGGATGCAAAGTTGAGAAATCAGGTAAGGTAACAAGCTGGATGTAGCTCTGTGGTTCAGGCACTTGCCCCAGGCCATGGGTTTGAAGCCCCAGCACCACATACGAATTAGCTGGGTGTGGTGGCTCATGCCTGTAGTCCCAGCATTTGGGAGCCTGAGGCAGGAGAATTGCTGTGAGTTCAAGGCTTGACCTCTAAGACAGGAAGAAAGAAAGAAAGTAGGAAAGAAAGGAAGGATGGAAGAACAAAGATGGGGTAAGTCTGCAAGCTGCCTTTGCAACTGGATAACCAAGGCTAGAAGGCCAGATGGGCCAATAATCTTTGTGCTTCTGGAACAGAATTTGTGTGCACGTTGTGAACAGAGGAAGACTTGTACCATCTGCCTTTGAGGAAGCAGATGGCCAGAGGTGGACTGCAGGTGGAATTCCAGGACATCCCTGCGAGACAGGGCTGGGAAGGCAGAAGACCAGCTGCTGGGCCTGTGGCCTTCCTGTCCCCAGTCCCCCAGCTCCCTTGCTCCACGCCAACACTCTTCAGCTCCTCCACCCCACTGAGGCCACAGCCCTGGGGACGCACGGCATTCTCGCCACGGACCCACTGCTGGCTGTGGCTTCTTCCCTCTGACCTATTTTTGAATCATTTGATAGGATTCCCCCCCACACACCAAAGCCCCGGCCTCCTGGGGCCGTCAGCTCCACCGCGTGTCAAAACCACCCCTGTCACTTTGTGTTGGTTTCTCAGTCCAGCAGCCCCTCCCCGCAGGGTCTGAGAGCAGCAGCTAATTACCCAGCTGCTCAGCGCCCCCCACCCTACCCCACCACCCTCTGTCCCAACTGAGGGGCCCCGAGGCCTGCTGTGAGGAGAAGCTGTGGCCTGTTCCTCTTCCTCCCGCGTGGCAGGGGGCAGGAAGTCCTTCCTGCTGTCTAACCTCCATTCTTCCCTCTGTCCTGCCCCTAGTGGTGCTGAATCACTGGCAGGCCCTATTGTCTAGACAAGAAGAGACCTTGGGGCACCTTCTAGAGAGACAGAAAAGGGTGACCGGTCGCTTGTTCTGAGTTGCGAATGTCACGGCCACTCTAGTCTCTCGCAGAATTCTAGGGGATAGTTCCTGCCACTGTCTCATTTTACAGAGTAGAAAACTGAGACGGAAGAAGGAAAGGGGCCTCGCTCAGGGTCATCTAGTGCTAGTGGATCAGAACTCAGTGCTCCCCCTCTGATTTCCATCTGCTTTTGGGTCTTTCCCATCCCAGTCTGTTTCAGTTTCGGCGTGACTCTTCCCCTACCCCTGGCGAGCTGTGTCTCCCCTGGGTGTACCTGCTGGGTTGCATCCTGGGGTCTCACAGCTCTTCAATCTGCTCCAGGCACTATTAGGAGTAGATTCAGCGCCTCGTCTCCACCACCTCCCCCCGCCATGTGCACCTGTTGCTCTGTCTTCCTATTACGTCCTTCCCTGATCAAGCCCTCGTCAGCAATGTTAACCAGAAGGACAGACCAAAGGACGTTGGACTAGAGACAGGCAGGTCAGAGCAGACTCACATATGGAGGTCCCAGGTGAGGCAGACAGACAGATAGGCAGTAGCCACATGGAGGACCAGACAGACCCCCAAACACAGATGGAAACATGGAGATACAGAGGCAGAATCACAGGCGCATAACAGAGGACAGCAGACACAGAGAAACAGGTACAAAATTTATACTCAGGAAAGGAAAAAGGGTTGCAATAAGTAAATTTTTAAAAAGACAAAAAAAAAAAAAAGCCAACCCAAAACCTAGACTCGGAATGTGTGCAGTTTTCCAGCTCTTGGACAGAGGTGAATGTAAGGAAGACACCAAGGTACAAACAGGGACTCAGAGGGACTCAGCATCAGACAGATGTGACAGAGAAACGCAAAGACTCCGGAGCCCCCAGAGGCAGGAGAGACGCTGAGCAAACAGGGATAAGTGCGGCTCACAGGAAGCTGGAGAGGCCTTGGAGAGTGTGAGGGGCCAGGCGGGGGTGTTTTGCTGTCCTCTGGCCAGAGGCCCTGGGGATGGCTCGCATGGGAGGCCTGGCCTGGCAGAGCCTCAGTGTGCCAGGAAGTCAGGCTAACAGGGCTGGGGCAGAGAGGACCTGGTAGACGGAAGCTGAGCCCACAGCCCTGTCCTCCCTCCAGTGCCCTTGCCTTTGCTCTCTCGGATCCCTTTGCCCAGAGCCCTGGGTATCCCCCTTCTCCACACCCTGTAACCAGACCTGCTGCTTCCTGCCTGAGATTAAGGAAGGGGGGGCATGCCTCTCCCTAGAGCCTCCCTGAGCTCGGGCTTGCCCGTCTGTACCCTGACATGTCCCCATAATTAAGAAGCTACTCAAGGACTCAGTAACTTGATGCCCTTTCCGAACGTTAAGTGGGAACTCTAATCTGAGAGCATCCTCTCTGCGCAGGAAAGCTGGGTGGGGAGGTGCGTGGGGGTCTCGGGTCTCGGGTCTCGTGTGATGAGCTGAGGTCGGCTGAGAATGATTAGAGATCTACAGGGGCTAGACAACCAGGGGTAGATTGCCCATGGCCAAGGAGGGCTGGAACGCAGGTCTCAAGTGTAGGCTGGGGCTGAAGGGTTAGGGCTGGCCAGCTTGAGGGGTGTGTGGAATGGCGAAGGGTGATCCAGACTATGAATGGGAACCAGGAGCCTGTGACCTTGGGATGAGCCCGCTGTCCACACTGACCAGCTGGGGACTCAGAACTCCCGCAGCTGTCACGGGGAGGGGTGGGGGGAGTGGAAGGGGGTTTTCTACAGGTGCATGTCTCTCCCCTCCCTGCCCCGTCCCTGACTGTTAATCCGATGGTTCCGGCCATACTCTCTGAAGGACTGGCAGTCTAGGCCCAGAGGGGCTGGGACTCAGAGTGGGTGGATGGGCAGAATCAGATGCCCAGGGCACCCTGGGAAGCTGGATATGGGACAAGAGCAGGGGTAGGGCCGGGATCGGACTAGATGGCAGAGATCTTTCCAGGCAAGCTCTGAGTGGCCTGTGTGCATGTGCATGGGAAATGGTCTCTGGGCAAGTCTGATATGTTACAAGTGTACATCTGCATGGTGGCAAATGGGCTGTGGGCCTCTGCCTGTTCATTTTGCTAGGATCTCTTTTGGGGCCGGGCTAATAATCCTAATTTATTTGGCACCCTGTAGCTTCCCAGAATCTGTTCATCCCAGCTCTCAGCATTGAGGCTTCAGAGGCTGGCGTGAGGGTGTCAGGAGACAAGCTCAACCTTTCTGAGACAGAAGTCTTCTATGCTGGGTCTCTTCTGGCTCCAGGCTTAGAATGGAGGGCTGGGGAGGAAGAGAGAGAGAGAAAGAGAGAGAGAGAGAGAGAGTTGGAGCATCTGGGGCTGTACCGCAGCCACTTGGCTAAGTCCACCCTGTTTCCCTGTGCTTGGCTTTCAGTACCCCAAAACCTTTCTGCATCTGTGGACTCCCCACCTGTGGGCTTCTGTCCCTGTTCCCTCATTCTTACATACCACTCTCTGGGCCTGAGACTTTCTCAGTGACTCTCGTTGTGGGCCTCTGGCTTTGTGGTTCTTGTCCCTTTCTGTCTCTGAATCTCCCTTTCAGAAACACACCCCTCGCCCCCTCGCCTCACTTTTCCTCCTTTGTGCGCGCCTCACCCTTGACTGTTCCCTTGCTCTGCCCCTTTCCCAGGCAGGCTGTGCCCAGCAGGCGGGAGGGCAGACATGCTGAATCCTGGTGCCCTGTGACCTGAGTCCCTACCGACAGTCTCCTCCCTTCCTGGGCTCCCAAATGCCTGTCTCTCAGCCCTCACCACGGAGGAACCTTTCAGGGGGCTGGGACACTCAGCCCCACCCATATGTTCAGGAGAGGATCCAGGTGGCAGTTGGATTCTGGGGAGAAATCAGCTGATTCTAGAACATCAACAAGGAAATCACAATGCCTGTAGCCACCTACTCAGACATCCTCCCTCCCCGTACCTCAGCGCACCCACCTGGTAAACTCTGGACACACTCATTCGCGAGATCATGCCTGACTTGGAGATTGGCAGAGCCTAGTGGGAGGAGGTTTGAGAATGGTATGTGGGGGTCCCTGATGCTCACTGTCGCCTGGAGTCCTTGAACATACGGATTTTTTTTTTTTTTTGAGAAAGTCTATGCTGGTCCTGACTCCACTATGAAGGCCAGACTGGCCTTGAACACTTGGCAATCTTCCTGCCTCAGCCTCCCAATGCCCGGGTTACAGGTGTGCACCGCCATGCCCAGCTTTTGAACATACAGATTCTGGATCTCCCCACAGGTCTGGAAATCAGAATCTCTAGAGGCAAGTCCCAGAAACCTGTATCTTAGCAGCTTCTTGACCCAGCCTATGGCACAGAGCCTGTGGCAATGCTGTGTGACCTCAAGGGGGCTCCTGTCATTCTGAATCCTGTTAGGAAATGACTATGGAAATGAAATCTTGGACACTTGCAAAGGACAAGGGGTAAAGCGAGCCAGTAAGAGAGAGATTTCTGTTTTCCAAAACTATTCTTTCTTTCTTTCGAGACAGGGTCTCACTCAGTAGCCCAGGCTGGTCTTGAACTCACTGTGGAGCCCAGGCTGGCCTTGGACTCTCAGCAGTCCTCCTGCCTCAGCCTCTCAAGTGCTGGGATTACAGGAGTGGGACACCACCCCGGTTTATGTGGTGCTGGGGAATCGAACTCAGGGCCTTGTGCTTGAACTCAGGGCCTTGTGCCTGCTAGGCAAGCACTCTAACTGCTGTGCTGTTGCTCCAGCCCTCCAAAATGTTTCTAATAGGATGATTTCATTCATTATTATGATTCTGCCTTATTCTTGTGGGAAGAGTATGGGATTAAGAGTCTTCCAGTCCTAGCTCTTCCTCAAACCAAGTACGTGACTCCAAATCATTCTGCTTCCCGTATTTGCTATCCAGCCTGTCTTTTAAAATCTGTTGCTGTTTGGAGACCATCTCTCCCACCCTGGGCCCCGACCCTGTGCTTTTTCATTCTCCCCTCCCCCCGGGCCAGCCTTGAGGATGCTCTGTGTGCAGGGAGAGGCAGCCACAGGGAAGTGAGGGGATCCCAGGGGGCCTTGTCTCCTCACTCCTCTTTTCCCACCTCTCCAGCCCTAGAGCTAGGGAAGGGGGCGAGGTGGCAGCAGGAAGAGGAGGTGTCACTGCCAGGGCTCTTCTCACCCAAGCTGGCAGAAGGGCGGGACTGGCTGTGGTGACACCAGGGCCACTCAGCCCCCGCTTTTCACAAGCACTTTCTTTTTTGGGTTGAGGAAATTGGAGAGATAGGGGTGAGGAATCTGAAGTTGATGAGCCAGGCTGTGAGACCCTCTTACAGCCCATGAGCTTATAGTGAGGCCATTCCCAGCTTCTTTGTTCCTGCAAAGATACAACTGCGGGCCACCTGATTCTGAGATCCATACTCTGTCCAGCTCCAGACAGCTGGATGGGAGCTCAGGTCAACCTGTGCAGAAACAGGGGAGTGTATCACTTGACCTGAAGACTAGTGTGGAAAAGAGGAGGGAGAGAGAGGAGGAGGAGCAAGACGCCAGCAGGCCTTCCCCAGCCAAGCAGGTAGCACAAAGGTGCTCCAAAAGAGATGGTAGTATTCAGTAGCCCCATGTCTCCCAGGAAAATCCTCCAAGCAGGTAAGTCTTGTGGAAATCATTTATGTTTCACAAAAAGTAGCCAAGGGTCCCAAGGTTACCGTCCTTTAAGCGATGCTGCCCCACTTTGAACAGCAGGCAGAATTTCCGCCTTCCTCAGGGTGCCGGGAAATGGGTGGTAAAGGGTTGTGGAGGAGGTCAGACCCGGTTTCTGGTCCCCATCCTTCAGAGATGTATGGGTTTTCTCTCCCCCACCCTTCCTGGGTCATGCCCGCCTCCTGGGGCTCCTAGCTGCACCTTCTCCTGACAGCCTGCCTCTTGGTTCAGCTCTAGTTGGGAGCAGAGTGTCCCCATGGGCCCTTAAGGGTGAAGCCCTGTTGGGCTGGGACAGAAATGTGGAGATGGGGCCAGCCCCCAGGGGAGGACTGGGGAGGGCAGGGATGGGGGAAAAGTTAACTTTTAACTTGATGAAACAGAATCTTTTCCAAAACACTCTTTAAAACATAAATACATATTGACACGCAAAAAATCCCATGTCACCTTGTTGAGTGAAAAACATTTGCAAAGCAGCCTGTGTAGTGCTTATATGAAATTGTATATTTGTGTGTGTGCAAGAGACAGAAACAGAGAGGGGGCCTACAAGGTAGTCACCAAAATGTGAAACCTGTTTGCCTTTGAGGGATAGAACTTGGGATGATTTATTCAGCCTTGCGTTTGTTTTGCTGAACTGCTACAATTTTTTTAAAAAATACAGAGATGTTTTATCTTTACACAAAGGGAACTTCCCAATGGTGCATTTTCACTGTGGGAAAAGGATATTTTCATTAAAAAGTATGATTGCATGGCTGAAGGAAGAGCATTGAGGTTAGAGTGCTTGCTAAAGCCCAAGACCCTGGGTTCAATTCCCCAGCACCACATAAACCAGGCGTGGCGGCCCACACCTGTGATCCCAGCACTTGGGATGCTGAGGCAGAGGATTGCTGTGAATTCTAGGTCAGCTTGGGCTACATAGTGAGTTCAGAACAAGCCTGGACTAGAGGAAGACCCTGTCTCAAAAAAAAAAAAAAAAAAGGACAAGTGCATTAATTAGCAGAAAAGGAAAAGCGATGAAGAACAGGCCCTGTAGCCCATTAGCAGCCACCAGAGCATGTGCTGGTTTCCTTCCTGTCCCTCGGCTCTGACTCTGTTCAAAGCAGCTTTCCATCCAGCTATAAAAAGATTGGAAAGTGTTGCACACTGACACCGGCCAAGGCAAAGCTCACAGCCTGCCCTGAAAAGTAGATGTGTTGATTTGCCCCAGTCCACCCATGAAGCCTGGGAGGCTGACTTTCACACAAGGGAAGTGGCTTGCTTTGGTCACGTCCACCCGTCCTCAGCACGGGCAGCCCAGCCCGACTCTCAGTCTCTATGGCTGCTGCACCTCGGGTGTAGCTCTTGTGGGCCAAGCCCAGCTCCCGGCCCGACAGCCCTTAGGGAGGGTGTTGAATTCCGGGACCGCTGCAATCCGCTTTAAGGAATCTTCTGCTCAACAGGTTCCGCCTGACTTCAGGGCTGGGAAAGTCAAGTGCACAGACACAGCCCGGGCGGACCTCGGCCGAGAGAAAGGGCGAAACTCAGCAGACAGCCTCGCCTCGCTGGAAGCAGCTCCGAACCTGCGGGTGCCGTGGGATCGACCGGCTGGTCCCATCTGGGCCATCATCACCCAAGTCTCACCGTGCAAAAAGGCCTTTAAGCTGAGCCCCAAAGAACGGATGGAACTCCCCCTGCGGCCCACACCCCTCAGGGTGCCAGGGCGGAAGAAAGGGAGAGAGAAGCGGGCCGGGTTTCTGGCGGTAGGGCCGAGTCCCCGGAGACAAGTTCTTTAAGCGCGACCCATCGGCCCGTGGCGCGTGGGAACTCGCTCATGTCCACCAGGGGGGAGCCCTTGGGTCCCCGCCGACAGCGCGGAGTCCGCGGAGACTTAGCCGCGAGGGCGGGGTGAGGGGGGCGGGGCGGAGGTGGAGGGGTGGGGGGACCCGAGAGCTTCATAAAGCCACAGATCGGGCCGCCGCGACGCTAGTGACAGCGGCCCGCTGGAGAGGGAGCCCGGGCGACTGCCCAGGAGACCGGCGTCCCGGCCCGGCAGGGGCGCGCGCGCGGCACCCGCACCCCGCGACCCCCTGGCCCGGCCCCGACGGCCGCGGGAAGGCGCCCCGCCCGCCCCGGATGGGCGTCGTGGCGCGGGGCTGCGGAGACATGCTGACGGGCGCGGAGCCGCTGCCGCCGAGCGACGAGGGCCGGGCGCCGGCCGCCGACCCGCAGCCCCGCTACTTCTACGCGGACCCCGGAGCGCAGGACGCGGCGGAGCGGCGCGGCGGCGGCAGCCTGGGGGCGCCCTACGCCGGCGGCGCCCTGGTGCCCGCGCCGCCGGGCCGCTTCCTCGGCGCCTACGCCTACCCGGCCCGGGCCCCGACCGCCGGCTTCCCCGGCGCCGGCGAGCCCTTCCCGTCGCCGGCGGGCGCCGAGGGCTACCAGCCCGGGGAGGGCTACGCGGCCCCAGACCCGCGCGCCGGCCTCTACCCGGGCCCGCGCGAGGACTACGCGCTGCCCGCGGGCCTCGAGGTGTCCGGGAAGCTGCGAGTCGCGCTCAACAACCACCTGTTGTGGTCCAAGTTCAACCAGCACCAGACCGAGATGATCATCACCAAGCAGGGCCGGTGAGCGAGGCGCGCCGCGGGGCAGGGCGGGCGGCAGCGAGGACTCTTCGGGCCCCTCTTTTTTTCTTTTTTGAATGCCTTGTTAACTGCTAGGATCTTCGTGTCCTGCACGGTTTGGCTTTGAGCTTTAGGAGGGGGAAGAGTTGGGTCCTAGGAGAGGCCTGGAGGTGCTCATGCCCAGGGCCCGCCAGAGGACAGGAGTGTGTGCGCACTAGGAAGTTACCTCGGTGTGGGGCAACGGGCGTTTGCACTCACGCTTGGTGCGTGGCCGCCGTGGGTGTTGCAGTGGGGAGTGGAGGAGTTGGTTTGATGGGGCTGGGTACCGCTTAGCTCCTCAGCGTGGGAGATCAGAGTATTGGGGGCAACGTCTTGACCCCTGATCTCCTGGACTGTCAGTGCCCCCTTGGGTCCTTTGCTGCTGCTGTGTGGTGGTGTGGTAGAATGGTATTTGGTGACATAGAGAAGTAGTCGCCAAGTTTTCTTTCCGGTCTTATTTAGAGATCATATGTCTGGTGGTGGTGGTGGTGGTGGTGGTGGGGTGTGTGTGTGTGTGTGTGTGGTGTGTGTGTGTGTGTGTGTGTGTGTGTGTGTGTGCGTGTGTTGTTCAGTGAAGCTTATGTTGAATACATATCCCTGTAGTTCCAATGCCCAAGGCCTAAGCAGGTGCACTCACCAGTGGTCTTCGGTGTGGCCAGCCCCACACTGCACCCTTTGAAGCTGGTACCTGAAAATTGTCCACTTCTCTGCCCAGATAGTCACTGATCCAGCCTGGGGGAAGTTGCTGTCTAATTGGGGTCCCCTGCACCCCATGGTTGAGCTGTAGGGTTTGGGGCTGAGGGTGCTGTTTCCGGATACAGGATCCGGAGGAAAGAGAAACTTGCAGTTTGTGTGGTGCTTGTTTAGTAAGCATCACCTTGAGTGGGCCCTGCACCCACCTTTCCTAGGAGGGGGCCATGTGGGTGGGGGACCAGCCAGGAACTCTGGGTAGTGATGGGGTCACTGGTGGACCTGAACAGTGGGCCAAGGTCAGGGAAGTGTTGAAGAAAGGTATCAAGTATGTGGCTTCGGAGGGGGGAGGGGAAGGCCGTGTAGGGCGGGTGTTCCATCCGGGCACTGCTGAAGCATTTTGCTTCTAGGGAGCTTCTCTGAGGTGGCTTGGGATCCAGAGACCTGCCGCCAGCCACGACTGGCTTCGTGCTGCTGAATTGTCCTTCCTTTCCTCAGAAGAACAGAAGGAAAGTGTATTATTATTATTGTCATTTGGGAACTGGGGATCAAGCTCCCAGGGCCTTCACCCTGAGCTACATCCCCAGTCATTTTTAATTTTTATTTTGAGACAGGGTCTCACTAAGTTGCTAAACTTCCCAGGCTGAGCTCCAACTGACAACTTTCCTGCCTCAGCCTCCTAGAGTGCTGGGATTACAGGCCTGTGCTTCTGGGCTTGGCTGGCAGGTGGCATATCCTTTCATGGCTCGGCCTTTATCTCTGAAGCCTTTCGCTGACTCCTCCAGCCCCAGTCCCTTTCTGGGCATCCTCAGGCATAGGGTGGGTCCTGGCCCCAGCATGCCTGAATTGGAAGGGACTCAAAAGATCCTGTCCCGCTCTACGGCTGCGCACGCAGACAGGGAAATAAGTTTAGAGACATTGAGAGATGCTTCTGAGCCTACACAGCACAGGCGTTGCTGGCAGAGCTGGTGGCAGAGCCCAGGTGGAATCTCTTGGGTTTTTTTCTCTGGCCTCAGAGCCACCACTAAAAAAACAGCCAATCATGCTGCCTGGAGGACTTGCCTGGTGCGCTCAAAGTGCTCTCACTTCCGTGCCTTCACCGTGCGCTCGGTAGGCTAAGTGGTCTGCCCCTTCGTGGTCAGTAAGACTGAGGTGCAAAGATATTTAGTGACTTGCGCTCCATCACACAGCAGACTAGAAGTAGGACCTCCTAATCTCTGCCCTGGTGCATGGTCAAGAAGCTTCCTACCCCTGGAATTTGGCTGGGGTCACTGCCCCCAGCACTGCTAGGCCTCTGGAAGGGGGAGGGAGAGGGTATTTGGAACACAACCAAGAGCTTCAGGGGCTCATTGGTGCAGGATTGGTGCCCACCTGTCCATTGGTTCTTTAGGAAGGTACTTCAGGGTGGTAATTCTCTAAGTGTTTATTGCCGTCTTAATTCCTGTGGCCACCTTCTTTTTTTTTTCATGTTCTTGATGTATGATTCTCAATTAAAAAATCCTGTCTCCCTCTAAGATCTTACTCCCCCTCTTCTTTTTTGTTTTTGCTAAGGATGGACCTTTAACATTAGGCCCTAATGTGTTATATATTTTTTATAGAAAAAGTTCCACTATATATAAAAGTGCATTGAAAGATATAATGGGCTTCCATCCACCCATCACCCAATTTCGACAGTTGTTACTACCGTTCTTGTCTTATTTCTGCTTTTTCTTCACTCATTTTCACCCTTACTGTCAGCAACTGTATTAGTAATATAGTGAGTAATTAGTAAATTTCAGATGTTGTTTCACTTTTATATCTTTCTCTATGCATCTGTGGAAAATGAACCTTTTTTGTGAGACAGGGTCTCGTTCTATAGTTTAAGATGGTCCTGAACATACTATGTAGACCAGGCTGGCTTTGAACTCACAGTCCTCCTGCCTCATCCTCCTGAGTGCTGGGATTACAGGTGTGTATCACCACACCCTGTTTATGTGGTGCTGGGGAATCAAACCCAGGGCCTTGTGCTTGCTAGACAATCACTCTAATTGCTGTGCTATTCCTCCATACCCTAAAAAATGAATTAAAAAAAAAATAAACACAGCAGGGCTGGAGGAGTAGCACAGTGGTTAGAACATTTTCCTAGCAAGTACAGGGTTCTGGGTTCAATTTTCCAGCACCACATAAACCAGACCAAATGCCTGTAATCCCTGCACTCGAGAGGCTGAGACAAGAAGATTGCTGAGTGTTTAAGGCCAGCCTGAGCTACATAGTGAGTTCAGGACCAGGCTGGATTACAGAGAGAGAGACCTTGTCTCAAAACAAAAACAAAAAACAAAACAAAACAAAAAAAACCACAGTACCTAATAATTACAGTTACTCAGAAGGCTTGAGGTAGGAGGATTTCAAGCTTAAGGTAAGGATAAAATAACAAGATGCTGTGTTGAGAAAAAAAAAACAACCCAATACCATCTGTAAACTTGAAATTCCTAAATATAACCAAATTTCCTGATGACTTCAGGTGTGTGTGAGTGCACACGTGTGTTCTATAGTTCTTGCACTTGAATCCATCTTAAGGGGCCATTTTGGGCAGCGTAGGCCTCCTGGTGTTCATGTGGTTCATACCTCCCTTGAATCAAGCCTTGGGTTGGTGCTGGGGGCCGGCAGTGTAGACATGGGATGCATCATCCCCGATTCAGCCCGCTAACCCCACCCAGCTCCTGAATCTTCCCGGCTTGGATGATGATGAGCTCCGAAGTCCTCCACCATGTCCCCTTGCTGCAGGATTCTGGATGCAGAGAACAGCTTCCTTTCTGTCCTCGAGTTGGCCAGTCCTATGTGGGTGCCAGTAACCTGCCAGTCACTACTGCATCACCCACAGCCTTCTTCCTTTTTGAAAAATTCTTCCACCCAGGCCCACCCACAGCCCTGAAGCCTGGTGCCCTGGCTGACTCACTGTCCCGGGTCCTTCCTCTCTCACCCACTGCAGACCCACCTCTCCCTGCCCCATGGGTGAGGATGGATGAGGGGCACGTTCAGGTCCTGAGACTGATCGAGACAGTTCAGAGGGACTGGAGAGAGGAATTGAAGACAAAATGGCGGGTGGGCCCAAGGAGACTTTGGGAGCTAAGTTCGTGCATCGTGGAGATTTGGCCCAGCCTGGTAGGGGCGCGCACGCCTGTTCGGGTGGCTGTGTGGAGTCTGCTGTGAATGTGCTGGCGGGTACTGAAGAGCTGATGGTAGACATCTCGGAGGAGGAGAGCAGCCGGGTCCCTGCGGGTGTGTGGGTGTGTATTAATTGCTGGCAATCCCCACTTTTCTGGGTGTGATTGGTTGATTATTATAATTAAGATAACTTGGGGAGCTCCGAGAAGTAGCTCAATTTGCATTTGTATTTGTGTACGTGAAGTTAGGGGTTGGCAAAACAACAATTTCAGTTCCATGCTGTCCTTGCTAGCCCCGCCATCAGGGTTATCTTCCCTTCTCCATATTCCCAACTCTGAGAATTTTTTGTACCTTGTTATTTATTTATTTATTTCTAAGGCTTGGGCCTGCTTTCTACTAGAGTCTACTGGCTTCATTTTTCTTAGGGCAGGTGTAAAGGTACAAAGAGCTTTCCCTTTTTCTTTTCCTTTTTTGGAGGTGACAGTCTCATAATCTGTCCTGGCAGCCCAGGACTGTAATTCTAGCACTCTAGGAGGCTGAGGCAGGAGGATTGAAAGTTTGAGACAAGCCTGGGCAACTTGGTAATGTAGTGAGACCTGAGATCTGTCATATATATATATATATATATATATATATATATATATATATATATATATATATGAGCTGGGGATGTTGTTTGGTGTGAAGGCCCTGTGTTCAATGAGGGAATCACTTTAGGTTGCCCAGGCTGGCATTGAACTAGGCCCAACTGATCCTCCCGCTGTGGTCTCCCATGTAGCTGGGGTTACAGGAGTGTACCACTTAGCTTGGCTCAACTTTGTTCTTTTAGTTTGCAAATGGCTGTCTAGATTCTATCATGTGGATGCTAAGCTGGTAACAGGAGTGAAATTTCCATTTAGGTGGGTGAAAACCGTTTCAAGAAGACAGGTTTGTTTGTTTGTTTGTTTGTTTGTTTTGCAGTCCCAAGGAACAAAACACAGATTTTTCACTGGCACTACATCTCCTTTTCTTTTCTTTTCTTTCTTTTCTTTTCTTTCTTTTCTTTTCTTTTCTGACAGGGCCTTGCTAAGTTTGCCCAGGCTGGTTTTGAGCTTGGGATCCTCTTGTCTTCGCCCACTAGAGTGGTGGAATTACAGGCCGATGCCACCACACCTGGCTCAGAATACCCTCTTAAAATGTTGTAGAAAGGGGCTGGAGGAATGGCTGAGCAGTTAAAGCGCTTGTCTAGCGATCGCTTAAGTGGTGTCATACGCAGGAGGATTGCCGTGAGTCCAAGGCCAGCTTTGGCTCCATAGTGAGTTCAGGACCCGCCTCGGCTACAGAGCAAGACCCTGTCTCCAAAAAAAAAAAAAAAAAAAAGGTTGTAGCAGGGCATGATATTTTGTGTCCGTAACCCCAGCACTCTGAGAAGATGAGGAAAGTTCAAGCTTACCCTGGGAAATTTAACCACTGAGTGAGACTGTCTCCAAAAATAAATAAATACATAAATAAAAATAAAAGAGCTGGGAATATAACTCAGTGTGACGGCCCTGGATTCAATCCCCAGTACTGATCCCCCCGCCACCCCACCTCAAAAAAAAAAAAAGAAAAAGAAAGAAAGAAAAGAAAAACAAAAGGAAAGGAGGTGGTTTGGGGAGCTGGAAAGGTAATCCTTGCTTTAATTCCCAGTACCACACACAGAAAAAAAAGGTCATTCCAATTTCTACCCTGCCACTGGTCTCTGAGAGGACCCATTTCCCTGTAGCCGTCTCAGCAGTAGGTACTGCCAATTTTTAACAGAGCTCATCTATCTTTCTTCTTGTTGCTTTAATTTGCTCTTGAAAGTGGTGAAGGAGCTGGAGGAATGGTCCAGTGATTAAAGCACTTGCATAGCCTAGCAAGGCCCTGAGTTTGATTCACCACGCCACATAAAGCCAGATGTGGTGGTGCATGTCTGTAATCCCAGCACTCGGTAGGCTGAAGCAGGCGGATTGCTGTGAGTTTGAGGCCAGCCTGGGCTATATAGTGAGTTCAGGACCAGTCTGGGCTACAGAGTGAGACCCTGTCTCAATAAATAAATAAATAAATAAATAAATAAATAAATAAATAAATGGTAAAACAGAATGCTGTCAAGTGCTTGGGTTCCAGGGAACAGTTTTTGCTGCGACTTGCAAATCGTCCTGAGATGGATTGGCCCTCATGGCACCAGAGGAAGTCAGTCGTGGGCTCTGTCCTCTGAGGGTGGGGTAGCAAGCATTTTCGGGTGGACGGGGTTGGGGAGAGCTCAGTATGGCATCAGACCCAACTCCATTCCCAGTTCCTTCCCAGCAAAGTGTCATGTAAATCAGGGGGCTATTTTGGGACTCCAGCTGGTGATGATTCTAGACTTTTAAGGTGAAACTGAGAACCTCCCTTCTCTCCCTTCGCCCATGGTCTTCCTGTGTCTCGCTTCCCACTACTAGCGGAATGGAGGGACAGTGACCACATGGGACCTCTGCCGTCACAGACCCCGGCTCTGCTTTCCCGCCAGGGGGCTGTCACCAAACCTCTCTGAACCTTGATTTCTTCGAGTGTAAAATCAGAAATAATGTTTTATATTGCAAAGGACTTGGTTTGATAAAATGTGTATTAGCAGAGGCCTGGAGTTGTAATTCAGTTGTAGGGAATTGGCCTAGCATGTGTGAGGCCTTGGGTTCCATCTCTGGTGTCATACACACAAAATACTCCCCCTTCTGTTTCTTTATTCCTACAAACTTGGATAGGAACTAATTACAAACTAGGAAACAACCGAATGACAGGTTGAGTTGATGCGAGAAACGGGTTGGGAATATTCTCCTACCTCAGCTGTGCAAGGCCTAATCTTTATCTTTTGAGTCTTCCAGTTTACTGGCTGAGCTCCTGGGGCCCCAGGCCTGGAACCAGAGTTCTGTTCCTTGCCCGGGACCCTTTAGGCAGGCCTGGGGGCTGGGACAGAAGTGTGATGGGAGGAAAATGAACTATTTAAGGCCTTTTGAACATCTAAACAGCCTTCAGAGCAAAGATGAACAGGAATTATCTGTATTTACAGTTAAGGAAACAGGTTTGGTTTGGGAATGAACTTAGCCAAGGTTGTTGCGAGCTAACAAGTCTCTTTCTCAGCCCCGGAGTCTCAGGGAAGAAAGGAACAGGATCACACCTTCTGGAAAGCCTTTCCAGGGTTGTTAGGGATGGGGCTCAGAGACCTGCTGGGAACCAGCACCCACCCAAAACTGCCCCAGGCCCTGAAACTCTGCTTTCCCAGGTTTCTTGACTCTGAGACCTGTGCCTTCCCATCCTGCAAGGCTTCTGCGGGGAGGACGAAGAGGGGTGAGGGGAGAAGGGCACTTCTGATGAGGGCTGGCTGTGTCACTCTGACAGCCCTGGTCTTCCTGCTTGGTTTGAGCACCTCAGTGGTGGCATTGGTGATGGTCCTGGTGCTGGCACAGTGGTGGCTGGAGTGATGGCATAGCTGGTGTGAGTGTGGTGATGATGAAGGTGTCAGTGGGGACAGTGGCTGGAGGGAGGGTAGCCATGGTGGCGGAGGGATAATTGCAGCTATAGTGACCATGGAGGCGGCGGTGGCAGTGATGGTGGCGGCAGCGGTGAGGGTGATGGTGGCTGTGATAGTGCCGGTGGTGGTTGTGTGATGGTGACGTTGCGTTGCGGGTGGTGGCAGTGGCAGTGGTGGAGGTGGTCATGACAGGACAGAGTGTCCTATTTCAAATCTTTTATTCGGGCACAGTGGGGATCCTGTGGCATGGCAACTCCTGGCTTCCCCTACTTTTCTCTGGTAACTGCCTTTCAGCATGAGGACTGAATTTGCAAGAGGGTAGAAAGCTCTCTAATCAGCTAGGATGTTAGCATCGTCAGGAGGCATGGGTGCAGATGCCAGGCCTAGGGATGTATGACACTGAGGCCCTGTGGGTGGGTGACGTGGGGTGGGAGAGTCACAGTGCCATGGAGGGCAAGAGTGGGGATTGAGGCAATGAGGACCTGCCTGGAGCCACTATGGAGGGCTGGCGGGCTGGCTGGTGCCTTTGCCCCGCCTGGGAAGCTTGCGAAGGATAGAGACTGTGGTATGCAGGTAAATGTCTAGTAACTGACCCTCTTAAAGGAAGCATTTTATTATTTTAATTAATTAATTTGGAACAGGGTCTCTCTCTATAGTCCACGCTGGTCCTAGGCTCACTCATATAGCCCAGGTTGGCCTCACACACACACAGCAATCTCCTGCCTCAGCCTCCCAAGTACTAAGATTACAGGCATGTGCCACCACTCCCAACTTATGTGGTGCTGGGGAATTGAACCCAGGGCCTTGCACTTACTAGAGAAGTGCTTTAATCAGTGAGCTATACCTCCAGACCAAAAGAAGCATTTTATTATTATTTTCCTTTTTTGAGACACGGTCTTGCTCTGTCGCCAGGCTGGTCCTGAACTTAGTGGTGTAGCCTAGGCTGGCCTTGGACTCAGGACAATTGACCTACATCAGCCTCTTGAGTGCTGGGATTACAGAAGTGTGCCACCATGCCCAGCTTTATGTGGTGCTGGGGAATCGACCTCAGGGCTTTGACTGCTGTGCCATTCCTCCAACCTAAAGGAAGCATGGTTAAGAAGTCCTTGGTAGAAGAGCACAGTGGTGTAAACCTGTAATTTCAGCGCCCTGGAAGGCTGAGGCAGGAAAATCACAAGTTCGAGCTCAGCTTGGGAAATTTAGGGACTTAAAGAGACCTGTCTCAAAATACAAAACAAAAAAGGCTGAGATCGTCACTCGGAGTGAAGGCCTTGAGTTCACTCCTCAGTATGGGGGGAGAGGGGGTGATGAAAGGAAAAAGGCTACTGCTAAAAGGAAAAAGGCTCAACATTGCTGATTCCCATGATGTAAATGCTCCTGTGACTGATTTCAGGCTCCCAACGTGATGTGGTTGAACGTGAGGTCTGGGGCAGATGCACAGCGCATCTTTCTCTGCACCTCGCCCACACAGGTAGGAAAGGCATAAATAACAAATAACCTCCAGGAGCTGGAGGAATGGCACAGCGGTTAAAGCGCGTGGCTAGGGAGTGCAAGGCCCTGAGTTTGATTCCCCAGCACCACATAAAGCTGGCGTGGTGGTGCACACCTGTAATCCCAGCACTCAGGTGGCAGGGGCAGGAGGGTTGCCATGAGTCCAAGGCCGGCCTGGGCTCCATAGTGAGTTCAGGACCAGCCTGGGCTACAGAGCCAGACCCTGTCTCAAAAAAAAAAAAAAAAAAAAAAAAAAAGTTACAAGAGCATGGACAGTAGCTCAGCTTAGTGAAATAATGCGGAAGTGATGGCATCTGACTGATGACGAGGTTACCTTGCCTTTTAGCAGGATTGTATTTAACTGCAAGTATTGATTACCTTGAATTTTAATAGAATGTATTTAACTGTAAATTTATACAGTTTAATGTTCAATTATGGCTGTGTTCAATACCTGGCTGACTTCCTGCTCTTTTGCCAGTTGCTGTCAAGAGCAGGTGGAGCCTGGCTTGCACATGCCCCTTGCCCCCCCACCCCCTGATGGATCCTGGAGGCAGTGCTGATGGATACTTGGGGGCGGGGGGGGGGGCTCTTTGTTCTCATAGGCGGATGTTCCCGTTCCTGTCATTCACTGTGGCTGGGCTGGAGCCTACAAGCCATTACAGGATGTTTGTGGACGTGGTCCTGGTGGACCAGCACCACTGGCGGTATCAGAGTGGCAAGTGGGTGCAGTGTGGAAAGGCCGAAGGCAGCATGCCAGGTAGGTGCTCCCTAGGGAGGGGCGGGCATGCTTTTTTGCCAAGACCGAGCGCCCCCTGGTGGAATCCCCCAAGCCCTTGCCCCTTACATGGAGGACTGAATTCTTCATCCGATCCCACCCCACCTGTGGTGTTCCTTTTTTTGTGATACCTTTTATCTTGCTCCGGCTTGTCTTCTGCTCCATCCCCTGCCCTCACCTGCCTCTTGCCCTGCCCTGCCTGCTCTTCCTACTTACGTATCCCTCAGGACTGGCAGAACCCCACACCAGCAGTGGTCTGCCCTGGGGGCTGTTAATCAAAGAGTTAATTGTCCACAGGGAACCGCCTCTACGTCCACCCGGACTCCCCCAACACTGGAGCCCACTGGATGCGCCAGGAAGTTTCATTCGGGAAACTAAAACTCACAAACAACAAGGGGGCCTCCAACAACGTGACCCAGGTGAGGCCTCCCCTAGAAGTGGCCCATGCCCTGGGGCCGACACCCCCCGGGGGTCCTGTGCAGTGGCTGTTCTTTAGGAATTCTTTTTCTTCCTGAGTTCTCGCTCTTCCCTCCCACCTTGGAAGGAAGCTGGGGTGAGAAGAAGTTGAATCGGGAAGGGGGTCACGTTTAGGCCAACCCATGACACACCAGCCTGGGGACTTTTTCCTAGTTTGGGGGCTGCTCTGTCTTATCACATGATGGGCCTAAAGTTGGTCCCGTGTCCCAGGAAATGGATGCCACATTGAGAAATCCTATTAAAAGAGCATTTTCTCCTGAAAAGCCTTCTCGTGCTAGTACTTCGGCCACAGTGACCTTCTGCGGGTAGGAAAAGGTGGAAGAGACTAGAATCAATGCCCCACGTAGGCTCGGGACAGGAGATGGAAGGCCTGGGAAAAGTTACATGATAGCAGGGAAGAGGAAAGGATGAGGTGACTTCAGAGGCTCCCTACCTTACAGTAGGGCCAGTCCTTGGTGTGGAGGGAGCCATAGTGTCGTTTGTCCATCTGTAGGGTCTCCCAGGGGAAAGGGGATTCTTCAGACTCTCTCCAACACCTGCCACCATCTGGTTCCTTCTCCAGATGATTGTGTTGCAGTCACTGCATAAGTACCAGCCCCGGCTGCATATCGTGGAGGTGAATGACGGGGAGCCAGACGCCACCTGTGATGCTTCCAACACGCATATCTTTACCTTCCAAGAAACCCAGTTCATCGCTGTGACCGCCTACCAGAATGCCGAGGTGAGGGCTGCCTGGGCGAGTGAGGGCTGGGCCCCAGGGCAACGCGAGGCCACAGTCTTCCCAGTCACACTGGGAAGGATCAGGGCAGACCCAGACCCAGCGTGACTTCAGTCCCCTCTCTCTAGATCACTCAGCTGAAGATTGATAACAACCCCTTTGCCAAAGGATTCAGGGAGAACTTCGAGTCGTAAGTGTCACTGGGTCTAGCTTAACATTGTCCCTTCTGAGATGGGACTCTAGACCCAGGCCCAAGGAGGTGGAGGGCGGGCAGGCGAGAGAAGGAACTGAACCTGTGGGCCCAGGTAGGTTCTGCTTTGGTTCTGCTTGTGACCTCTCTTTTCTTCCTATTTTCTTTTTCTTTTTTGAAGCATGTATGCATCTGTTGACACCAACGTCCCCTCTCCACCTGGACCCAACTGTCAATTGCTTGGGGGGGACCCCTATGCTCCTCTCCTATCCAATCAGTATCCTGTTCCCAGCCGCTTCTACCCGGATCTACCTGGTCAGGCCAAGGACGTGGTCTCCCAGCCATATTGGCTGGGCACTCCCCGGGACCACAGCTATGAGACAGACTTTCGTGCAGTCAGCATGAAGCCTGCATTCCTGCCCTCTGCCCCTGGGCCCACCATGTCCTACTATCGAAGCCAGGAGGTCCTGGCATCTGGAGCTGGTTGGCCTGTGGCCTCCCAGTACCCTCCCAAGATGGGCCCACCTGGCTGGTTTCGCCCCATGAGGACTTTGCCCCTGGATCCTGGCCCGGGGGCCTCTGAGGGGCGGGGACCAGAGGACCAGGGTTCCCCCGCACTGTGGACTGAGGTCACCCCTCTCCGGCCAGAGCCCATTGACTCAGGACTGGGTGAAGGAGACTCTAAGAGGAGGCGAGTGTCCCCCTATCCTTCCAGTGGCGACAGCTCATCCCCTGCAGGGGCTCCTTCTCCTTTTGACAAGGAGACTGAAGTCCAGTTTTATAACTATTTTCCCAACTGATAAGACATTGAACAGACAAAAACAATGTTAGAAGGTTGAAGGACACTGTTTACCTAGAAAACAGGTGCAGGACAAAAGGGTCCCTTCTCCCTCTTCTCCTTAATAGTGATTGGTTGGAGATGCGAGGGACCACGAAGGATTCTAGGGTTCACTCACTGCATCATGGCCCACAATGAAATGCGAGAGGACTGTCCCCTGCCCCTTTCTCTTCCTGAACTCCAGTCACGTCCCTGGAGCTGCTTCTGGCTGTTGGTCTCATGGAGAAAAGAAAGAAAAATAGAGCCAACTTTGTGGTTTGTGGTGGGTGGGGTCGGGGGGGAAAGGCTGGACCTGGACACCAGCTGTCTTCCTCAATGGAGTGACTTTCAAAGGTTTTGTTTGCGTCTGTGCATATCTGACCTGAAAATAAAGATACATGGACTTAATAACAGTCAGCCAGCCAGGGTCGTGGAAAGGCCTTGGATGACTTGGGCCAGCTGGCCTGGGTGCCACCTGTTCGGAGACAAGACATTGGGGTGCAGAGGAAGGGCCTGAGAAGTGGGGCTGGTGCACATCCACCACGTGAGGTCTTGTTTGTCGTGGTTATACACGCACGCTTTTCTTTTTCTTTTTATTTTGGGCAGGGGAGGTATTTATTGTACAGAGAGTGGTGTCTGGATGCATTTCTTTTGTGTTCATCACTTTCTGAAAATAAACATGAAACTGTGGAGTGTGTCTGGCTTCTGTGCCGAGGGGAGGATGGGGTGGGGACCTCTCTGGGCATTGCTGGTGGGGCAGCGCTCTTCTGTCAGCTCTCGTTCGGGGTACCTGCTAGAAGGCTGAAGTGGCCTCGTTCAGGAAATAAACTGTGAATGAGGCTGCATGTCCTGCCTCAGCACTCGGGTGGGCGACACCTCACCTGAGAGAGAGAAGCGTCTCGCAGCCAGGGTGTGCATGCTGACCTGGGAAGGAGGGGTGCGGGTAAGGCCAGGGTACCTGGTGGGGTGGGGGACATTGTGGGGAGCAATGGCACTGATTTCTTTGTGTTTCTGCAGCTTACCTTCAGCTGTAGGGCTGTTCAAGGGTTAAAAACAAATGGAGCCATGTAACACTGCCATTTTTGTAGGTTAAGAGCAGCCAAATATTAGCAGTTTCATAAGATTCAACCTAATACATGTAAAGGGTTTAAGAACATTGCCCAGGGGCTGGAGGAATGGCAAAGTGATTTAATTGCTTGGTTTGCAAGTGCAAGGCCCTGAGTTCAATTCCCAGCATCACATAAACCAGGCGTGGTGGCGCATGCCTTTAATCTCTGCAGTCAGGAGACTGAGGCAGAGAATTGCCATGAATTCAAGGCTAGCCTAGTCTCCCTAATGAGTTCAGGACCATCCTGGACTACAGAGTGAGACCCTGTCTCAAAAAACAAAACAAAACAACAACAACAACAAAAAAAAATAGTGCCCAATAGGAACTGGAGGAATAGCACAGCGGTTAGAGCACTGCTAGGCAAAAGCAAGGCCCTGAGTTCGATTCCCCAGCACTGCTTAAGCCTGGTGTGGTGGTGCACACCTGTAATCTCAGCACTCAGGAGGCTGAGACAGGAGGAATGTCATGTATTCAAGGCCAGCCTGGGCTACATAGTAAGTTCAAGGCCAGTGAGGACTACAGAGTGAGACCTTTGTCTCAAAAAAAAAAAAAAAAAAGAAACCTAAAAATCAAACAAAACATGCCTGACAAATAGCAAGGCCTCGCTGTGTATGTATTATCCTTGCTGCTACCACTTTCCAGTTCTGTTTCTCTTTCTGCATCTCTATAAACACAATTGCACTTGTAAACTGACACGTACTTCTTAAAGAGAAATTAAAACAAGAAAAAGTACGAAGACAGCAATAAATTACCTCAAAGCTGACCACCCAGCAAGAATTATCATTCGCATCGATGAGTTAGACAGAAATACTTTTGTAAAATTGGAACCATACTGAAAATACTTTTTCTTAATGAAAACTATTGGATTTTAGTTTGCAGAATTAAGTAATTAAACAATTTTAAAAATCAAGCATATACAACCCCAAAACTACCAAGTGAGATGAGGAAACTGGAACTTGATATAGCTATTTATTTACTATAAGAAATATTTTATAGGCAGACATACCTGGAAAAAATATCTTCCTTTTTTGGAGGGCTTGCGGAGGGAGAGGGGCAAATTCTCATGCTATAGTCCAGGCTGATCCTAAAGTCACTATGGAGGCCAGGCTGGCCTCAAACACACAGCAATCCTGCCTCAGCCTCCCAAGTGCTGGGATTACAGGTGTGCACCACCACACTCAGCTTTACACGGTGTTGGAGAATCTAACCCAGGGTCTTTGCTTGCTAGGCAAGCACTCTAACTGCTGAGCTATGCCCTCAGTTCCCAGAAATATTTTCTGAAAGAACACCGGAAGGTTCAGGAAGGGGTTTGTGGGAAACACTAAGAGGTTGAAGTCCTCCTGTTTGCTTTACCCCAGGCCAGGGTGGACCCTATTTTAATGAGGAAGCATCCACAGGGGCTTGAGCTTGTCCTCCCCACTGTTGGGGGCCTGAAAACTTGGCTTTGGCAGTGCACGGCCTCCTTCCAGGTCTCCACCCGAGGTTGTTGGCGGCACCTTCAGTGCAGGAGAAAGAAGAGCTAAGGAGATGTCCTTGGCTCTGCAGCTTCGGAACTGCACCAGCACACCTCAGTAAATGACACCAGGGATTCCGCCGCATCACACTCCTGGTTCACGTTACTTTTTCCCCCCACTCCTATCCTGAGGTCTCGTTTCCTGGAGTGAACGGGAATAACAGAGCCTATTTCCATTCTTAGGGAGCGGGTATCAGCCGTTCCAGCTCCCCGCCCCCCCGCCATGTTAGAATAGTTTCTGCTCATTTCCCTAGATAGACAGTGAAGAGAGATGTGGATCGGCCACACTCTCAGTCACACACCACCATTCTTTCTTTTTTTTGAGACAGAGTCTTGCTCTGTAGTTACTATGTAGCTCAAGCAGGTCCCAAACTCAAGGCAATCCTCCTGCCTCCGCCTCTTGAGTGCTGGGATTACAGGTGTGTACCGCCCTATTGACATATGTCTTGCTGGGAATCGTAGGCAGGGCCTTGTGCTTGCTAGGCAAGCGCTCTAAGTGCTGTTTTACGTCCCAGCCCGTTACTGTATTTCTTCACTATTGAAAGCACCTTTTGTGGTGTATTCCTATATAAGCCATGCAATTCAAGAACTGAAAACCGGCCATTGTCATGATTACCTATCCATTTCCCCATCTTAGCTCGTCTTTCCTTTATGAACAATATCCTGTAGTTTGTATTTATTAACTTCTTGCTTTTAAAATTATATGTGGGTTAGGGGTTTCACTCAGTGGTAGAGTCCTGGCCTAGCATGCTCCTGATCGCAGGTTTGATCCCAGCGCTGTGCAAATGAGAAAGAGAAAGGAAGAAAGGGGCTGGAGGAGTGGCACAGCGGCTGACGCGCTTAAATAGCAAGCGCCAGGCCATGAGTTCGATTCCCCAGCACCACATACGCTGGGTGTGGTGGCACACGCCTGTAATCCCAGCACTCGGGAGGCTGAGACAGAAGGATTGCCCTGAGTCATAGCCTAGCCTGGGCTCCATAGTGAGTTCAGGACCAGCCTGGGCTACAGAGCAAGACACTGTCTCAAAAAAGTGATTCCACTGTCTTCTGGCTTCCGGTGTCTCCACGAAACCACTTCTGCACTCCTTCTCATTCTTTGGAAGGTCATCAGACTTCTTCTCGAACTTTCCAGCTCTCTATTTGCATTCCATGTTCTACACATTCACTATGATGGGACAAGGCAAGAACTCGTCTTTATTTGTCAGGTCTGGGATACACCGTATTCCCCGGATCTGTGCATTTGTGGGTTTCCGCAGTTGTGAAAATTCTTTTGCGATGTTGCTCAGGGGCTGGCAATGCTCCGGCAGCGAGAGACCCTGGGTGTGGTTCCCGGGGGCAAAAGTAAACAGGCAAACGTGGCTTCTGTCGTCTCTAATTTCATCCTTGGGCCGTATGGATGCTCAGTGTGCCCCCAGAGCTCCGGTGTGGAAGGCGTGACCCGCAGGAGGCAGCGTTCAGGGGCCGGGCTGGGGGTGATGGTGTCACGAGGGCTCTGAGGTCATCGGTGAAGTCAGAACTTAATAGGCTGTCAGGAGGGGGTGGGGACTTGGAGAGAATAAGGGCCATGAGGTTACGGCCCTTTCTGTCTGCAACCTCTTTCTCCCTGGCTTTGTTTTCAGACGCCACATGCTCAACTTCTTGGCTCTCCCAGGGCGGTCGGCTTCACCTTGGAGACTCCCTATGAAATAATAATTCATGAGATATCTCTTCCTGTCTGCATTCAGTGACATGCATAGTAACAGAGCGAGAATGTCCGGCGTCCATCTGATTGGAGACGGTGACAAAGCCCCCAGGGGAATTCAACTAAAAGGACTAAAGATTTATTTTGGCTTGTGGTTCCAGAATTTTCAGCCCATGGTCACTTGTTTCACTACTGGGCTGAACCTGTGATTGTCCTGCCTCAGCTTCCCAGAGTGCTGGAATGACAGGCCTGTGCCACCACGACTGGCTTGGAATTCTGGTGCCATTTTGATTCGTGATCCTTCGTGTTAAGTTTCTGATCCTGCATTTGAAACAGTATACAGACTCTTCTAGCTTGCACATCCGGGGCTGAAGCTTTTTTATTTTCACTTTGTTTTCTGGAGCATTTACAGCCAGCTGCTAATTCAGAAGCTTTTTTTTTTCTTTTAGAATCTTCCTTCCTTCCTTCCTTCCTTTTTTCTTTCTTTCTTTCTTTCCTTCCTTCCTTCTTTCTTTTACTGAGACAATTATCTCACTCTACAGACCAGGCTGGTCCTTAATTCATATGTACCCCAGGCTGGCCTTGAACTCACGGTAATCCCCTGTTTCAGCTTCATGAGTGCTGTGATTATAGTTGTGCGTCATTTTTTTTCTCACTACTGGGGTTCAAACCCAGGTCCACTGAGAGAACTCCCTCTCTCTTTTTTATTTTTAATTTTTAGTACTGGAGATTGAATCCCTGATTTCTCACTAAGCCATATCACGAGCCCTTTTTTATTTTGTACTTTGAGAAATGGTCTTGATAATTCAATTGCCTGCACTCGACTTTGTGATCTTCTTGCCTCTGCCTCCCAGAGTGCTGGTAGCACAGGATTGTGCAACCATGCTGCTTTGAGATCTTTTTCTGTTCTCCAAATGTTTGTAAAGAGCCCAATACTTGTTTTATGAATGGAAATTTTTTTTAGATCTCTAAATATATCCATTAGAAGGGGAAGTTTTTCTTTTGATGCTTGAAGTATTTCTTATCTTCTCAAAGTTCCTTTTTTCTTATTTATTTTAGACTGTCTTTCATGTGAGAGTCTTTACTCAAATCTTCAGTGCTCTTTGACGTGGTTTATATTTTTAAAAGATGGCACTAACAGGCCACTCGAAAGCTCTTGAGTGTACAGGATGATAGGGGGCATTGTCCAACAGGGAGCTTCACATCGGGGTGGCCTGAAAAGGTGATCAGATAGGGGGACAGGTGGCAGTGTGTTGCTTTAGATGGCTTATACCAGCTTGCAAAACCTAAATGTGCAAATCTTTTCTTGTCTGCATTCAGTGACATCATGTTGGTAGCTTAAACGTATACACGATGGGAGTATTTACACCACAAGAATCAGCCAGAGCTACACGCCAGAGCACACTTCCTTCTGGAGAGTGGGTTCACCACCACACCGCTGCAGATGACGTATCAGGCCGGGCCCCCACCAGGGTAATGCACAGAAATCTTCCCTTCTGGGATGTTCGCCTCTTCTAAGGAGCCTCCACACGTTTTGTTTTGTTTCTCATTAGCTAACAGCAAGCTGGGTGTAGTGGTGCCCTCCTGTAATCCCAGCATGCAGGAGGCTGAGGCAGGAGGACTGCTGTGAGTTCAAGGCCAGCCTGGGCTCCATAGGGAGTTCAGGACTAACCTGGACTACAGAATGAGACCCTGTCTCAAAAAACAAACAAACAAACCAAAAAAAAAAAAAAAATCATTAGCCAACAGCATTCTGGGAGGGTGAGATGAGCAGAGAAAGTGAGGAATCTACCTTCCACAACCTGAGACTCAGTAGTGTGCTTCGTCAGGGTTCTCTGGGGACAAGTAAGTTACTTCTGTCAATCTTTTTTTCGAAGGCATGTTAGGCTGTAGCTCCACTTTGCCCAATCGTACTCCTCCATTTGCTTTTTTTTTTCAGATAGAGTCTCACTCTATAGTTCAAGATGGTCCTGAACTCACTATGTAGTACAGGCTGGCCTCGAACTCACAGCAATCCTCCTGCCTCGGCTTCCTGGGTGCTGGGTTTACAGGTGTATGTCATCATGTCTTGCTTATGTGGTGCTGGAGAGTTGAACCCAGGGCCTCATGCTTGCTAGGCAGGGGCTCTAGCTGCTGCTCTATTCCTCCAGCCCAGGTAAACCTTTCCAACACTCTTGGATCGACATGTTCTTCTACTTTGTCTCTGATTGCTTCTAATCCAGTTACTATGTGCTTTTTCAGGGACATCTGCAATTCTCTGACTTGACCTCTACTCTCTGTTGCTCTTCTCTATTGGCTCAGAATTTACATTCGGTCCTCTAGGACAGGTTTCCAAGTTTGTCTTAGTAAGGGGATGGTAATGCAATTTGGGGATGAAAGATAAGAGGACTGACTTCTGGTCAAGATGGCAGCTGAGTAACAGCACTGCACAATGTCTCCTCATCGGCCCACTTAAAAAGGCGAGATTTCAGTTTTTTAAAAAAGTGTGTTCAGTGTAGCTAGGAAAGAGAGGAGCACCCTAACAACTGAAAGGCGGCCGGGGGAAGGCCAGAAATTCCAAAGGATCATGGAAAGCAGAGAAAAAATAATCCCAGCAGTCCAGGAAGCCACTGCAGCCAGCTGCAAATGGCTGGAGCCGCAGGCAGCTGCAGATGGAGGAAAGCTCGCGTGGGCCTGGAACATCCGATGGAGCTGGGAGAGGATGGAGCACCCCAACAACAGACAGGAAGATGCGGGCAGGTCAGAAATCCTGAAGTCACGTGGGAAGAGGAGGAAAAAAGCAGCCAACTTGGTGCAGCCCCGAGCTGCCAGCATCCACAGACCACAGATGGAGGAAAGTCCAGAGTCAGAACCTCAGCTCAAGATCAGGGCGGATCCAGAGAAGTGGGAATTGTCGGCAGCTAGTGGCCCCAGCCTCCAAAACACCACCGGCGGGTAGTGTGTACTACACATGCAGCGTGGGCTCCCCCTAGAAAAGGCCCCGGGATTCCAGATCAGAAACAGGGCTCAGCAGCAGTCACAGGCAGGAGCCATTTTAAAAAGAAGAAAGAAAAAGCCCAAGACTGAACCCTTTAGAGTAAACGAAAGCTCAGAAGAGCACACCAGGGCTTTGGGGGTCACCCTTAAACAGGGCCTAGCAAGAAACTGGCACAAGTGACAGAGAGGAGAAAAGAGGGAAAAAAGGCTGCTGATCCCCAGAATGGCTCAGGGGCACCTCTGCTCCAAGAGTGGAGAGCCCCGCCCTGGGGGAGGGAAGCTAGGACAGAGAGCTTTGCTGAGAGGACCAGGGCAGGGATAAGACACCTCAAAATGGGGATCATTGCCCCGTTCCTCTGGCGTGTGCCAGGGGCTTCTAGGTCACTGCTGCCCTGCATGCCAGAGGCATCTAGGACCAGGAAGTCCATCGCCCATCCATCCCGTGAGCCAGAGGCTTCCAGAGGCTTCCAGGGAATTACATCACCCTGTCAATCCTGAGCCCCAGAGGCTTCCAGAGGCATCTAGGGCCAGGAATTCTATCACTCTGTCTGTCCCTTGGGCCAGAGGATTCCAGAGGCATCTAGGACTGGGCCTTCACCAAACCCTTCTTTCCTGAGCACCAGAGACAGCCAGAGATAGCAGAACCATGGGGAAACAGGGTAACAAATCTCCTACAAGAAGACCTGACACCCCAGAATATGACACCAGGGATACTGAAACTGCAGGATCCAAAGATAAAAGTGGCAAAAATGATGGTAATTTCTGGGCCCAGATATTCATTGAATTAAAGCAGGAAATAAAACAGCACAAGAGCTACATCAACACATAGCTAAGCTAAAAGCAAGCCTTGAAAAGCAAAAAGAGGAGACCATAGAAAAAATATACCAGAAAATAATGAAGGCAATACAAGAAATTAGAGAAGAACACAGCAGAGATATAAAAAAAATTGAATGCAGATATTCAGGAAGTGAAAAACACACAGAAAATAATAAGCAAGCACATTGAACATCTTCAGAATAGAATGTCAGGCCTAGAAAATAAAGTGACTGAGCTGCAACATACGGACCATGAAGAACACAAAGTAAATAAGGAAGAAAGCAAATCATTACAATGGCTGATAGATGATTCAAGGAGAAACAACCTCAGAATTATGGGAGTCCAGGAGAAGACTGAGGACAAAACAAAAGGCTTAAAATGCATGTTTAATGAAATTATAGAAGAAAATTTCCCAAATCTAAGAAAAGAAATGAACACGGACCTATTGCAGGCGTATAAAACACCAAACAACTTTGATCAGAAGAGATCCTCATCACGACACATCATAATTAAAATACTAGAAACCCAACACAAAGAGAAAATATTAAAAGCTGTAAGAGAAAAACAGAAGATGACCTACAAAGATAAGCCCATCAGGATAACTGCAGACTCTAGAAGCCAGATCATGGAGCAATGTCATCCAAGCACTAAAAGAACATAAATGCCAACTAAGACTGCCATATCCAGCAAAATTATCTTTTAATTTAAAGGGAGAAATTAAACCTTTCCATGATATAGAAAGCTTAAAGGAATTTGCAGCCACTAAGCCAATATTGCAGAGACTACTTAAAGGAAACTTAGAAAGTGAAAGGGAGGCCAGCAACACCAATGACCCCAGAAGAAAAGTGACAACAGCTAGAGGAGAATGAGCTCAGAAAAAAGTAAGGCTATACACAAAATTAGGGATGAATTGATAGGTAAAAGGAAAAACCAAATAGGGCAAAATGTTAATTATTAGTGAAATATGAGTAATCAATTTATAAAAGTAAAAAAAAATCTGAAATAACTGAGCATAGCTATTTATCTATTGCTTTAACTGTAGCATACATACGTGATACAGATTTAAGTCCATTTAATGTAGCAAATTGATAAAGTCTTAAGCTTGTTGAATGAAGCAATTCACTTTTTTGATGTTGAATGTGAGTTTATCCTCTTTGAGAGGTGGAAACATAAGCAGCGCCAAAACAGCTTGGAGGAAAGGTAACATCTAAAGAGAAAATGTAATAAAAAAATAGATTGGTAATTAAATCATCTGATTGATATAAAACAGTACCACTTCTTTTATGAAATCTGTGAAATCTCCCCACAACATTATTATTAGTAATAGTATGGTAGCATGCAAAATAGAATAATTACTAATTAATAATGCAACATGGGGAATTGTCATAAAATCTCTTAAAAATACAAATGCAGTAATAATGGATGGATAGACAGGTAAAATTATAACAAATCTAGCAGAATGTTAGTAATCAGTGAAATGTGAGTAAATAAATTATGAAAGTTAAAAAATTCTGAAATAACTAAATTTGCCTTCATATCGGCTACTTTAAGTATATTTATGTGGTATAGATTTAAGTTCATTTAATGTGGCAATGTGATATAGTTTTAACTTTGTCTTATTGTAGCAATTCACTTATTAGGTCACTAATGGAAATTTATCCTAAGAAAACTGATTGATGTAAAGATAACCCTGTGAATGTACAAATATGCACCTTCCAGTATTCAGCTAAGGCATTTGAAATTTAACTTTTTTTTCTTCTTTCCCAAATTTACTAGTCTTTTGAATTACATGCTTGTAGTTATTTTCTAATGTGAACTGGTGGATAAGGCCAGGTTTAAGAATAGCAACAAAGATACAGCAAAATATAGAAAAAAACTTTTGGTAAATATCCCAATAAAGGGATTGGTTGGATTCAGAGAAGAGGCATCAAGATTTAACTACTGCAACCCATTCCAGGAATAGGAAGCTGAGTTAGAGTGGTGACTTAAGTGAAATGATTTAGGTGCGGAAGATTAATATGTTAAGTACTGTGTAGTCTCTCTGACTTGGAAAACCCAGAACACAGACATTCTATAGAACCACATGAAGTGACAGCCAGAGCTGGGGAGAGGGGACGGGGAGGGTGTGGGAGGGTCAAAAATGGGAAGGGATTGTAAAGTTGATATGATATATATGTGCACGAAATATTCAATTTCATCGTAAAATTATGTATTGCGTATCTATATTAATAAAAATAGTGGGGAAAACCTTAGTGGCAAAAAATACCTTTATGGGTTCCTGGGAATGCTGCACCCAAAACTTCTGATTGCATCCCAACACCTGAGATAACCTGACACTTCAGCAATTCCCAAAATGCTAGAATTTACTCCTGCTTGCCAACACCGAAGGGACGCTAACTGTACCCTCTTCATGACACAATAATTCCACTCCGACGTGCTGCCAAACCACACCCAGTGCCAAATGTTCCGTAGTGCACAGCCACCCCACTGGCCAAATCTTGTAACTCCAAGATTTGTTCTCACTTTGAGGTTTGGTTCTCATATTGGTAACTAGGACGACAATTGGACTTACAGAGGGAGGCAAGGCAGGTGATTACTCCCACTGTAATAATCATTCCAACTGGAGTCCAACTCCTCTGTGCCCCTAGAAGACACGCCTTTTATGGACGAGATTAAAAAACAAAAGGCCTGGAGACTGCAGCGCTTAGACCTCTGTTCTTACCAAAGTAACTGGGCCTTAATTCAAGTTGGTCTACATATGGGAGTAATAAGAGCGTGAAATCAATCCTCATCAACATTTGGTGGAGGAAGTTCTTACTCTGTAACAGCAACAACAACAAAAAACAGCTGACATTCGTTACGCGGGAACCTATTACCTTGATTGCCTTGGGCACCACTGCCTTCGTTGCTGCCGTAGGAGGTAAAAACAATCTCAGCCCCCCAAAAAAGTCACTGCTAGAGCATCCAAGGTGGCCAATCAGGAGGTAACGACTTTAGAGACCTTCAGCAGCCTTTGGACTCACTAGCTGGAATGGTCCTACAATATCATCAAGTGCTGAACTGGATGCAGGCAAGGTCAGGGGATGGGCGGGAGGATGGCGTGTGCAATTCTTAATGGATCTTGTTGTACCTACATCAACACCTCCCACCAAGCAGAAACATGGACTCGGGTCCTCCTCCAAAAGATGAAATGGCCACATGAACGAACTATTACCCAGATCCTTGCCGCCCAAGTATTTGAACAAATCCCCGACTGACTGCTTCCTTCACAGGGTCACTGCTAATAAGCATCCTGGTATGAGCCTTTGGGCCAGGTACACTTAACGGTCCGTTTCACTTCATTTCTAACAGAATAGAGGCCATGAAGCTACAGGTGGGGTTACAGGCCTGTGCCACCAGTCCTAGCTTGATTCTTTTTGAATGGATTTCTTTTATTTCTGTTAGGAGGTTGAAAAGGTCCCTAGAATTTTTGTTGAATCTTAGAATGGTGACACACTTGGATGGGATAAATTGCACACAGGCTATACACACCCATATGCACATATATACATATATGCTATTTGTTAAACATGTCAGTTAAATGAATAGCTGAACTGTAAACCTTTTGGGGGAAAATAGTAGATACTGTATCTTTACATTATATCCTTTCTGAAAAACTTCTTTCTTTTTTTTTGAGGCAGGGTCTCGTTCTGTAGCTCAGGCTGGTTCTGAACTCACTATGGAGCCCAGGATGGCCTGGAACTCACAGCAATCCTCCTGCCTCAGCCTCCTGAGAGCTGGGATTACAGGCACACGCCACCACACCCAGATTTCTACGGTGCTGGGGAATCGAACTCAGGGTCTTATGCTGGCTAGGCAAGTGTTTTAACCGCTGTGCCTTTCCTCCAGCCCTGAAAATTCTGTTCCTGTTAGAAGGGGGCTGGCACATGGAGAAACCGGAGTGGAGAGTGGTTGGTTACTTCAGGTGCTGCTTGAGTTGAGGCAATGTGAGCTGAGCGGCCACGGGGCAGCCGTGCACATGGAAACACGGAGAGCGCAGGTTGCAAAGAGGAGCTGAGGAGACATGCAGTTGGAGTAGACTATGAGAGAGGGATTGAGTGATAGCAAAAGCAAGAGAGAAAGAGAGAACTTCCCGTTTCCACTTCCTCTTAAGGTCCCTTCTGACTTCCCCTCCTTGTCCCCAGGCGCCACTCCCATGTGCTGATGACAGTTTTCCTTCAGCTTTGAGTGGGAGTTTGCGACAACTACCAAGAGCATCTCACTTAAGATGTCCCTTCCAGGCCAGAATGAGCAAATCACATCACTGTGAGTAAGACGGGGAGGACGCTAGCTTGACACCGTGTTCCTGTCATGGTAGGACATGCGTCCAGCTCATCCCAAAGAAATATCAGCTGGTCATGATGTGGGTGTGGGCTGGGGCCAGAAATTATATCTTCCTTTTACTGCTGTGGAAATTGTGCTCTGACCCATGAGAAGATTAGTCAGCGTTCCTAGGTCTTAGTGAAGTACTGAGGGGCAGGCTCAAGATGAGTAGTGAAGTTCTGGCTAGTTCTTGAAGGTGTTGAAGGCAGGAGCCATCAAAGTCCCTACCTCTGTGGTGAAGCCTGCTCCAGAGTCTGAAGAGGAGGGCCAGCTCCAAGACCCGCCAGCTCCTCTTGGCTAATACCCGTCAGAGAACCCCAGAGCTCCAGGTTGAGCCATGGTTGCTGTGACCTTGGAGTGATCAGGTTGCCCCCACCCAAGTTCTGGGAATGCAGGGCCTCCTGCGTGCTGTGCAAGCGCTCTTCCACTGTCTTAGTTACTTTTTCGTTGCTGTGACTCAATACCCAACATCCACAAATTTAGGAGAGGAAAGGTTTATTTTAGCTCATAGCTTCAGAAGGTCACAGTCCACTCAGGGGCGGCTGGCAGTAATGGAAGTACATGGCAGAGGCAGAAGTGGAGGCAGCTTCTCACAACATCACAAACCGGAAGCCAAGCCAAGGCAAGTTAAGACTCATTTTTCTAGGGAGGCAGGAAGCAGCTTATATATCCTTCCAGGTCTCATCCCAGTGATCAGCCCCTCCTGCCTCCAGGTGTGGAAGGTGTGGTGATTTATGTTTTAATCTGAGACAGGTTCTCACCAATTTTTATAAGGTACTCAGGCTGACCTCAAACTTGTGATCCTCCTGCCTCAGCCTCCCACAATGCTGAGATTACAGGTATGGTTGCCTTTCAAAAAAAAACCATTGAAGGAGATTCATGGAGACAGGACCCAAATCTGGGAGGCTGACATCAGCTTGGTGGGGACCATAGGGCATTTTCAAAGGGGGACTTTGAATGCCACCAGGATCAAAGAGTTTGTCTTAGATTCTGTCATCAGCAACGACTTTCTTCTTTTGAAAGTTTTAAATATGAAAAATCCCGAATTTACAAAAAAATAATCATTAGGTCTGGGAACATGGCTCAGCAGTTAGAGCATTGCCTAGCAAGCACACAAGCCAAGCCTGGTAGTGCACACCTCTAATCCCAGCTGTCAGGAGGCTGAGGCAGGAGAACTGCAGTGACTTTGAGGCTAGCCTAGGCTACATAATGAGTTCAGGACCAAAAAAAAAAAAAACCTATTGTAATTTCGATTAGTTTCATATTAAATGTGCAGACTACTTAGGAGAACTGTCTACAACATTAGAAGAAAATTATTCCATAGAAAACAATGTGTTCTATTTACTCACGATATATGTTTTCCTCTGTATAGAAGATTCATTCTTACATAGCCACAGGATTTTTAAAAATTGTAAATAAGGTATTTAACCAGCACTTTCTAATCAGTAGTTGTCATTACTGGTTTGTGTGTATTTGTCTTTTATCTGGCCACTTTATTTAATCTTAGTGCTTCTTTCAGTGGCTTTTTCCGCCCCCTCTACTACACATCCCCTTGCTGTGGTCTCTTCTGAGAGCTGCTTGTTGAGTACCTGCCTGGTCTAGCGTGCCTGAGTCATAAGGTCACATGCTCCTGGGTGGAAGGTGAGCGCATGACTCAAGACAAAAAAAAATGTTAGTCCTTCCTGGGATTTTTATAGCTGTAGTTAATACAGAAGAGGCTTGTTGTCTTTCTGCTCATGGAGTTTTCAGCTCTAATCCTGGGTGCTGATGCCGCTGGTAGCCAATGGCCTCTAACTGCATAGAGAAAGTCATTCTGATTTCAGAGCTGAAGAGGCTGAAACAGAGTGTGAAAGCAAACCAAGTTGAGAGAGAGTGAAAGAGACAGAGGATGGGGAGGGTGGGAGAGAGAGAGAAAAAGAGAGAGGGGGGGGGGGAGAGAGAGAGAGAAGTGGCAGTATTTGTTTCCTATTTTCAATATATACATTTCCTCCCACCTTTGGGTTTTTCTTTTTCTTTGTTTCGAGACAGGGTTTTGCTCTGTAACCCAGGCTGGTCCTGAACTCACTGGTGTGGCCCAGGACAATCTGCCTGCCTCAGCCTCCCGAGTTGCTGGGATTACCCAGTTTGTGCCACCACACCTAGCTTTATGTGGTGCTGGGGAATTGAACTCAGGGCCTTGTGCAATCTCTGTGCCATTCTTCCAGTCCCCCCTTCTTTCTTGAGACAGGGTGTTTCTCTGCAGTCCAGTCTGGTCCTGAACTCAATATGTAGTCCTGTAGCCCACACTACCTTAAGCATAAGGCAGTTCTCCTGTCTCAGCCTCCTGAGTGCTGGAATTACAAGTGGGCACCATCATGCCTGGCTTATACTGTGCTGGGAAATTGAACCCAAGGCCTTGTGCTTGCTAGGCAAGTGCTTTAATTTCTGTGCTGTTCCTTCAGCCTCCACAATGAGATTTTTTACAAAGGGAATTTGAGATGATAAGCCTAAAATTCATTTGGAAAATAAGTGCATAAGCATAATCAAGACCATTTCATTTTTCAGAAAAAAATGTTTAAAAGTGCTGTTATCGAATATCAAAATATAAAGCCATAGCAATTAACAGCATGTTAGCTGGGCTGAGCTACACCACCAGCCCTGTTTCTAAAGAATCACACAGAACTGGTACCAGAAGTGGGATGTTATAAGCAACACAATTTAAAAGAGGTACCTCTCCCCATAGTGTGGAAAGCAACAAGAAAACCTTCCTTCCAATTGGGAAAGATACTTATCCTCCTGGTCGTGAGTGAGCTGGCTTACCCACATCCAGTTGCACCTTAGGCCTCATATTATATGCCTAATGGTTCTAGGGTTATTAGACATTCAAATAAAGTCATTAGGTATTGAATGTGATATATACATCTGTGATATTCAGGTCAGAGCCATAAGTTTTATCTCCCCCAAAATCAGTCTTTTAGGCTGGACCATCACTGTCATTTGAATAATTAGCTTTGTAAGAAAGATCCAGTCTGCTTGTGGCCAATGATCAAAGATCACTGACTGGTAATGGTGTGCTGTACGTATTTACAAAAGCTGAATTTTCTTCTCTATGCTGAAGTTAGGAGGAGCCAGAGGAAATGATTCTTTTTACTATAATCTCTTTCATTTTGTTTGTGTGCTTCTTTCTTTTTTATCTCTCCATTCTGTCTCCTTAGTGTTGGACAGTTCTACCCATGATCCCAGCAGCCCTGATGGCTGACAGCAGCTCCTAGGGTAACAAACTCCCCTGTTCAATCCAGCAAGATAAAGCAGGTCCATACTCAGCACCCCTGGAAAACGTCTTATGAGTTACCTCAGTTAGGCTGCTGCAGGTCACATGTTTACCTCTGAACAATCGTTTCGACTGTGGAGATGAAGGTGTACTGGTTGGCACACCCTTCTAGATTTGGAACTATAAACAATCCCTAGTTAAATACCTTCACTGAGAATGGAACAGAAGAGGAGCTTTCCTAAAGATAATCCAGTGGCCTCCGTCCATCCATCCTAGGTGCATGTATTCCAAAGGAGAGCCCTAACCCACAGTCTAGATGAATCATTGGAGCCTCAGAGCTATTGTTAAACCACTAGAACCAGGTTCAGGATCAAATTTCATGACTGAAGATTTTTGGCATTGGTTACTTGCGGGTGGCATCCCCAGGAATTGAAATGGCTGATAGCCTTTGAGGACATCAGGGAGTTGGGTTACCAGAGGAATCCTGACGCTGGCCAACACGGGCCTCCAGTTGCTTAGACTTGAGGTCATCCCCGCTCTAATCAGGCAAGCAGGAAGTGGGGCACTTGACCTGAACTTTGAACTCCTCTTTGGTCTGGCTATAGGAGATAAAGGAGGAGATGAATCCAGCCAATGGCCAAAATTAGATTTTCCATAGGGACAACTGAGCCTGGTACTGGGTCCTGTCCGGTTCTATCTGTCCGGCTATATACTTTCCGACTCTGAACGACTATTTGTTGCTTTAAAAAAAAAGAAAGAAAGAAAGAAAGAAAGAAAGAAAGAAAGCAAGCAAGCTGGGGAGACCATGACTTGGTAAAATTCAGCTAGGGTTAGCCCAGACATAGCCCTAGCCCTAGCCCTAATCCTAACACTAACTCTTACCCAGGCATTAGCCATAGTCTTAAGCCTAAGAAGAACAATGTCCTTCATGTTTGCCCAAGCCCTAGACCAAAACATAGTCCTACAGCCCAAGCTAACTCTAAACCTAGTCCTAGCCCGAACGTTAACCACGCCCCTACACCTACTCTTTGCCCCAATGCTTGCAATAAACGTGAGCCTAACCCAAACACCAGCCTAACATCTGTCTTGGCCCTACTCAAACACCTAGGACTAAATTTAGGCCCAGCTATTACCAGAGCCCTAACTCTAACCCTAGGCCTACTTCAATTTCCACACCCTAACCCTAGCCCTTAATCAGGCCCTAAATGGAAACCCTCTCATAAAGCTAACCCTAGTTGAATTTTAACAATTCATGCTCTCCCCAGATTTTTTTTCTACCCCTAGGCCTCCCCAAAGAATCGGGCAAGAATGGGGTCCTCTGGCCTGAGCCCGCACTCTGCTCCCACTGGTCCCATTGTTCCTCCTCAGGCCCTCAGATTCCCACATGATGTGAGCCATAAGTACAAGCCCTTTCTGTTTAAGCTGGTCCCGGTGGGTTTCTGCTGCTTACGATGACAATATCTCTGACTAACAGAGAACTCCATAAAAGTTAATGAAACCATTAATAAACTGTATGGAGTGTCTCCAGCGCCTCGCCCACCCTTGCTCCCTCAGAGTGTGGTGAGACACCTTGCCGTGCCCTTGGGAGAGGGGGATTCCAGCCTCTGCTCGCCCTGAAGTTCAAGTCTGATTTTCACCACCCTGCTGGTGAGGCCTCCCGAGCTGACCCCAACTCTCCTGGCAAACCCCTGTCCTCCTCCCAGGCAGGCTGTGCTGCAGCCAGCTGGACGCCCCAGCTCTCGGCAGGGCATCTGCCCGGTCTGTGCCAGAGCTTCCCCTGCTAGCTTCTCCCCGCTGTTTACTCTCCAGGCTCCGGGTCCAATTTCAAGGTCATCTCCGGGCGGCCCTGCCACCGGGGAGCCCGGACTCCTGCTCTCACTAATCCACACTGATCCAGTCACCGTTGACTCATCTGTCCTTCCTCTGCTAGACAGAAATGGTCCCGTAAGGCAGAGCTCTGCTCCATCCACCTTTGCCGCTCTGTCCCCGCAACACACCCACAGCACACTGTCAGCAACGCGCAGGGAGTGGGTGGCCTCAGAAAAGGCTGCATTTCCTCTTCCATCGAGCATTGGAAAGGGCTACTCCTGGCCCCTCACACCCCCCAGGTTTCAGGTTTCAGGAGAGAGGCGGGTCCTGTGACCCATCAGGACCCCTCTCTGGGCTCACAGGGTGTGGTGTGAGAGGGCGGTGGGGGCATCACCTGACCGGCCAGCCCTGGCTGTGCCAGGTTCTGGTCCTCTGGTGATGTAGTCCTAGTGCCTTGGGGTACTCTGGCCACCCCTGTCTTCAGCTCTGAGCAGTCCTGCCTCCTTCCTCATCTTCTACCTCCCAGAAGTGATAGAAAAAAAAAAGGCTGAGTGCAGTAGCACACACCTGTAAACCCAGCTACTTGCTAGGTTGATGCGGGAGGGTCACAAGTTTGAAGCCAGCCTGGGCTACTTAGCTTGGAAAAGAGAAAGAGAGAGGGGAGAAAAAGAAAAGCCAGGGATGTAGCTCAATTGTGGAGTCCTTGGCTAGCATGTACAAGGTCCTGGGTTCAATCCCCAGGACCATTTAAACAACAAAAATAATAATAGCAATGTAATAGTAAAAGGACAGCCTCCTGTCTCTCCACTTCTGTGACAGAGTGGGCTTCAGGAAAGTCAGCCACGACGCCTGGGAAGATTCTCTGTGTTGCACACACACTCATTCCCTGGCTGTGACTGCACAAGGCTTCCCACACCCGTGAGAGGGAACAGAGAAGCTGCAAACAAGAGTCGCTGTGTGACCTTAGGCAAGTCACTTAACCTCTCGGCTCCATAATTTCCTCATCTGTAAAAGAGTAGTGGTCTTAGTACTCATCTCACTAGGTAGCTGCGGCGAACAAATGAATCATGCATAAAGCACATAATAACTGTTTGTGAACACGACAATAGGGGTTTGTGTATTGAAATTCCATCTCGAGGCTCCAGAACTTTTTTAGTTCCTAACGAAGTCGCCCTTCATAGGCCTGCAGTCAAGCGGGTTTAGGGTAGAAACACGACAGACGGCCTCGGGGGACGGAGACGGCGTAGTGAAATTCCTCCAGTCCCCACAAGAGGGCACCCCACTCTCCCAGAAGAGCCCGCTCCACCTTGACCGAGTGGTGAGGGACCCTGCCGCCCCTTATGTCTACTCCGCTTGAGGAGCTCGGCCAAGGCGGGCTCAGTCGAGGCCACCAGGGCGTGATGGGGGCTGAATCAGGAGCTGCCAGTGACGATCAACAAGTCACGTAGAAGCGTTTGCTGACTCGTGACACGCACCGGAATACGTGCCCCCTCTCGCCGGCCAGACTCAAGCGTCCCCACTTTTACCCCAGTTCTCAGCCCTGCTGTCCCCGGAAGCGGCGAGTCCCGCTGGTCTCTCGCTCCGCCCCGGTGCCCCCGGGAGTGAGGCGGCTCCCCCAGATCAGAGCTCCTCTCCTGCCTCCTGCGTCCCCGCCCCCTGGGCCGCGCCCCTGAGCTGGGCCGAGGGGGTCTAACTCTGGCCCTCTCCCTAGGATGCCCTGGCAGCGATCCCTCCCCCTGCTGCGGGTGAGGAGTGAGGCGGGGCAGGTGGGCCAGCGCGGTGTTCCGTGGCACGGAAATCATGGCGGACAAGGGGTCCTGCTGCTCCGAGGTACACCTGGCGAGAAGAGACGGTGGGAAGGGTCCTCATGCAAACTGCTCCCCCACAGTACAGGCTCAAGGCCACCTTGCCAGCAGCCTGGCCCTGTGGGGATGCAGCTCTTGGGACCCAGGTGCGCTAGAGGCCCTCCTGACCCCAGGGCCCTTTCTCAGCTTCCAGAGGGGAACACTGGACGTCTCGGGATACCTGGGGCCTGGCTCTGCAACTTAACCGTCACCACTCCCCTGAGGCTCAGTTTCCTCATTGGTAGGCTGGGGGCAGCGATGTCGCCTAATTGAGGCAAGGTGATGAGCTTGGAAGGCAGGAGAGACCAGGACGCTGCCAGCTGGCAGGCGGGGACCAAGCAAAGCTGCCCAAAACTACCTCACGGCTTAGCTGGGGCAGCAACAGCACAGAGGGGAATCCAAGGTTTCATGGCCACCCTTCTAAAAAGATGGGGTCCAGAGGAAAGGAAGGGTCCCGCGCCACCAGCCCCTAAGACAGAACACCATGTGTGTTGGTGAAAAAAAAAAAAAAAAATCTGGGCTTGGGGCTGGAGGAGTGGCTCAGTGGTTAATGCGCTTGTAGCAAGCGCTAAGTGCTAAGTACCTGAGTTTGATTCCCAGCACCACGTGAGCTGGGCAAGGTGGAGCACGCCTGTAGTCCCAGCACCAGGGAGGCTGAAACGGGAGGATTGCCATGAGTCCAGAGCCAGCCTGGGCTCCATAGTGAGCTCAGGACCAGCCCGGACTACAGACCGAGACCCTGACTCAAAAAAAAGAAAAAGAAAAGAAAAGAAAGGGTGGGAAAGCCCTGGCTTCCATTCACTGTACCGCAAACAGAACGAACTTCTGAAAAGCTTAGGGCACTTCATAGATTTAAATTAAACGCTTATTTACCCTATAGGACAGCGGAAGCATCGGAACCGCAGTGCCCGGGTTCAGCGCACCTGAGGTGTTAACCCGCTTCCGAGAAGGAGCGTTTGGTGGTAACCTGGCGGTTACCTGGCATCTTTTGAGAGGAAATGAACACGTGAACAATAAGAAAGAAACTTGCGAAAGCTCAGACTGGAAAACATTTTGTAATTGTGTGTGTGTGTGTGTGTGTGTGTGTGTGTGTGTGTGTGTGTGTGGCCCTGGAGATTGAACCCAGGCTCTGTACCCTCAGCTGCATCCCACCGACAGAGTCTTGCTCAGTCCCCAGACCTCGCCCTTCCCGAGATCCGCGATCACAGGCAAGCGCCGCCACACCGGGTTAGGTTGCAATTTTAATTAAATTCAACGTGAGCTTCATCATAGGCTCCGGCCATGTCACTGCTGAGCGTTTATGCCAGAAACATGAAAAGTCATCACCAAAGCAGATCACAAGTGGTCGCACTGATAGCTGCTTTGCTTGCAAAGTGACCGGAGCCCACGCGCTCCCTGGTGGACACACGGGCGCGGTGCTGGCCACAGCCACCTAGAGGGCCCCGCAGGGAGGGGCTTGGGGATGCGGGGTATGTCCTGTGAAGATGGGGCCCACCAGGGATGCCTTGGCCTGGTGCAAGGGGCGACGCTGCTCCCTGTCCCGGCTGGGGACAGGCTGGTTTGCTCACAGAGCTCTCTGCACAGGCCTCGCGGGGGTGACAGAGGCTGGGATCCTCCTCTGTGCCCTTCGGGCTGACTCTCAGGATGTGGGGACCCAGTGTCTGTCCCTATGTTAATAAGATGTAGTGTCAGGAAGAGGAAAGAGGTGCCATCTTTCCTCGTGGCTCCGTCTTTATACAGTCAACTTGTATGTTACTGACAACGTGATCGTGGCCTTAGAGAGAGGAGCTGCGGGCACGGAGCCTCACCTCTGCCTGGCCACCAGCACTGGCCTCTCTGCTGGCCACTACGCCATCACCCCTCTGCTGTGCAGTGCTGGGAACCAAGACCCAGGACCACCTGCATGTAAGGAGGTGCTCCACCACTGAGCTACATCAAGCCCTATCATTTCCTTTTCTTTTATTTGTCTTTATTTATTTATTTATTTATTTTTGAGACTGGGTCTCGCTCTGTAGCCCAAGCTGATTCTGAACTCATTATGGAGCCCAGGCTGGCCTTGGACTCACAGCAATCCTCCCTCCTCAGCCTCCTGAGTGATGGGATTGCAGGCATGAGCCACTATGCTGGTTTATGTGGTGCTGGGGAATCAAACTCAGGTACTTAGTGCTTTCTAGGCAAGTGCTTTAACCACTGAGCCATTCTTCCAGCCCCTTTTATTATCTCTTCTTCTTCTACTTCTTCTTCTTCTTCTTCTTCTTCTTCTTCTTCTTCTTCTTCTTCTTCTTCTTCTTCCGAGTCAGAGGTAACTTCTTTCTTTCTTTCTTTCTTTCTTTTTTTGAGACAGGGTCTCACTCTGTAGGCCAGATTGGTCCTGAACTCACTATGTAGCTCAGGCTCATGTGGAACTCACAGCAACCCTCCTGCCTCAGCCTCAGTGCTGGGATTATAGTGTGTGCCATCACACCTGGCTTATGCAGTACTGGGGAATCAAACTCAGGCCTTTAACATTTTGGTATTTTCCTGGTAAAGGTCTCTGTGTGCGTGCGTGCGTGCGTGTGTGTGTGTGTGTGTGTGTGTGTGTGAAGGAGGAAGATTACTTTTTCCTCTCACTGTATGTGAACTAATTCATGATTAGGATTCTTCTTCTTCTTGGGACTGGAGAGTGAATGCATGACCTTCACACGAAGCTATGTCTCCATCTATTTATTAATTTTTTTAATATGAGGCAAGTATCACATGGCTTCTCTAATATGAGAAATCCAGAATACAGTCATTTCATAGAACTAAGTGGGGGGGGGATAGTGGGAACTAATGAGGAGGGGGAGGGCCAAGAAAAGATAGGGGAAGAGTTTGTAATTTTGACATGATATATATGTTCACAAAATACCCAAGTTCAATGTAAAGATTGAACATATCCATAAAATGGGGGGAAAGATGACAGGAAGATTCACACAAAGTATTTTTTTTCTGAGACGGTCTTACTAAGGTGCCTGGCCTGGCTTGAGTTTGCAATCCTCCTGTCTCAGCTTCCCAGACTGTTGAGACAATAAGAAGGTACCAGAACCCAGCTAGGAGGTCCTCCCGCGTGTGTGATCTGTGGGTCAACAGAGAAACATCGGGGTTAACTCAACAAATGCAAATATCTCTCCCATCATTTCAGTGCTGGTACATGTTTTCACTTGTTTTGGTCTTTTCAGAAATGGAAAGATGTGGACGCCCATTCCTACGCCCGCGGCTGCTCTGGTATTCCCTCATTAGCCACTGGTAGATTAATCAAAGAGGAACAGAAATGTTCCTTAAACCAAGTTCGCAAGATTCTTCCACAGCACGGACCCCAGCTCATCAGGAAAGTCATGGCAAGCAGAGAGGCCACGCTGACCCGATTGTCCAAGAGGGGGAAGAGGAAAGGGAGGACGGAGGCCTCCGCCATCCTTGCTATTACCGGAAGTCCAGGCCCAGCACCGAGAACTGGATAGCAACACCTGCCCCAGGACTCCACACGCGGCTCCCTTCCCCTGGTCTGCACCAGGTCCGTGGCACAGAGGAAAACTTACTCTGGAGAAGACTTGATGCGTCAGGACCTCCCGGAAGGCAGCACCAGGAGAAGCAGTGAGTCCAGTCGTCATCTCTGACACTTTCACTCAAATCTTTCCCCGGGAAATCCTAAGCCATTGGCAAAAGCCCTCTGTCAGGGGTGAGCCCGGTGACATAAGTCTGTAATCCCAGCATTCTGGAGGCTGAGGAAGGATTGCAAGTTTGAACCCAGCCCAGGCAATTTACTGACTTAGCAAGAGCCAGTATCCTCAATATCAGAAATAAAGAAGGGTGGGGGTTATAAGGCACTAGGCTCAACCCCCAGTACCACAAAAAACAAACATTCTAGAGCAGGGAGGAAGTGAACAGATGTATGGGAGCTACGGGAGTGTCGGGTCCGCAGGTTAGAGCTCTCCACTCCACTGTCCATGGTGCTGCTGGCTGCGAGGATTTTGCATTGGAAGAGCCTGATAGGGTGCTGGTCTTGACGTAAGACCCGCTGGTCCATAATTTTAGGAAATTCCTCCAAGGGAAAGTTAAATCACCCCAGGAGGCTTCCCATCTGACCTCAGTTAGACTGCTACAGAAGCTTTATTTACTTAATTTATTTTTGAGACAGGGTCTCTCTCTGGAGGGCAGAGCTGGTCCTGAACTCACAGCAATCCTTCGGCCTCAGTCTCCTGAGACCCGGGATTATAAACATGCACCACCATGCCTGGTTTATGCAGTGCTGGGGAATCGAACCCAGGACCTTGTGTTTGCTGGATAAGGACCCTAACCTCTGAGCTACACCCACCCCCAATGTCCTGCAGAGGCTTTAAATCTCCCACTGAGCTGTAGCGTCCTGAGCATGGCATGCTAGAATGAGTTTGACAGGAAGTGACCCAATTGTGCTTTAGGGCAGAAATAGAAGTGCCACTAGACTTCAAAGAACAAGAATCATGCAAATCTTACTTTCTGACAATTGAGGTATGTTAAAATTTAATAATGAAGATAAATAACAGTCGTCACATATTTGAAAATGAGAACACCTCTAAATAATTCAGAGGTCAAAGAAGAAAGCATAATACCTGGAATTAAACCCAGGGCCTTCACACGGAGTTGTCACGCATCCCAGCCCTTTTAACTTTTGTTTTAAGGCCAGGTCTTTTTAAGTTGCATCAGCTGGCTTCAAACTTGCAATCCTCTGCCTTAGCCTTCCAGAGAGCACCACAGGGAAAACTGAAAAATAGTTAGATTTGAACTAAATAATAAAATGGTACAAAAATCCTTCATCCTTGTAACAGGTTAACTCAACAGACGCAGATTAGTAGTATAAAACAAAACAGAAACCCCAAATCTTTTTAGATTAGGAATACAGAACTCTCTTACCTGGAGGGTATTACCAAAGTCCTCTAACATCATTCTACATCGGTAAATCTAGTCTTCCTGTCTTTCTTTCTTTTTTTCTTTCTTTTTTCTTGAGACCAGGTCTCACTCTGGAGTCCAGACTAGTCCTGAACTCACTCTGCAGCCCAGATTGGCTACAAACTCATGGCAATCCTCCTGCTTCAGCCTCCGGAGTAATGGGGTTACAGGTGTGTGCAGCTCATGTGGTGCTGGGGAATTGAACCCAGGCCTTGCACTTAATAAGTAAGCACTCTAACTGCTGTGCTATTCCTCTAGCCCCTCATTCTCTTTAAAATCTAAGGAATCCACGGGGTGGATGAGGTAGGGGAGGCTGGTGAAATTAATTTGACATCTTGACAAGAGCCAGAAACCTAATTTCCTTCATATATATATATATATATATATATATATATATATATATATATTTGTTTTGTTTTGTTTTTGAGACAGGGTCTTGTTTTGTAGCCCAGGCTGGTTCTGAACTCACTGTAAAGCCCAGGCTGGCCTTGGACTCGCACCAATCCTCCTGCCTCAGCCTTCTGAGTTCTGGGATTACAGGAATGTGCCACCATGCCTGGTTTATGTGGTACTGGAGAATCGAACTTGGGCTCTTAGCACTTGACTTAGCACTTGCTAGACAAGCGCTTTAACCACTGAACCATTTCTCCAGCCCCTAATCTCCTTCTTATAGCACATAATCATCAATTTATCTGTTTCAGAATGTTTTTGTGTGTCAAAACACTCTCAGAAAATTTGAGGCATTAGCCAAAAAATAATCTTGCTGGGGTTTTTTTGTTTAAATATTTTATACTCTTGGCTCACTCTAGTATGCAAGTGATGTTTACAATATGCGGGTTTTATTTCAAGAGTTGCGAAAGGTATGTTCTGTTCAACACCCTTAGTCATGTGCTAAGGCTCTAGCAAGCTCAATAAGTAAATGATTTACATCACCTGAAGAGAAACTAAACTATCCAGCCAGTGCAACGGGGCAATCAAACGAGGTGTCCCAGTGAGAGGGCAGAAGTAAAACTTGGGAGGCTGGAGGAATGGCTCAGCGCTTAAAGTGCTTGCCTTGCAAGAGCTAAGCACCTGAGATCGATTCCCCTGCACCACAGAAACCAGGCGTGGTTGCGCACGCCTGTAATCCAAGCACTCGGGAGGCTGAGGCAGGAGGATTTCTGTGAGTCCAAGGCTAGCATGGTCTCCACAGTGAGTTCAGGACCAGCCTGGACCACAGAGTGAGACCCTGTCTCAAAAAAAAAAAAAAAAAGTAAAAGTAAAACCAAGCTCCCAGTCAGCAGGATTGTCTATGGATTAACGAAAGTACTACAGAATCACAAAGTAACTAGATATTATTAGTGAGTTTAGCCAGGCCACAAGATACAGATCAATACATAATAGATAGACTATTTCTTTTTGGGGTGGGAGGTGTAGCTCAGTAGTTAAAGTACCTTCCTGGTGTGTACATAGACCCTGGGTTCAAGTCCCTAGCACCACATAAAGATTAGCTGAGCATGGTGGTGCATGCCTGTAATCCCAGTACTGGAGAGGCTGAAGCAGAACAATTATCACAAGTTCGAAGCCAACCTGGGCTCTATAGTGAGTATGGGCTACAGAGAAGAACCTGTGTGGGAAAAAGACTATTTTATATATTACACTATTAATGAATGATCAAAAATTTTAAATTAAAGATACCACTTGCAATGACATAAAAATATGAAATATGTAGCAAATCAAGATGTGCAAGATCTACATACTGAAAAGTTTAAAACACTTCTGAAAGAAATTAAAGAAATCCTAAATGAATAGTGAAATACGCCACCTTCATAGCTAGATGACTCATTGTTAAGATCCTCAGTCTCTTCAGATTGAACTAAATGTGATAGGTATAGTAAGATACAGAAAACAAAATAACTTTCGGCAAATCACCCCAATAAAGGGCTCTGCTGGACCCAGAAAAGAAGCATCAAGATATGGCCACTGTAGCCCATTCTAGGGTTGGGAAGCTGAGCTGAAGATTGGTGATTTGAGTGGTGAAGTGGGTCAGACACATGTTAAATGTGTTAAATATCACAAAATTTCTCTGATTTGGGAAACCCAGAATACAGGTATTCTATAGAACCAAATGGGTGTGACAGTGGGAGTTAGGGGGGATAGAAAGGATGTGGGAGGGCCAAAAAGGGAAGGAATAATAATGTTGATATGGTATGTATGTGCACAAAATAATCAAGTTCATTGTAAACATTATGTATTGTATATGTATAATAATAAAAATGGTGGGAAAAAATAAATTCAATGAGATCCCAAACAAAATCCCAACAGGCTTTTTTTTCTCATAGAAAAACCACAAGAAAAATTTAAAATTCTAAAATTCATATGAAAATTAAAAGTACTCTAAAGCAACCAAAACAACTTTGAAAAAGAGGCACTAAGGGTCAAGTATGGTAATCCCAGTAGTCAAGAGGCTGAGGCAGGAGGATGGTGAGTTCAGGGTCAGCCTGGACTACATAATGAGATCTTGTTTCAAATATTAACAAACCAAAAACAAAGCAAAGCAAAACAAAACAAAATATGTAAAGTTTGAGGACACAGCACTAGCTAGTTAGGCATTATACATAAAGTTGTAAGGACCCGATTGTTTGATATTGGTATAGTATAGACAAATAGATCAAGGGAACAAAATGGAAAGTTAGGAATAGCTCTATGTCTCAAAGATATAAAGGCAATTTTTTTGGGAAAGGGTAGTTTATCAACACACAATGCAAAAAAAAAAAAAAAGGCTATTCACAGGTAAAAAAAAAAAAAGAAAAATTTTAAAAAGCAAGAGAGAGAGAATGAGTAGAAATTTTCTAGAAGAATATCTTTGTTACCTTAAGCTAGGCAAAGATTTCTTTAGATGCAATACCAAAACTTTAATCTGTAAAGCTAAAAGAATCAATAAGGTAGATTTCATTAAAACAGGCAGAAGAGGGCTGGGGGTATACTCAAGTGATTAGAGCCCTTGCTTTCCAAGCTCAAGGCCCCAGGTTCAATCCCCTTGCACCACATAATAGTTGGGCATAGTGGCAGACTCCTATAATCCCAGAACTCAGAAGGCTGAGGCAGGAGGATTGTCGTGAGTTCTAGGCTATACAGTGAGTTCAGGAACAGCCAGAACTCTAGAACAAGACCCTGTCTCAAAAGAAACAAAATGCAAACAAAACAAACAAAAAACAGGGAGAAGTCAAAATCAGTGCATGGTACATACCTGAAATCTTAGCACTGAGGTAGGCTAAAGCAGAATTATAAATTCTAGCCAGCGTGGCCACTTTGTGATTTAGTGAAAACTTGTCTCAAAATTAAAATAAAACAGGGCTGGGGATGTAGCTTAGTGTGCAGGGTTCAACTGATTCCCAGTAACATACACACGCACATAAAGGTACACACATGGAAAGGATTTGAGCGCACTCCTCAGAGAGGATGTGCCGATGACTTACTCTGCTTAGTATCCTGAATCTTTCTACAAAGGGCGATGACATTATTGTCTCTGTGTTAGCACAGGAAAGTTTTTCCCCCTCCTCTCTCTCTCTCTCTCTCTCTCTCTCTCTCTCTCTCTCTCTCTCACTCTCTCACTCTCTCGCTCTGTGCGCGCGTGTGTGTCTGTGTGTGTGTGTGTGTGTGGTGTGGTATTGGAGATCCATCCGCACACGGAGCTGCATCCCCAGCCCACATTCACGTTTGACTTTGAGACAGAACCTCGCTGAGGCGCTAGGCTGCCCAGGCTGGGCTCCGGGGCTTACACTCGGAGTCCTCTTGCCTCAGCCTTAATTAATTTTTCTCATCAGCAAAAAAAGGCTTTCATCTAAAAGAATGGAAGAGGGGGAAACAGGCGAGGGACAGCGAAAGTAACAGGTGAAGCCACCAGCCGAGGACAACCTGTCACTGGCCCCCCTCTGGCTCCCAGCCCACGCCTCTTTCAGCGTCAGTGCCTCTTCTGCTTTTTGTTGCTGTGTTTGTTTTTTGAGACAGGGTCTCCCTCTGTAGCCCAGGCTGGTCCCGAACTCACTGTGGAGCCCAGGCTGGCCTTGGATTCCCGGCAATCCTTCTGGCTCAGCCTCCTGGGCGTTGGGACCACAGGTGCGCACCACCACGCCCAGCCTTGTGTGGTGCCTTGCACCTGCTAGGCAGACGCCTTAGCCGCTGTGCCCTCCTCCAGCCCCGCTCCGTTCCGAGAGCCGAGAGCCGCGGCCGCGCTGCTCCTTCTCAGTCCAGGCGTCCTCCACTCGTCCATTCCCGCCGGAGACAGCCGCGGTGCGGGCTGTGGGGAGCCCCGGGATGGGGTGCCCGCCTGCCGTCCGCAGAGGAAGGGTGCAGGCTGAGGTCGCCGTCGCAGGTCCCGCAGCGCCCTGTGCCACGTCGGGAAGGGGACCCGCCCGAGCGCGTGGAAGGAACACGCGGGGGCTCGCCGCGAGCACAGGAGCCGGGGCCAAGGGGCGCAGGTCCCGCCGCTCGGGCGTCTTCGGTCCTCGGGCTCCGCCTCGCGGCCACCCGGCCTTCTGCACCCTCGCGTGCCGAGCTGGGACTGGAATGGGCCCTTCTGCTACGGGAATTCTTGTCTCCCCTCAGGGTCCTCCTGTCCCCGGTCACACTCCATCCCAGGGCCGCGTGGCGGTCCCACAGCGCGCTCTGAAGCTGATGCCAGGGAGCAGGAGTCCATTTCTACCCCCTTGACCTTGTCTGTGGCAGGCTGGGCCTTTCTCCCCTCCAGAACTTTCTGGATCCTTGCATGTGGCTGGTCTTGTGTGTCTCCGGTGGGCGTGGCGGGACTGCACAGCCCGACGGAAGAAAGGTTGGTGTTCTGTCTCAGGGGCTGCTGGTGAGGGACCACAGAGGTGAGAGGCACTGGCCTTTCCCTTTGCCAATAACAGGCCCCGTCTTTCCAGAGAGATGCTCTGACTCCTGTGCATCCCTGTCGTTATTCAGACACCAGTTAGAGAGGGCTCCACCCTCGCGACCTAATCACCTCCCAAAGTGCACCCGACCACTCTTGGAAAACACAATGGGAAACAGAGCCGGGAGTAGCGTCTGCATTTCCATACTCTAAACGCTGCTGTGTTTCTCTGGAGGACTGGGGTGCTCAGTGTGGGGGCAGCAGAGCCAAAGGCGACTCTGGCCTAGAGACTCCATAGCATGAACAACGCTCTGTGCTACTGGCTCCTTTGACAAAGAAGATACCCACAAGGCAGTGGGGCCAGCGTCATTATTGCCACGCCACAGGGAAGAGGCAGGGTTTCAAGGAGGTGAAGGGACTGAGCGGCAGGGCCAGGGCCGGAACTCAGGTCTCCTGGCTCCCAGTCCAGTGCTCGTCCTGGTCTACACCACGGTGGTCACCAGGCTTCTCCCAGGGTGAGGCTGGCCTGGGCCTGTTGAACTTGCTAAACGCAGAAGGAAATGGGGAGGTACTGTGATCTGTCCTTCCCACTCACCGCCTTCTCTGTTCCTTCCCAATGTCCTGGCTGAGATCACATCAGCCAAGACGTCTCTGCCAAAGTGGCCATGGCCTAATGAATACCTTCCTTCTTGTCCTTGTTGTCAACCCTCCCAGGAGGGGACAAGGGTTGTCCCCTCACACCACACACATGTGTGGGGGCTTCACGCTTTGGAAACACATAACAATACTCATAAGAATACTCATAACATGGCGGTCCCCAAACAAGAGGGTAAATGCAAGCTTACATGTTAATCTGTCTGGAAACTGTTTAAAATTATCAAATTAATAACATGAAACATATTGCTTTCTCTAACATTGACAATTAGAGCTTCATTATAAACTGAAAAATGGTTAGGGTTTCATGCACGGGTGAGCGGTGCTGGGCGTCAAACCCAGGGCCTTGTGCATGTGAGGCAAGCACTCAGCCGCTCGGTAACCCCACAATGCAAGGTTTAAATTCTCAGGTTCCCCAGAGTTTCTCTAGGCCAGTGGTGGACCCCATTTGCCCTGATGCATGTCATCTGCACAGGTTAATAGATACACCTTCAAGAAGTGCACTTTGAAAGATACCTGCTCTGTGGGTCAGAGGTGATCAGTCGGGAAGGTGAAGGCCATGGTTGCCCAGCCTGTCACCTGTGAAGGGGCCAGGTAAACACTTTCTGCAGCGCATAGATTTATTTTCACCTTGTGGGAAGGGCACAGGTAGAGGAAATCCCAACAGAACCCAAAGCGCAGAGCCCAGGGCAGGGTTGCGCCTCCGGCCTGGATGTAGGGCCAGTGCTTTTCCTACTTCCTGCTCTGTCTGCCTTTCTCTTTGGAATACCAAAGTTAGTGGGAACAGATTAAATTCAAGGCTCCCCACCCTGTGTGTGGTGGGCTCTTCAGCTGGAGAGGCAGGAAGAATGCTGGTAGTAACTTAGGGAAAAGTCCTCTCCCAAGGGCCCCGGGGAGTGACAGTCCTGGGCCAGCTGTCCTGGGATCCTGTCACCTGCGGGTGAAGGAACCTGACACCCTCCTGCAGAGCAAACTGGGCAGCTCCTGGGCGTGGCTGGGAGCCCCCCACCCACCTCTCTGAAGGGGGGCAGGGTTCTGGACTCATGAGTGCCTTGGTGGGAAGGACGCAGTGGTAACTGGATATTCGCAGGAATATGGCTGCAAATGGTGTCTGCCTCTGCCGTTTGTCACTGCTGAGCTGGGCGCAGTCACGCCCACACGACTGGGAGCCTGAGGCGCGGAGCAGATGGCAGGTGCAGCCACCTGGCAGGTGGGACTCAGGATAGGACTGAACTGGTCCTTTCTAGGGCCCGCGCGCCCTCTTGAGGATGCTTTGAGAATCGCACTTCCCTGTAGGGGACTCTGGAACTGCTGCTGACCTGTACCTGCTGTTCTCCAGTTCCTTGTTCCTGCCCTGACCTTTCAATCTCTTTTTCACCCACGCCCTTGCCTAGTGCCTCCCACCTACCTTCCATCCTTGAGTCAGATCTTTTCTTTCTTTCTTTTTTTTTTCTTCCAGCAGTGGACATTGAACCCAGGGCCTTTGCACTGAGCTACATTCCCCAGCCCATTTTCTATTTTGAGAAAAGTCACAAGGTACTGAGTCACCAAGTTGTCCAGACTAGCCTCAAACTTGTTCAGGCTGATCTTGAACTCACTATGGAGCCCAGGCTGGCCTTGAACTCATGGCAATCCTTCTGCTGGGATTACAGGCGTGTGCCACTACCTGGGCTTATGTAGTGCTGGGACATCAAACTCAGGGCCCTGCATTCTCAAGGCAAGAGCCTTAATCACTGTGCTATTCCTCCAGCCCCTGTAATTATACAGAAGCGCCCTGGAATCCCCACTCCAATGCCAACTTTTCCCAGCCCGTGGGGCCTGCCTGCCTCAGAGTTCTGTGCTGGGCTCACTGTGGCCCCTTGGAGATCCCAAGACCTCTCCGAATCCCCCTTTGATGGTGTTGGCTCTCACAGAACAGAGGAAAAGATGAGGGTGCAGCGAGCCGAGGGCAACCACGCGTGGGGCTTTCATGCTGTAGCTCCGGTGCTGGCCTTCTGGACCCTTTCCAAACAGAGCTTGGCTGTCTATGTACGGCCTTGGCTTAGAGACAGCTACTCCCTCATTCCTTTATGACCAATGCACAAACATTATCCATGTCTGTGTTCCCCTCTCCCTTTCTGATGTTGCCAGATGTGCCTTGCACCTGCTACTCAGGTACAAGGTCAAGGGGACAATAAATTTTAATTCCAATTTCTCTTGCTACCAGTCCTATTTTTGGTTTCACTGGGGTCCTTCTTTAACCTAACACTAGTTCCTGAACCACCTCATAAAGCCAGCTGACCTGGTTAAGGCATCTGGGCCAGGAACAGGTCACTGTGTAGGCAAGACCCAGCTCAGGCTATCCTGTGAGGACTTCTCTGAAGTCTGTGCTGTCTTCTACTCAATGACAGCCTAAGGGGACGCTGAGATATGTCCCAAAGGAGAAGTGCTAAGCCTACCTCTTTTTCTGTCTTGAGGGTCTCTAAAGAGGGGAACTTGCTTAGAAAATGGCTCCTTGTAAGGTTCCAAGGACAAGGCACCCTTGAGCATTGATGAAAGAGGATGGACAGGGCCAGACAGAGGCACCAGGATAGTAGAGGGCTCGTGCAAGAACGGGGATTGGACTAGCACAACATAGGAGGGGGAGCCAGGGCCCTTCCAGGGACAGACTCAGGAAGCTGAGGTGTGCAGACCTCTTGTGCTCAGCAGGTGGCTCAGGGGAGCTGTTACTGCAGTGGGTGTGAGGGACTGAGGGAGTGGTAGAGAGAGGGGGCTGACTGGAGACACTTGAGGGAGAAGTGACAGGACATGAGGCTCACGGGAGCAGGCAGAGGACCTTTAGGATCTGGGCTTAGGTAAGTGGGTGGCTGATAAGCTCCCTGCTGCGTTCCACAGTGTGTGTGCCTTAGGGCAACGGAAAGGTGTTTTTCCAGCCGGCTCGCTCTTGGAGCCTCAGGACAGTTCTCTCCCTGTGCCTCTGCCCACTGCCTGTTGCCAGCATCCTTGGCATTCTTGGCTCATAAAGGCTCCACTCCAAACTCTGCTTGTCTACAAGGCCCATTCCTGTGTGCCCTGTTTCCCATTTGTGTGTCCAACTTTTCTTTCTTTGTGTGCGTGCGTGTGCGTGTGTGTGTGTGTGTGTGTGTGTGTGTGTGTGTGTTGCTGTTGGGATTGAAAACCAGGACTTTCACAATATGCTACATCCTCAGACTTTTTGTTGTTGTTTTTGAGACAGACTCTTGTTAAATCACCAAGTTGCCTAGGCTGCAAAGTTCAGTTCTCCTGCCTCAGCTTCCCAGATACTGAAGTTACAGGCTTCCAAGATCAGGCTCTGCAAACTTTCCCTTTTCTTAGGACACCAATTACTCCATGAGGGCCCACCCTGATCCCATAGAAACTCATGTTAACTTCACTGCACCAGCGAAGAGCGTTTGCAAACAATTCCCGGGGACTGGGGACGGCACCTATCTTCTCAGTGGCATGCAACTAACCATGACAATGGCTATGGTCCTTCTGTGGAGTACATGGCTTTCAATGAAGGGTTACAGGGCAGCATCTGGGAGTCTTTATTGGGGCTTGGAATGTCAGCAATTCACCTGACTCCGAGGCAGACTGAGAAAATGAGCAGCAAGAGCAGTGACGCCCAGTACGGGGACTGCGCACTCATCAGGGACTCCTGCCCGCCTGCAGGCAGGACGCGGGCGGGCACACGGGCACACAGGCACACGCTCTCCTGCACGGATTCACACTCACACTTGCTCCCTCCCTCCGGCTGCTCCCCGCCTCTGTTCTCCTCTGGGGCATCTGCTGAGCTGAGGCTGGACCCACTTGAGGACTGGGGACAAGGAGCTGGGAGCTACAGGCATTTTGTAGTTTGGGAAAAGGATAGTGGACAGCCGGGACCAGCCATGGGGAGCTGGAGAGAGCCCTGCTGAGTCAGGGCAAGGGCAGAGGATGCGGGAGAGGGGGCAGGCGGAGAGGAGGGTGTCTTTTCTCCTTCGGTCATTTGGACCTCACAGCTGGGCCAGTGTCTCGGGCACAGAAAGCCTGGGGAGCATCAGGAGGTCCCCTGTGTCCTAGGAAGGCACTGAAATGGGGAACAGGTCCTGGGGGCCTGGAGTCTTCCCCAAGCACCCCAAGAGACACAGGAAGGGGAACGACAGAGTGGGAGGGTCTTACATGCCAGTTGTTGGGGGTAACAAGACTCGGGAAGCACAGTTGCATCTCTCACCCCAACTACGTGGTGGGGAGGAGGGTGAGCGGCAGCCCCTCTAGCCAGCAGAGGGGAGCGGGCCAGTGCCAGGGCTGCCCCTTCGGTTCAAGGGCAAGAAGGGGAAGCCTGGCTTTACCCATGTGTCCGAGGTTAAGAGTAGGGGCAGGAGCAGCGAGGCCCCAGAGGCTCCTGCCGCAGGGCCAGGGCTACCAGAGCACGGCCCCATCCAGATTCCCATAGCCGGGCTCAGCCCGGAGCCGCCAGTACGTGTTGTTGGTCACCCACCACTCCTTGCCGCTGCTGTCTGTCTGTCGCCTGTAGGAAGGGAGCAGAGGGTGTGGGTAGAAGAAGCTGGGGCACAAAGGGGAGATGGCGCCTGGGCCGCACAGGGACCCAGGGCGGGGGGGGGGGGGGGGGGGGGGGGGGGGGGGGGGGGGGGGGGGGGGGGGGGGGGGGGGGGGGGGGGGGGGGGGGGGGGGGGGGGGGGGGGGGGGGGGGGGGGGGGGGGGGGGGGGGGGGGGGGGGGGGGGGGGGGGGGGCTGGGCACCTGAAGAAGCGAGCCTGGTGGACAATGTTGTTCTCCTCCATCACTCTCCGCCTGTCTCGCTGGAGCTGCTCGATCCTTCTCTTCTGAGCCTCGGCGGCCTGTATGTTCCCCTCCTCCAGGTACCTAATGAGCCACACCGATCAGTAAAGCTGCCGCTCAGGGACCCCAAAGTCAAGGCCTGTGCCTCCTGCCCAGCTCCGTCCCCCGCTGGGCCCCCTGTCCCTGTGGCAATTCAGTGATAGGCCAGATCTTTGGTCCCTGGAAGCTCTGTGAGAAGACAGTAGGCTCGGAGCTCCAGAGCAGCCACCTGGCACTGACCTCTGGTCGGGCCGAAGCCGCGTGTCGGTGGATGGCAGGGTCCGTTTCAGCTCCGCCGTCAGCTCGTTCAGCTCCAAGGCAAACTGAGTGAAGCCGAAGTTTCGCTCATGGTTTGGGGGCATTGAGTCTAGGCGGGGAGGCAAGGGGCTGGGGCAGGTGGACTGAGCCACAGCTGCCCTCAGCCCTGCCCACGCCACCCCGACCTCCCCTACTTACTGGGTTTCCAGATGCACTGGCCACCTGGGGGGAGGCCCCGGTACAGGCCCTCATGCCACTTCCCGAAGAGTCGGTGGAGAACCCGGCCACTCCGGCTGAGCACAGCGCCCTGCACCTCATGAACGCTGGAGCTCCAGTACTTGGCCTAGGGGAAGACGGCTGGGCTGCAGGGAGGGGCTTTTCCTCTTACTCAGGGGGACCTCCAGAAGTAGGGGCTGCGTGGAGAAGACAGGCGGGCTCAGGGCGATGCCTACCTTGCAGAAGGTGATCTTGCAGTGGCAGGAGCTGTCCTGTGTGTTTCGGATAAGCACCTCCCCATAGTGTTCGATCCAGCGCTGGCCACTCAGGATGTTGTGAATGCAGGACGTCACCTTGTTCCACTCAAAATGGTCCCCAAATCTGAGAGAGACAGGGCAAGGAAGGGCAGCAGCGGGCCTTGGGGAACAAGTGGGAGGCAGTGGGAGGGCACCTCTCTAGCTGGGGTGGGGCATGCGGGTCTGTGGAAGGAATCCTGGCATCCTGCCGCCAGCCCTGCAGTGAGGGGTGGCTTGTATCTACACAGCAGAGCTGCGCTCACAGAACATCTCCAGTGAGCATGTGGGGAGTCCTTATACAGTTCCTGAGTGGCTCAGAATGGGGACACAAATACAGATAGGGTCCCTGTCCATCTGAAGGAACCATTGCTTTTCACTGGCCTCAGTCCCCACCTGTAAGACGAGCTTACATAAGGGTTTTTAAAAAGTGGTTTGTGACGCATTAGTCCCAACATCAAGGTGAGTGTGTGTGCGCCCGCCCTTGTGCATGAGGGCCTGAGGTCCCAGATCATTCCTTACTGTGACTCACAGTCAAAAAGTTGTGAAAGGCACTGAGTCAGATGACCTAACGAGCCCTTCCTGCTTTCCTGTTCTGAGCCTTCTCACCTTTATTGCAGCTGCTATGAATACAGGTTTAAAATGCGCAAATATTTTCAGGGACCAGCAGCTTTGGGCCACGCATTTCTCTCCTGTCCGAAGGCCTACCCCCTTCTGGGCCTAGAGGAGCCTGTGGTGGGCTAAGCCAGCTGCAAGAGCTAACAGTCCTCACCTGGGCAAGCTGACATTGACCGTCCCCACAGGCACGATCTCCAACGATTTGCCCCAGAACTTGTTCTTCCACTTCATGTCTGGAGTTGGGTTGGGAGAGGGAACAGCAGCAGTAAGGCCAGAGAGCGTTCTGGTCCGCCCCAGCTGCCCTTTACCCCACCCTGGCCCCACCCTCCCTCCTCACCTTGCCAGAAGATGAAATTCTCGGACTCTGCATGACATGCCGAGATGGGGGGATGGTGAGAGACCTTGATGAGCAAAGAAGTTCTCTTGAGGAGGCCCCTGAGGAGGTTGGGGTCTGCTCCTGACATCACAGCCCCCCTAAAGTTCCTCACCCCCATCGCAGTTATCCCCACCCTGCAAACCACACCATTTAGCTCCAGGTCTCTTGTCCCCTTCTTCCTTGGCCACTGCCCAAGTCCATATCCACTCTTCGCCTCCACAAGATCCCTCTGTTTTCCCTTCTCACTCTCCTCTGGAGCTGCTTCCCCGGCCAACCATCTGTGACGTCCTTGTGCCCTGCTCAGACCTAAACCATGCGAATTCCTCCCAACCATGTGAGGTAAGGGCCCTCACTCTGTGCTCGGCCTGAAACATGATCCTCCCTAAAGGACCCGCTCCTCCCCATCTCCTCTCATGAAAGCTGATCATACCCAGCCCCTTCCACCCCACATCTTTGGACACACTTGGCCTTGTCCCCACTTGGCACAGCTCTGCTCTGGGAAGGCAAACTTCAGTCTCCCAGCTTCTCCTCCTCACCTCTCTCACAGTTCCCTGGCTCCCATGGCTCCAGCCCTGACTTTCAGGTCCCCAACTGCTCTGCTTTCTCACGGTTTGTCAACCAGCCCCAGCCTGGCTTTCTTTTTTTCTACCCAACACTTCCACCATCTCACCTCTCACCCTCTACAACCTGCTCCTGTCACCTGCCAGAAATGCGGCACTGGCCTTCTCTGGCCTGCCCCCAACTCACAGTCCACATCAGGAAGCTTCAAACCCTTCATGGTGTACATCTGGCCTCTGCACCCTGCCGCGGACCTACAAGGGCCCAGGCCTGAGCCAGCCCCTTCACAACCTCAGAGTCGGAGGAGGACAGAGAGCCAAGGTGAAGAAGGCAGCTCCTGCTCCAGCCTCACTCATGTCCCACCTGCTCCCACCAGCCCCTTCCATGCTGAGCTCCTGTGCCTGTGCTGCCCCCACCCCTTTCTCTACAGGCCCCGCCCCTCGGTGCTCCCATTACCCTTTCTCATCTGCACTTCTCTCCTTCTCGCTGTGTTTCTCTCATTCTCTGAATAGAAAAATGTCCTGAGCTGGAGATGTAGCTCAGGGGTAATGTGTGAACCTAGCATGCACACGGCACACACACACACACACAACACACACACACACACACACACACACACACCTCTCATTCTATCGTAATAAACAGTAAGCCTTGTCATTCTAGATGAGGACATCTCTGTTTATACCTGTGTCAAGCATTTCTGAGCAGACGCTAGCAGCAACTGTTCCCTCCATGGGTCAGAAAGGCTTTTTGTTTATTTGCTTGAGACAAGGTCTCACTCTATAGTCCAGGCTGGTCCTGAACTCACAGCCATCCTCTTGCCTCAGCTTCCTGAGTGCTGGGATGACAGGTGTGCACTGCCACACCTGTGTACAGGGGATTGAACCCAGGGCTTCAGTCTTCCTAGACGAGTGCTCTAGTCCTCAAGACCAAGGCTTTTCTACTGTACACACTATGGTCCTGCGTAAAATTTTCATTATCTTTTCAAAAATGCTTAACATCTAAACAAGCAAATTATCTCAGCGGTCTACTTTCCCTCTAGTGGCCACTTTCTCTTCTTCCTTTCATGGTATCATTGTTTTGAAAATTGTCTATTTCTCTCTCTCTCTTTCTCTCTCTCTCTCTCTTTAAACCTCTACTCTACTGCTGCTGTGATCCCATCTCTGCTCTGTCCTTTCCCTTAATCCCCCTCCACTCAGTGTGCCAGTGACTCTCCCAGGACCCCTCACTCTCCCGCCTGGGCATGCCCCACACGGAGACTTCTCCCACCTCCCAAGCAGGTGACTTCTGATCAGCCTGCTCTACCACCAGGCCCAAAACTAACTGCACATCTTCGCTTGGAAAAGCCGCCCTCCTGGTCACGTGTCTTCCTGACTCCGTTTCCTCTCCACCAATTCTCCATCTTGCTAACTGACAGCTCCGTGAGCCCACTGGATGCCTGAGGTCAGAAAAATGACGCCACCGCCAGCTTCCCCCTCTCACTGAGCACCTTTCCGTCCCCATACATAAGAACGCCCTGCTGGCCGCTGAGACCTGCCGGGGCAGCACATAAGTGGCCCTCGATTGGCGTGCCTAAGTGCATGCTGCTGCCGGCTCTGGAGGAGATAGGCTAATGGTCCCTACCAGCCCTCACCAGCCCCGTACCCGCTGCCTGAGTGGTCTTTACAGAGCGCAGCTCCAAGCACATGGCTTTTCTGCTTTGTACCCTGCACGGCTCCTACTGCCTGTAGGATTTCAAAATAAGCAGCCCAAACTGCTCCTCTCCGTCACCCGAAGGGCTCCTTGGAGTCTGGTCTACCTGCTCTTCGCAACCATCTCGAACCTTCCTAAACGTCCTTCCCTGGTCCCTCATAGCATTTGGAACATTCCAGTCTCCCAGCTCTGCAGTCCTGGTTCCCTCCAACTCATGCCTCTGACCTAGCTCAAAGCTGCCCCCTAGAGCCCACCTCCGGGTACTACCCAGGTTCCCCTGGAGGTCTCTTTCAGGGCCACCTCCCATATGGAGCCTGAGCTCCTCAGTGTAGACCCTCCAACCCCAGCACTGGCAGGATGCCGGGCACAGGACCGCTGCCCCGTGTGTCTCTCCATGCCATGCCACATCTTCTGGTTCCCCTGGCCCGGGCCCTCCCACCCGGACCCCACACCTGCTCGCTGATGAAGCGGAAGCCACGGTCAGGCCGCTCGCACTCGTAGGTCTCCCCCAGGACGGGGTTGAAGGGCTTGCAGCCCGCCCGGTGGTAGGTGGAGCAGTAGGCCGAGACAGCAAAGGCGGCGATGTACACCTGTGAGACAGGCAGACCACCACTGGGCGGGGCACTGCGAGAGCTCCCAGGAAGGGGGCACTGCCCCTGCGAGGGAAGTCCAGGGTCTTGACATGCACCCTCAAAAGCAGGGATGAGCCCAGACGGGAAACAGGCACCCCGGGGAGGAAGACGCAGACTTGGACGGGTACCATGCGCTCGCAGGGGTCAGCCACGCGGCTGGCCTGGTCCAGGAGGCTGCTGTACTCGAGCTCCTCGCAGAGCCGCTGCAGCGTGTTGAGCGGCTCGTTGAGCTGCACAGGCATCGACACCTTGGACAGGTCTTTGCCGATGTTGTTGCGGAGGATGTTCCACAGGCTCACGTCGGCCCCCGGCCCACTGGCAGCTGGCAGGCAGCGGCGGCGGGGTGGTCCTGCAGCGCGCCCTGGAACATACCCTCCTGGGGCCCACCCCAGCCGCGTCACTCTCCCTCTGGTCCCAGACACAGCCGGCCCATAGGCCAGTGCACACAGGAGTGTCCCCCAACCCGCCAGGCACTTAGGTCAGAGATACACTCATTCCCGGCCCCATTCCTGCCAGGCAGCGCAACTGGGGACCTAACTGTTGACAAGCTCTTAGGAATTTAGGTGGGCAGCAGGGCCAAGACTTCCCAATAGAGGGCAGTTTCACTGCCAGCCACATGCCCCAGAAGCACTGCCAAATCCCACCCTTGTCTCTGTGCCCTTATAAACACAGAAGCCAACATCAGGATGAAAGTTATCCCATCCTTTGTAGAGAAGAGAAAACAGCCTCTTAGACGTAAGACCACAGGCCCAAAGCCACTCTGCTAGGAAGTGGCAACAGGCCTTCTGCCTGCCTGCCTGGCCCCGTGGGACCCTCTCCCTTTCCAGGGTCCTGTGCAAGTCTTCCCAGCCTACTGCAGTGGTGGCCAGCACCAAGCCTGAGCTTGGCCCACACCTCAGCACTGCTCCTGGAATGGTGCCCAAGTCCTGGCTTAGCATTCCTCAGCTCCAGGGTCACCTCTGCACCCACGGCCATTAGCCCATCAGCTGCCATCTGGGCCACACGCAAAAAGTTTCTCCATTTTCCCTAGGCCCCACCCCTGCCCCATCACCCATGTGTCAGCTGGCACCTTTCTGGCAGCGATCAGGTCCCCTCAAGTCCAGCACCTCCTCAGACAGGCTGGTGGTGATTTCACTGGTACATGACTCCTCCTCCTCCTCGGAGCCCTGGGCCAGGACAGATGACAGGCCGGGCAGACCAGGCCTCCCCCAAGCAGCTGGGCAGTGCCCAGGGCATGGCAAGAACTGCCCAGCTAGCCTTTTGATGGGAAGGGGAAGAGAAGATATTGGGGCAGGAGCTCCGAGCCCTAGGACTCTGCCCCGGAAGGTTTGACATCATGCAGTGCCTGCTGTGCGCCTCCCTCCCACTCGGGGAGGGCCGGCTCCTGTGACTACCGGGAAAGAGCTCAGGGACTTGGCAGACCCCAAGGGGAATTGGGAAAAACTGGATTAAGGATTTGAGGAGCACTGGCGCCGAAGAAGCACCGAAGCTGCAATGGATCAGAGGAAGATCCTAAGGGCTGGAACTGAGGCAGCAAAACGTGTCAAACGGGAGACGAGACCCCAGAAGATATGTCTGAGCAAAACCACATAAACCCAACAAGTGTGGACATGTTCCCAGATACAGCAGATAAGCTGGTGGAAAGAGACTCAGGAATCTGCCAGTTCTAGTCTCTCTGGGCTCCAGTGGAATCTTCCCTAGGCCCTTCCTCTCTCCCTGGCGGGTGCCCTTCTCCTCACCTCATTCTCTGAAGAGCTGGCAGAAAGAAGAACCTCGCAGGCATCAAAGAACTCTGTGTGAGAATCGGCGAGGGACAGGACACTGCTCTGGGACAGCTGTGGAGTCAGCTCTCGCCCCTTCATGTACAGAGCTTCTTGCTGTGGGAGCCAGATGGGAGTCAGGCCCCAGGGGTCACAGTGGTGAGCCAGGTAGAGATTCCCTGTTCCCTGACAGAAGGGGCACTAGAGGGGTGAGTGCAACTCCGCACAGCAGGAGGGGAGGCACAGGGAGTGAGCTGGGGGTCGGAGGGTGGTGATCAACGATCCCAGCCTCGATCCCAGCCCAGAAGGTGGCGGCAGCTCGGACTCTGAGCCCTTTTCCTGTACTAACGGCGCCAGCCTTTCCACACACCTCGAGGAGGTATAACCAGGGTCCTGCTTTGCAGAGGACACAGGATCAGGTCATGAAGATGGCGTGCGGCGCAGCCAGATCCAGCCCATGGAGTCCAGCCCCAAAGTGCCTTCAGCCCGGCCCACCAGTTGCTCGTTAGGTTCAGTTTTGTCCTCTGGGGGTAAAACTAAACACACCTCACGGACTCTGAATTAAAGGTGAAACTCCCCGCACACTGTAAAGGATCTGGCAGATGACCCCCAAGACGCCCCATAGGTGGCTGTACCCACACTATGTGAGAGATGATGGAGCCAGGATTCCTGGGCTCTTTTCAGGCTAAAAATCAACCTTGCCCACCTCGCCTGGGCCTTTGCTTCTGATGGGAGAAAAGGTGCAGAGACATAGTCCCTACAGCCAGCCCTGGCTCCTCACCTCCTCAGGGTTCAGGGAACTGAAGGAGTCTGCCGTGGTGTCCGAGGAGATGGACAGTGAGTGGAGGCGCCTCTGTCCAGCTGGAACCTCAGAGACCTGCAGGAGCGCGTGAGAGGTCAGTGTGGGACAGGGAAGCCCTCCCTCCATGTCTCCCTGAGCTCCACAGGAAGAGCCTCTGCCTGCCCCCGGCCCTGGCCCAGCCCTGCTGACCAAAGCCTGCAGCCCTCAGCTTCATGCCCTCCCCCTGGCTGCTGCCCTGTCCCCTAGGCTCACCCCCATCCTTGACAGCTCCGAACCCTGATGCAGATCTCTCAGTCGGTCACGTTCGGTGGTGAGGGCAGCCAGGACGCTGCTGAGGGAGCTGTGCACTGTTGGGGACAGGGCAGTCCATCAGACTCCCCACCTTCTCCCACATGTACCTCGTCACTCCCACCACACACTCACCCTTCTGGGCCAGGGCCCAGAAACTGCGCTGTAGGTGGGCATAGTCTGGGGGTGGCAGTCCCCGGGGGCCCGAAGAATCCCGAGACTCCAGGTAGCGGGACAGGTTGGGAACAGAGCCGTGGAGTCGACCAACCTGCAGGTGAAAGGGAAGGGTAAAGGTACAGCCTCCTTTAGGAGATCCCACCCTGCAGTGTGGGGGCCACACCCCACCTCACCCGGCCAATGGTGTCATCCTTGGCAAAGCTCTGTGTGCACCACATGCGGCTGGTCCGTTTGCCCTTCTTGGGTCTCTCCGTTGTCCCTGAGGCCTGACAAGTTGAAGGAGGAGCAAGTTCACTCATAGGGTGAGGAAAGAGAGCAGCAGCCAACCAAAGCCGGGACAGACAGCGACAGAGGATGAGGCCGACTGGCTGGGCACAGTGGGTAAGGCAGCCCAGGCAACTGACACCCAGAGGAAGGGGCCAGCACCCTGCAGGAGGCAGGGCAGGGGAGAAGCAAGCACCAGCCTCAAGGCAGGATGGACACGGGGACGAAGCAGCTAGGCTGATGCGTGGCTCTCCAGAAAACTGAAGTTAAGAGACAGGGGCCCTGCACCTCCTCCCCTGGCCCTTACCTGGTGTGTGGGGATCACAGGGGCCGAGGGGATCCGGTGCAGGGACTCGAGGCTTTGGAGGAGTTTGTGCAGCTCCTGGAGCTTCCCCTGACATTCAGAGAGTGCTGAGGGAGAATGAAAAGGGCATCACTGTCCCCAGGCGGGCCCGGTCTCCAGTCTGTCCCTCAGCTTCCTTCCTCATCCAAAGACATCACAAGCAACCATGGAGACCCTGGACCCTGTCCCCCTCTCCTGCTTGTGAGCCCAAGGCACTTCCGTACCCCCAGTGTGGCCTCCAGGTCTCCTGCAGGCCAGAAGCTCCATCTCCTCTCCGTCTTCAGGCCACCCTTCACCGTGCTGGCTGCACCCAGGCTGGCGCCCTCACTTGCCCTCCCCAGCCAGTGTGCACGTCCCTCTCTGGACCAGCATCACAGGCCCCTACTGCAGGAACCTATCCTAGAACGAACCCCTTCCCTGGCACTGCTCCCAGGACCCTCCCCTGCTCTGGCCATGCAGTATCTTCTTAGTCAGGTGTCTGGGCGCTGCCTCAGACTTGAGCCCCACCATTAAGAATGAGGCTCCTCCAGGCACGGCCCAAGTAGATATGGTCTTGTTGGAGGCGGAGACCTCCCCATCCAACTGGGGCTTCCAGAGACAAGAGGGGACGTAACATTTCTCCTGCTGATGCTATCTAGACTAAATAGTGGGGGCCCTGTCCACAGAGGTACTGAGCCAGGGACGCCTCACCATTAGAGCAGCGATCCAGTCCATCACTGTCCCTCAGCCAGGAGGACACTTTCTCCCGAGATCCAACCCCAGGTAGGGCTGAGGTGCTGCCTGCTGTTAAAAGCTGGGTGCCAGGAACCTATAAAGTGAGTTATTGGTCAGAAAGTATATTCCTCCAGGCTTACGGCTCCCATAACTGCCATCTCTGAATTGTCACACCACACCTGCCCCTGCTTCAGAGCCCAAATTACCTTCCGATGAGTGGTGTTTGGCATGTCTGGGCGCTGGGCCAGGCGGTGGGCACGCAGCTGGGCCACCCAGCTTTGAAACAGGTCCTGAGATTTGATCTGCAGAAGCGATAGTGATGAGGAGGGGTACCTTTCCGGGAACAAGAAGCTGGGCCTCTGGTCTGCAAGCAAGCAGGGTCTGGTCTCTTCCTATAGTACCCGGTTTGTGCAAAGCTCTTGCAGGCAGGAGAACAGTTTCATCAGCTCACCAAATCAGACTTTTGTTCAATCGTTACTTTGGAATCCGCTGTACCCTACTGGGGGTGCACAGACGTTGGTATTCACGTATCCCCAGGAAAAGTTATTAACGTGACACCGGACACTTGACACTATAAATGTCTGAGCCTTGAGCTCTGTGCCGGTTCACTGAACTGCTTGAATTTGAAAAGATTTTTAAACAAGCGATGAAACTTTGGCCATCTGCTGTGCCCTATCTAGGGTGGACAGATACTGGTGTCCACATCTCCCCAGAAGCTCTTCATGCGACATTTGGCACACGACGTGCAACACATGACATGACGCATGACATAACAGCCAACAGGGGAAAGTCGCCTTTGGCTGTTTTATACAAAGGCAACTTTCTGCTTATTAAACGCAGGGAGGGGCTGGAGGAATGGTACAGCGGTTAAAGCGCTTGCCTAGCAAGCACAAGGCCCTGGGTTTGATTCCCCAGCACTACATAAACTGGGTGTGGTGGCATATGCCTGTAATGTCAACACTGTGGAGCCTGAGGTAGAAGGATTGCTGTGAGTCCAAGACTAGCCTGGGCTCCATAGTGAGTTCAGGGCCAGCCTGGACTACAGAGCAAGACCTGGTCTCAAAAACAAATAAGCAAACAAACAAAGACTCATTCTCAATAATACAAAAAACAAAAAAAAGCTCAGGGAAGACCCTGAACTGCACAGGTCCTCAGCCCCTAAACCTGTATATATGCCTGGGACCTCTGGCAAACTGGACCAGAATGCTTCTTTGCTCCCAGAATGTCACCTTTTTTTTTTCCCTGTGGTATTGGAAACTTCTTTGTTCATAGAATATTACCTTTTTTCTCTCTGTGGTACTAGCCTCATACATTATAGGCAAGCATCTACCACTAAACTACACTGCCAGCCCCTGGTACGTCACCTTGAGGTGATAGATGTTGTCTTCAGTGTCAAGGTCAATACGCTGGGCCTTTTTATTGATGGACATCACCGATAGCCGGACATCAATGGAGCCATGGAGTTTCCCCTTGGTGATCTGGGGTGCAGAGTTGGTGGGAAGCAGGAGACTGGTTTTAGGTTCCCAGGGCCCTAGAGCCAACATCCCCTTGAGGCTACTCTAGTATCAAGGATCAGGCAATAATTCATCCTCAAATCTGAGTCATATGAGGGAACTTGTCAATCACATACTGAGTACAGAACATTCCACTGTGTCCAGTCTTAATCTGAGCTCTAGGAAGCCACAGGGCAAGGAATGATAGCCCCACCCCCAGGAATCTGCAAGGAGGAAGAGAAAAACACCTCGTAGGAGAGGACCTGGAAGTCCAGCCTTCAGTTCCTCATTCTGAACACATGAATGGGACAAAGACAGGCTGGGAAAGTTCCTTTCTTGGGCACTCAGTATGGCCCACATATCACCCAGAGGGCCTCAGGTGCACTAGGCCCCGCTATGCATGGGTGAGACCACTCCCCATCAGTTTTTGTTTTTACTTTCTTGGGAATTGAACACAGGGCCTTTGCACTGAACTACATCCCCAGCCCTTTTGGTTGTTGTTGTTAATTTGTGTTTTAGTTTTGAGACAGTTTCTCACTAAGTTTCCTAAACTGGGTTCAAACTTGCAGTCCTCCTGCCTCAGTCTCCCAGAGTTCTAGGATTACAGGTATGCCCTCATTACATCCAAATGTGTTCCCCATCTAAATGACAAGGAGGCTGAGGTGTGGAAAACAGAGTTGGCCCTCACCAAAATATACAATGCTCAAGCCGCATATATAAAATAGTGTAGTATTAGCATATAATCTACATATGTTCCTGTAAGCCAGCTCTAGATTACTGATAATATCCAATACAGTGCAAATGCTATTTAAATTATTGTACTGTAGTGGTTAGGGATTAGTGTACATGTTCAGTACAGATGAATTTAGAGAAATAAATATATATTTCTGATCCACAGCGGATCGAATTGGAAGATGTGGAGCCTGATACAGGACTGAGGAGATGAAGGGCTGCGAGTAACTTGTCCGAAACTGCACTACTCTATAAACGGCGCATCTGGATTCAGACCCTGCTCTGGCTGGTTGCAGATCCCCACCTTCTCTGCTGGCTTAGGGCACTCTGGGTCAGACTCCTCCCACCCACCACCAAGCCAGGCCCCTAACTCACATCCTGCCGGGTTGTTGCATAGTGGAGGATCCCATCCTCGAGCACAAAGTACCTCTGCGATGTTCCCCAGGAGAGAGACAGGACCACAATGCCAATTAGTCAAGGGGTAAGGAAAGAGCAGACACATACTTTTCTTCTTCACACACAAAGGCCTGGGCTGTCCAGTAGCCTCCCACATGTGGCCCCTCCCCTTGCCCTGCCCACCCTACCTTATGCCAGCCCTTCAGAGGCCACTTCCTCTTCTTGAGCAGGTGGCCTTCCTGCCTCTCAGGCTTGATCCCCTCTGTTCCCAGCCTGCCCCGGGGCTCCTCCACCACCTCCCACAGCTCAGAGGCCTGCAGTCCAGGACAGAGGGAGGGAAACAGAGACTAGTGCACCTACCGCCTCACCCTGTCCCCTACCCCAGGCTAGGCCCACCTGCTGCTGCTCTCCCTCAGACCTGCTGGCCACTGCTGGGCTTGGAGGACTGAGTGCTCTCAGCCAGGGACGGTGTGTCCCTCTCTTGGAAGTCCATGAAGGAGGAAGAGGTCACTCCCTGCTGAGAATGCACAGCAGGGCAGAAGCCCAGTGATCTCACCTGGTCCTGAGGGGGCCCTTGAAACAAGACAGAGACTTCATAAGTGCCACGTTTCTTACCTCTGATCCCTGCCCCACCCTTCAGGTAACCACCAGCCAATACATGTTCCTCCGATCCCCTAACCTCCCCCGACCTATGCAGATGCCCCCAGGGAAGGCTCCTCTGCCTACATCCAGCCACTATGACCTGCTCAGAGAGGTGAACTGGCTAGCACAGAGGAGATGGGCTGGAGCTGAAAAAATGTCAACAAGTGCACCCAACACAGGCTAGGGCTTCATGAAACACTGCTATTTTCTTGGGAAGATTCGGGGGGATAGTCAGAGGTGAAGTAGGGAGTAAAGAGGCTCTAAGAAGAGAAAGAGGACCCGGGTGCACTAGCAGGAGCTCCTCAATCCAGCTCTCTCCCCCTCCAGGGCCCTTCCACCCCACCTCTGTGGCCTGGCGGCTCCTCTGCCACCATCTACCTGCAGAGCACCCCTCCAGCTCCCACAATGGATCCCCAAAACCTCAAATTTTGGGCTCCCATTTCCCGCACAGGCACACTGAGGCCTGAGGCTATCCCACTTTCCCTGGGCCTCCTCCTACCAAACAATGCCCTTAAGCGTCCCACTGTGGACACTCAGTCCCCACAAAGCCTCACTATTTCCCTTCCCCCATCTCAGTCCTCCTGGCTCCTGGAAGCGGTACCCACCCAGAGGGACAGGACACTGGTCTGATGAGAATACTGTGGGCAAGGTAAGAAGTGGCCAAGAACAGGCAGCAGCAGTGCCCACAGGCGCCCTTGGCATGGGCCCTGGCCATCCTGGCTCTTCTGGGAGATCAATAATGCATGAGGCTCTGTGTACACACACACACACACACACACACACACACACACACACACACACACACGGGGGAGGGGACTGGAGGGGCAAGGATGGCCTGAGGATAGGGAAGCAGCTCAGATCTTAGTCAAGCACCTGAGGAGCTGAAACTGGGAGCAACGGGGCAGAGTAAGAATGACCAGGAGGTTGCGGCAGAGGGGCCCAGGCTGCAAAGGGCTGACCCAAGGGGGAACTCCCGCATTCAGCCATTGAAAGTTCCCAAACTCTTTCAGTGCTTGGATATCTCTGTGCCCTTGCCGCCACCCCTGGGCCCATGGCCCCCTGGCCCCCCACTGACTGCTTGTGGGTGGTGAGGAAGGGCTCTCTGTAGGAAGGAGGGGATTACGGTAAGCCAGGCAGGCACCCCTTGCCACCTCCATTCCTTGCCCGGTTTCCAGAGAACACCCACCAGCTCGGGGGGGAGGAAGCCCTCCCCTGATGTCAGCTCATGCCAGCGGCAGCCCCCTTACCCCAGGGTCCATGGACGCCAGTGCTCCTTGGCTCGCGCGCTGCTCTGCCTCTGAGTCACTCTCAACGAGTCGCTGGCTCCCTCCTCACGGAGCTGAGTAGTGGCAGCAGCTGCTGCAGGAACCAGGAAGGAAGGAGACGGCGGAGCCTCCCCTCTAGCCGGATCTCCCCACCTTCCCCTCCCCCGGCGTCGCCTCCTCCCGCCAAGCTCCGGGCGGCCGCTCAGCTCTGCCCCCCTGCTCCCCGGAGGACTCAGGGCTGAGCGGGCCCACTTGGCTTGGGAACGGGGGCACAGTCCCCACTGGGCACGGTTCCACATAGATCAGAGGACTGGGGAACTGCTGGCCTCAAGCCAGTGGCGCTAAAGGATTTATTCCGACCAGAACAGCTTTGACCCCAGCGAACGCCCAAGGCCATTTCCTTATTAACCCCCATCCCTCTTACTTTACATCTGAAAATAGATTGTAAAATTTGGAGTGAGCCAAGGTATCAGATTGAAGGGGAAGGGACAATGTCTCCCCGGGGACACGGGACGCGACAGACAGTGCCAGGAGCAGGGAAAGAGGGACAGCCTACAGCCCCACACTGAGCATTGGTGGGGAGTGATGCCCCACTGGTCTGCGCCTCTGGGCCTCTGGAAGCACCAGAGGAGCTGGATCAGAAGCAGGTTTGGAGCCCAGGCCAGCACTCCAGGAGGCTGAGGCAGGAGAATCACAAGTTTGAGCCCAGGCTGGGAAACATAGTGAGACCTTGTCCCAAAATAAAAATGGCTTGGAAAGGCTGGAGGAATAGCACAGCGGATAAAACGCTTGCCTAGCAAGTGCACAGCCCTGAGTTTGATTCCCCAGCACCACGTATACTAGGTGTGGTGGCGTATGATGTAATCCTAGCACTCCTGAGGCTGATGCAGGAGGGTTGGTGAGGGCTACATAGTGAGTTCAGGACTAGCCTGAGCTAGAGTGAGACCATCTCAAAAAAAAAAAAAAAAAAAAAAAAAAAAAAAAAAAAAAAAAAAAAAAAAAAAAAATGGGGCGCTAGAGACATAGCTCAGTGTGAACGTCCTGGGCTCAATCCCCAATATCCATATAAATAAGGAAACCCTACCTGGGTTCTCCTCACTCACCTTTACCCATCTGCTTCAGTACTGTGTTCAACTGCTCAGGTCTAATTAAATACTGGCCTTTGAGAAAGATCTAAAACTCATTCAGATACAAGTGGCATAGATTGAGAGGTTTAATAGAGACAACGCAGTTTTCTGGAAAGAAGTGGGTTATGGCGGAGGGGGTTCAGGTATCACCAGCAGGTAAATGGTGTGATAATGAGGTTCTCCTATGGCCCCAGAAATTCTGTGAGCCACCTGTCCACTCCGCCTACCCCCACAAAGAATTCATGCTTCAGGGCCTTATTGATCTGCCAAGGAGCCCGCAGTCCCAACTCCACGCAGAATATCGGCACTGCTCTCGCTTCCCAGAGAGAGGGGTGCTGTTGGTACCCACAGGGTTCTGCAGGCTGGGGAGCCACTAGGCAGCACCGGCCACTGCTCTGGCACCCAGGAACCTCAAGGACCTCTCATCTACTTCACAGTGATTGAGCATACCTGGGTATCCAGAGCTGGATACTATGGAAAACTGGTCCTGGCCCAGGCCACAGCACAGCTGCTGCAGATCTTCATGCCAGCCAGTGCCAGTCCAGGACTAAGGACACTGTGGCATTGCTCCAAGTCCAGGAAGGAATGCTAACGAATCATCCTCCTGGCTCACCCACAGACCTGCCAAGGATAGGCTCCTCTCAAGGACAATGGTAGGCCCTGAGTTCAATATCTTAGCTCCTTTATTAGTAATTGCTGGCTCCCTAACAACTGGGTGAGGCCCCCCAAGTAGAGCTCCCAGACCCCTCAGGAGATAAGAATCCTAGTGACCCCAGCCCTGCTGTGCAGAAACACCTGAGGCTCAACACTGCTAGGCACAGCTGTCAGAGGCCTTCAAGATGCCTTTGGTGGGGACAGGTACCTTCTAGGAAGAGAAGTGACGAAAGTCCAAGACAAAGACGATTAACAACAAGAGCCACTAAAATGCATTTCACTTTATTACACAACAGCGCTCCCAAACAACAGGCCACATCACAAGCCCCGGGACCCACCTGGGTAAGCTAGTGAGGAAGTTCTAGAGTCGAAATTCAGGGTGAGAGCCCAGTCCAAGTTCCTCTTTTGCCACTTACTACATGCAGGATCTTGTGCAGGCTACCTATATTCTCTGCCCCTTTGTTTTCTTCTCTGCCACATGGGGACACATAGTGAGGAATAAAGGAACTAATAATATACAGTGTTTAGCACAGAGCCTGGCACAAAGGAGTTTCTCAACAGGTGCCAGCCATCCTTGGTGCAATTACCCTGCTGAGGTTATCATGGCAGGCTGAGGCAGGGGGTCTGGGAGACACGTGTGTGGCAAGGGACAGTGGGCAGGGAGGCATGGGCAAGATTCTCATCCTTCCAGGCTGCTTGCTTTGCAACTAGAGAACTCTGACTCTGTTCCTATCAAGTCCCAAGTAGTGAAAACTAAGGACCAAAGACAGTAATTAGCAGCCTGCATTCTGAGGTGGAATTCCTTGTATCTGTGGGCGGCTCTGTACCTCAGGAGGTCACTGTTAATAAAAACCAAGTCACACAGGCCACCCCAAGTTCTTCTACCTCTCCAATGGAGGACGACACAGTCAAAAGAGGCAGAGTATGTTCAAGAGCAGGTCTGAGTAAAACAGGCTGGCTAGGAGTCCATAGCAGGGTCAGGAAGATCTGGCTGCCCACTGGCTGACCCGACAGAGTCCCCCTTCTGTTGCTGTCTGATGTACTGATCCAACAGGGCTGTCAGTCGGAAGGGCTGGTGCTGAAGCAGCGAGTGGGTGTGGGCCATGGGCAGGGTGAGTCCTCCTATCAGCTCTCCATGCAGCAGGGTTGGGCTGGGCAGCTTGGCATAGTTCATGAAGCCCTGCCTGCTGAGGATGGTGTCATCTATGCAGCCACCTGAAGGAACACAGGGTCAGCCAGGCTCTGAACAAATTCATTCATTCTCTAGAAACAATACTCCTCCAAGTCTAGAAATCTGCTTTCCATTTCCCTTCTCCCCCACAACCTGCCCCAGAATCTGGGTTCCATTTGTGCCCCACTCCATTCTCACCGATGGAAATCAATCCTTTCTTTCCTCCAAAATTGTGCTTAATTGATCTTCCTGGCTCCAAGTTCCCCTAAGTCAATGTTTCCTAAACTCACTCCCCCGTCATAGCCCCTGGCCTCCTGCCTGTGGTACTGAGCTACAGCCCCAGCCACTTTTTAACTTTTCGTTTTGAAACAGGATCTCACTAGGCTGCCCAGATTGGGCTTGAACTTGTGATTCTCTTGCCTCAGGGCTTCCCTGAGGGCTGAGATATAGGCATGCACCACCAGGCCCAGCTTCCTAAATGTACTTAAAGACAGAATCCTGGAGTAGAGGGAAGAAACATGGAATTATTTTTTGATGGGCACACTGTTTCAGTTTTATAAGATAAAAAGTTAAGAGAATGGATGGAGGTGATGGTTGCATCGTATTATGAATATATCTAACACCATTAAACTATGCATTCAAAAATTATTAAGGAACCAGATTACACTAACCATAGTCCCAGCTACTTGGGAGGCTATGGTGAAAGGACCACTTGAGCCCAAGAGTTTAAATTCAGCCTGGGCAACATACCAAGAGTCTATCTTCAAAAAAAAAAAAAAAAAAAGGTTAAGATGGCATATTTTATGTGTCTTTTACAATAGAGAATATGGGAGAAGCCAGGCCTGGTGGTGCAGGTTATAATTACATTACTCTGGAGGGTAGAGGCACAAGGATTACAAGTTTGAACCCAGCCTGGGCAACTTAGCCCCTTGGTGAAACCTTGTCTTGAAATGGGCTTGGGATGTTACTCCGTGTGAAGGCCTTGGGTTGATTCCCAGTACCAAAAAAAGGGGGAAGGGAGGACAGAGCTCAGTGGTTAAAGTGCTTGCCTAGCAACTGAAAGGTCCTGAGTTTGATTCCTCAACATCCTATAAGCTGGATGTGGTGGTGCACATCTGTAATCTCAGCACCTGGAAAACTGAGGCAGGATTGCCGTGAATTTGAGGCCATCCTGGAAAGTGAGCCACTATCTCAAAAAATAAAAATAAAGCAAAAAAGAAAGAAAAGGAGGGGAGAATCAAAAGTATAGTGTGGGAGGGTATTATAAACATAGATTCCTATGAAATCTGAATTTCCTGGGACATGAATAGTATTCTCTATAGAATAAGCCTCCTGGTGAACCTTACTATTAGGAGTGGCTGGGAAACACTGGTGTTGGTACTCATCACCCTTTACTGGGAATGCCTGTTTTAAATAACATACATATATGGATTCAGCACCCACTACCCAATGGTTAGACTCAACAAATCTGAATTTCCCTCCTCTGCCCCACAGCCCCTCATCTGCTTCCCTATTCTTCCTTCCAATCTACAACTGACCTGGGGCAGAGAGACAACACACGTGCTGATGGTCAGCTCTCAATCCATGCACTGTTGATTCAGGCTCCATCCGTGATGGGATGGACCCTTGAGGCTGCACCAGGCTCTGTGGCACCTGCTGTATTTCATTGCTAGCCCTACGTGGCAGGGCTGTTTGCTTACCAAGCAGCGGCAGGAAAGGCACAGTCTTTAAGATCCGCACCATCTCCTTGACCTTAGGCTCCTCACTGACCAAGAGCAGGTTGTGGCCCACAAAAAGGGGCAGCAGGTTTTTGTACTTGGAATCCTCCAGAAAAGGCTTCAGGACCTGGAATGGCAGGAAAGAATGGCTGATGAAGAGCAAGGAGGGGGAAGAGCCACTTATCTTAGTCACATCTCTCATCAGGCTAAAGGTGCAACCCAAGGATACCCTCAGCCCCTGACCAAACAAAGTTCAGGCACCAGGCTAGAAGACAGCTTATCCAGGTCAAGTAGGGGAGTAGGTGGAGTACCATGTGGAGGGAGCAGAGCACAGGTGTGTCTTGAGGGCACTGGGGGCAGATGGGTCCCATGGCAGGGATGCCCTTACCTGGTTGGGGAAGACCTTCGTCAAGATCTTATGCTTCCGCAGCTGATGCCGCATCAACAGCTTGTCCTCTGCACTGAGGGCCACATTCTGGCAGACAGCTATCATTCGGCTATCTCGGAAAACTGCTGCTATCTCCCGGCGGAGAAGTCGGATGAGGCCTGACTCCTGCAGGCAAGAAGGGACACCCAAGGGGAAGTCACATGTCTCTTCTGGCATCCCTTACTCACTGCCAGATAGGTGCTGAAGCTTCCTGTGATGTCCAAATGTGCAACAGATTGGGGAATAGGTGAGGCTGTCAGGGCCCTGACCGTCAGAGATGCGAAACATCTCCCTCTGTAACCTTTCCATTTTCATTAATCAGTCTCAGAGCAATGTTTTCCAACTGAGAACACTTGTTCTCTCCATAGTCAAGATTATTTGACAATAATACTGTGAAAATTATTTCAGCTATCAATCTGACATTGTATTTATGTTGAATAGTTATTTAACCGACTATGAACACAAGATAAGTCTGGGGGTTGGCTTAGTGGCAAAGTTTATGTTTAACATGCATGAGGACCCGGGTCCATCAATATCTAGTGTCAATAATAAATAACTTTAGCAGTAGTGGCTTAAAACTGAAGACATTTTCACACACACACACAAACACACACACACACACACACACACACACACACACACACACACACACACACACAGAGCTTTTTTTTTTTTTTCTGTACTTGTGATTAGACCCAGGAACACAGAGCCTTTGCACTGAGCTACAACCCTATACCTTTTTGTAAAGAATTTTTGTTTCGAGACAGGGTCTTACTAAGTTGCCCAATTTGAGCTTGAACTTGTGATCCTCTAGCCTAAGCCTCCCAGAATGCTGCTGGAATTACAGGCATGCAACACTGCCACCTGGCTAAAGACTCTTTCTTTTTTGTCCTTGTTTTCAGTACTGGGAATGGAACTTCAGGGTCTTTCCACTGAACAACATGCTCAGCCACGTCTTTTTTTTTTTTTCTTTAAAGAAAACTAAGCAACTTTATTCATCATGAAGGATCATTTTAATCCACCATCCCACCACAAATTAGGTGCACTCAGTTTCCGTCTTACCTCTTTGGGGGGTTTGGGAGGAGGTGGCAGGCATCTTGGGTTGACGGCAGGTTTAGGGGGAATATACTCTGTCACAGCCATCAACTTCTGCCGCTGAAAGTGCATGACACGCCAGTGGCGGGTCACTGCCTTGGAGCCATGGCGGACAGGTTGGAGAGTGGGCAGCCAGCCTGCGAAGGGAGATGACAATAGTGTGAGGCGGTCTCTCCTGAGTTCTCGTTCGTCCTAGATGGAGAAAAATAACCACATTGCCTGGAAAGAGACAACCACAGCTCAGAGCCAGACTCAGTGCAGAAATCAAGTAAGAAATTGCCCACCAGAAATTCTGATTTCCCAAACCTTTCTTTTTAGGTCAGCTGTTTGATGCCTTGAAACTCCCATCTCTCTTGCTCTTCTTTATGTGCAGAGATAAATGAAAATGAAAATAAAGTATTTTGAACATATTTAGCAAAAAGGTATATTATTGAGCAAAACTTTGAAACGGCCAAATAGTAACTACTATATGTGTAAAGGCCTAGATTCCACTCCCAGCATTGTAATAAAAGCAAAAACAAAGCCACACAGTGATCAGCCTCACCATAACATGCCAACCACTGCTTTAAGCCAGTCAAAGTATACTTTATCCTCCCCCAGCTATCAATATCAGCACCATCAAGGAATATTAGGAGTACAAATTTTCATGCCTGCTCTCGGTTTATTGAATCAAAAATGTTGAAATGGGGCAGAAAATTGTTTTAATAAGCCCTCCTGACGATGCAGACATGTTAAAATATGAAAATCACATTCCAACGACTGCTGAGGCCTGCTCCCGTAATTTATTTATTTATATTTTTTGAGACAGGGTCTTACTCTGTAGTCTAGCCTGGTCCTGAACTATGTAGCCCAGGCTGGCCTCAAGTTAGTGGCAATTCTCCTGCCTCACCTCCCGTGTGCTGGGATTACAGGTGTGTAGCACTAAGCCCAGTGTATGTAGTCATGGGGACTTGAACTGAGGGCCTTGTGCTTGCTAGGCATGTACTTCAACTGCCAAACTATTCCTCCAGCACCCCCGTGCTCCTATAATTTATAGCAAGAGAAAAAAATTACACTACTCTCACAGCTCTCTCAAATAACTGTCTTTCCTTATTCCTATGGACAGGTAACACCTGAGAACATCCCTCAAGAAAACAAGGAGACACTCAAAGGACCTGAACCAGAAATTCCTTCATCCCTGACCAAAGGGCTAAGGCTCGGGCTTTCCACTTTCAACACTTAAGAAGGCTGAGATGAGACCTCAGGAAAAGTCAGCTCAAACAGTCCAACAGCCTGGAGATGTGCTGAGGCCAGCAATTTCACTGGGAGTAGCCTCAGAAACCTAACCATTAAGGGCAAATTTGGATTCAGCTGCAAATTGATTTTCAGTGTCTTCTGCCACTTACTGTGACCTTGCCCAGTTACCTGATTGGTTTGAAATTCTGTTTCTTCATGTGTAAAGGAGGAACGGTAACAACTTCACAGCGTGTTTCAGAGTCAAATGAAATACATGTAAAGATTTCCCACAGTTTTCGGCCCACCTTAAGTGCTCAAATGCATTCATCAAACAAATATTTACTTTAGGCGTACTAACATCTGGCACCATGTCATCTACTGGCTACGCTGAACGAACACGGTCCAGCCCACATGAGGCTTAAGTCTAACAAAGGAGACAAACAAAACGAGTAATTACAGATTGTGATGGGAAAGGGGGTCAATAAACTGAAAAAAAACGCATTTAATCGAGGAAATTCACAGAGAGGGGAGAGGAAAAGCCCTAAGAAGCGACATTTAGACTTTATGAAGGGGTTAAGTAATCCAAGAGTCCAGGCAAACAGTGGTCCAAGTAAATTCAGGTCAGGGGAGGGTCCTGCGTGGTGGGTTAGAGAAACCCATGGCTGGGACGTGGGGAACATCGCTGTGGTGACCACCAGACTGTTTGAGCGGAACAAGGCGAGAGACTCAGCTGGTGTCAGGGACGACCGGATGCTGCCTGGGGTCAGGAATTACGGGAAGGGTCAAAAAGCAGAGGAAGGGAGACGTGCACAAGAGAGAGCTGGCCTCGTGCGCAGTGAGGTGCTGGGCCACTCCTTACCCGCCTGGGGCAGGAGACCCCCACGCAGCACCCCAGCCACCGCCACAGCCATCACCACAGCCATCTCCACCGGAAGGCCAGTAGCCGAACGGAAACGGAAGGAGCTAGGGATTGTGGGACAGCGAACTCCGGGGCCGGAAGCAGTAGGCCGATCCGCCGGGTAAAGCCATACTCCGCATGCGCAGAGACAGGCCGCTGCATCCCGCTTCACCCCGCCCAACCTGGCGTCCCGTCTCCTAGCAACGACGCGTTAATCCTGTAAACCGCTCCTTCTGCACTTCTACCAGCCGCAACCCCCAAGCTTGCTACCAGTAGAACCCCCATCCCTCAAACTGCAGACGCTTCGCCCTGATTTACTTCCCTCTTGGACCCTGCGCCCACAGTTGCTCGCCTTTGCCTTTGTCTCCCACCTCTCTCTCACTATCCAGGGTTCAGCCATCCGTAGGGGTCGTCCAAGGTTTCCGGTTCCTCTCCGGCCTGAGGCCAGCAGCTGTTTGTTTTAGATCATGCCTGGGGGTGAGTAGGGAGGTGAGCTGCTGGGTAGAACAGCATGGTAGGGTCAACAGTAGGACCAGCAGTAGGGTCAGGCCCCCAAGAATAACGACCCATGATAATCTTTTCACAGCTAAGCTTGCCCAGAGTCCAGAGGAAGAAGAGGTCTGCATTACTGAAGCTCTTATCACTCAGAGGAACTTGGATTTTCCGGAGGATGAGGATCAAGAGAAGATGTGGGTGCATGGGGAGAAGGGATGCTGGAGGACTGCACACACGGGAAGGACACTTCCCAGAACCTTACTGATGGGTCATCTTTCTCTCTCTCTCTCTCTCTCTCTCTCTCTCTCTCTCTCTCTCTCTCTCTCTCCCTCTGTACTTATTCCACACACCAATCAATTGTAATTTCCAGTGGATTCTCCCCTTTAAAAACTTCGTTTTCACTACCCTCTTTCAACTGCCTTAGATAAGCCCATCATCACCTCTCTACAAATCCCCCGAGTCTCTCTGTGCCTAGTTCCTCCTCCCCATACTATTGCCAGAGTTGTCCTTTTAAAGGATAAATCTGGCCAGCCTGGTAGAGCAGGCCTGAAATCTAAGCACTTGGGTAGGCTGGGGCAGAGGATCATAAGGTTGAGCCCAGCCTGGCAATTTAGCAACTTAGCAAGACCCTGTCTCAAGAAAGGGAGGTGGGGAGGCTAGGATATGGGCTTGATCCCCAGTATCACAAAAACAAGCATGTACTAGATAAATAACCTGGTGAGTCATTCCTTAAATCTTCCTCAGTTCCCTGTTATCTCAGGAATAAAATCCAACACCAAAGCATGAGTTGAACTCTGCTATCTCGTCAGCCTGATTTCCAGCCACTCTCCATGAATGTGTAGTTTCTTCACACTTTATTACTCAGAGGTCTGTGGAAAGGGTAGCATTGACATCAGCTGGAGGGTTGTTAGAAACAAAACTTCTTACACCCACCCCATACTTATTGAATATGAACCTGCATTTTAATAGCCAATCAAGGGACTCATGGGTATACTGAAGTTCAAGAAGGGCTGAATTAGCACATATATCTACTATTCATTCTGCCTGAGATGCTTTTCCTCGGTCTCCTTCCCATCATTGCAGGAAACTCCTACTCATTTGCCACCTCCTCCAGGAAGCAGTTCTGATTCCTCTACTCGGTGCACAGCTCATGTACTTTCTTAGTTCCTTGCACCTGTCTCTATCACCCACGTGTTATAGATGTTTGATCTCCTTCCCAAACAGCTGTGGGCATTGATCTCTACTGGGCACTCAGTAGGTAGGGAATTAATTAATGTGTGGATGGAACAAGTGATTTTCCCTCCAGAGACCACTCAAAAGAGATGAGGAAGGATCTCCCTGCACAGAAATTTCTGCCTCCACCATCCAAGCTGGCCCAAGGAAGGCTTCCTTTGCCTCTGAATCTCTTCAGGAACCATAAGCCCATAAACTAGTTTCCCAGGGGGTTCTTACTTCTTTCTCACTCAGATCCCTCTCACTGGCAATAATCCAGGTCTCCACAGCAAGCCACTTTAATATGATTTGGAAACCCCTTCCTGGTCAAAAAGCCTTTTTTGACGTCTGATCCATTCAGTCTTCTGTCCCTCCTTGAAACTCCTATTCCGTTTTCCTTAAGGGGCCACAGAGATGCACTGTATCACTCCATGCTGCCAACTCTTCTTCCAGGTCTTACACCCTTGCAGAACTGCAGACTGTCCGCCTGGACCGGGAGGGCATTACTGTCATCAAGAACCTGGAAGGCCTTGAGAATGTTCACAGCCTGTACCTGCAAGCGGTAACTTCTTACCCTCATACTTGCCTGCTTCTCTTGCCTCTTGTGGACCAAGTCTGTCTAATCTGAAAGTAGTTGAATTGGCTGTGTTGCTCACTCTCTAGCCATTCCCAGATGAATCAAGAGTTCTCCTGGGCTAAAAGACTAATTCCCCTAAAAGTGATCCTAACCAAGCAGCGTGGCACATAAATCTTAGCCTTCTGGGAAGCTGAGGCAGGAGAATGACAAGTTCAAACACAGCCTGGACAACTTAGTGACTCAGTGAGAACTTGTCTTAATTTAAGAAACAAGAAAGGGGTCTGGTGGCACAGGCCTGTAATCCCAGCACTCTGGGAGGCTAAAGCAGAAGGATTGCAATTTCAAGCCCACCCTGGGCAATTTAGCAAGACCTTATCTCAAAAACAAAACTAAAAAAAATGGGCTGGCGATGCAGCTCAATGCAAAGGCCTAGGCTCCTGGATTCAATTCCCACGCGCCCCCCCCCCCCCAAAAAAAAAGGACAAGGGCAGGGAATGTAGCTTAGTTTGAGAGTCCTGGTTGAATCTAGAGAGAGAGCGCATGACTTGAACATGAGGACATACTCCTGAATGATTGTCCTCTTGTCTGAAATTTCTCTCGGTGTCCACCCTAAACCTTTTATGTTACACAGTTAAAGTCCATTTAAGAAGAAGACAAAAAGGAAATTAGGAAGACTGCTCTCCCCTCTTCAGACCTTCGAAGTCTGTGTGGTGGTGGTGGGTGGGTAATCTTCAGCTTTCCCCAGTTTGCATACACCCAACTCACTTCAAAATTTTCCCCACAGAAATTGTAATAAACCAAGTTAATATATGCTGACTATTCTTTCTTGATGTGTAAGACGCCATCAAGGCCTTTTGTGTTTCCTTAGTGGCCTTTGGTTTCCTTCTCCGAGTCCCAGGTCCCTTTTGGTTTGGGGTCAGGAAAGGATACTTCCGTTCCATTCATCCGGCCCCAGGTTTACACCTTTATCCATCTACCTGGAGAAGGTAAACTGTCTTCCCCAAGGTGGTGACTCCAGTAAGGAGGGGTGGTTGTTCATGAAGATGCCATCTCCAGCTGCAAGAGTGGACAGTCTTGGGGCTTTGTGCCCTGACAGGGCTTCCCATCCAGCCGACCTCTGCTGGTTGTCCCACCTTGGTTTCTTTTGTTTTTTGAGACAGGGTCTTGCTCTATAGCCCAGGCTGGTCCTGCACTCACTACGGAGCCCAGGCTGGCCTTGGACTCACAGCAATTCTCCTGTCTCAGCCTCCCAAGTTCTGGGATTACAGGCATGCGCCACCACGCTCAGCTTCTGTGGTGCTGGGGAATTGAACTCATGACCTTGTGCTTTAATGCTGTGCCATGACTCCAGCCCCCACCTCGGTTTCTTTATGTAGAACAAGATCCACCGAATTGAGAACCTGGCTTGCATCCCCTCCTTGCGGTATGTGGCACCAAGCCTCAGGTGGGGGAGGGGTAAAGAGTAGGCAGGGCAACCTAGCAACACCCCCAAAGAGCTGGCTCAGAGCTACCCCGAGCCTGGTTACTTATCAGCTGAGGGAGAACCCAGCAAGCCCAGCGCTGCTTTCCTTACCCCCAAAAGCCATGTGTCTGCTTGTGATACAGCTGCTGAGGGTGAGAGCCCAGGTGCCTGGGGCTCTCTTCCCTTGTCTGTTTGTCCCATGATTCAGCATGTTTCTGTTTCCTTCCTTCCTGCCTTCCCCTACAGCTTCCTGTCTCTGGCAGGAAACCAAATCAGGCAGGTGGAAAACCTTCTCGACCTCCCGCACCTCCAGTTTCTGGACCTTTCTGAGAATCTGATAGAAACACTGGATCTGGGTAGGAACTCCCTCACCCTCGGTCACAGAGCATGTGCCACATTGGGGCCCCCCTCCCCTCCACTCCATCTCCCCTTGCCACACCCCTACGTTTACACTTTGTTGTCAGAGCCTGGGGGAGGATGTGGGCACCTCACTGCCTCTCTCTGTTGTGGGCAGATGAGCTCCCCCAGAGGCTTCTCATCCTTAACCTGACTGGGAACCAATGCACCAACCAGAAGGGCTACAGGTGAGGAAGGACGGAGGGCAGGGCTCACAAAGTGACCTCCCTCAGCCTGCAAACCTGGCACTGTCCCATGGCCCCTTCTCTTCCACGGGCCCCATAGTCCAAGGCTGCCCCTTCCCCATTCCAGCCCCAACACTCCACTAGAAACAGCCTGTAGCTCTCTGGACTGACATCACCTCACCTCCCATGATCGGCCATCCCTCCAGGTCTGGGTGCCGGGACTTCCACAGCAAGGCAGCCCTCCTGGCTAGCCTCTGCTTTTCTGCCCTGCAGGGAGATGGTGATAGGTGCCCTACCACTGCTCCTGGACCTGGACAGGCAGCCTGTGTCAGAGCGCTGGGCTTCGGATGATGAGGATGACGCCTCGGATGATGAGGACCAGCTCCCGGAGCTGAGCGGCCCATTCTGCTCAGAGCGAGGTGACTGCTTTCCAAGGCCCAGATGGCAGTGGTGACGAGGGAGGGTCCCCAAGCCCTGGCAGCATCTGGGCCACAAGAGGTGTGTGGTGCAGCCAGGGCCAGGTACCAACCTTACGTGTGCAGGGGACTCAACCCTCCCTGGCCCCAACTCAGGGTTCTTCCCACCGGGAATGGCAAGAGGTCAGCCTCTCTGAGCCCAGGGGTCCAATTCTATGCTCTGGGCTCCACCTGCCATCCTGGGTGCTACCTGCCACCCTGGCCCCTTTAGGCTTCTTTAAGGAGTTGGAGCAGGAGATGAACAGTCACCAGGAGAGGCGGCAGCAGGCGGCCCTGACAGAGCACTCTCTGAGGATGGGGACACAGGCCACCATCACCACCCTGCCTCCGCTGCTGGGGGTGCCCATGGCTGGGAACAGCGGCCCCTCTGTCCCTCCAGGCCAAGGGAAGGAGCCGCTCCCTGAATCCTCGTCACAGGCCTTCTCTGCCACTATGAAACCATGCACTCTGCCTCCCAGGGGCCAGAAAACCTCTGTCCAGGTGCGGAAGGGGGCCCCCACGGCTGCTGCTCCCAAGGCCTCTCAGTCTGGGGCTCCCAGCACAGGCAAAACTATGACCAAAACGGCTAAGAAGTGAAGTATGGCCTCTGTCTATGCACTTCCCTTCCTTCTCAGAGCCCTCGCCTGTGACAGGAGCCACTCCTTAAATAAAGTGTCTATCAGCTTGAAATGCCTTTCGTGTCACTTGGGAATGTCTCAGGGAAGGGGCTAGTACAGGCACCAGAAAGCGGGATCTTCCTAGAGGATGCCATCTCATGGTACACATCTTGCTGTCACCTCAAGGGTTACCCTTCTAGGTCCAAGGCAGGGATCAAAGGCCTGTGGTTCTGACTGTCCCCAGCAGCAATAGGCAGCTCCCACATGAGACACGGTCTCTGATCTTGGTGCACACATATTCGCACCCATGCTCACATGCCATGTCCTCATGGGACCCCTTCACGTCTAGGCCCAGTCATCTTCATTAGAATTTGCTGCCCGTACCACAAGTGCCACAGCCAGCTTGGGGTTGCCTTCGCCCCCACTTGGCTTTATCATTGCCAATGGACCTGGGATCCAGTTTCCTGAACAAAAAAATAAAATGCGTTTGTGTGTGGTACTGGGGATCAAGTACAGGGCCTTTGCACTGAGCTACACCCTCAGCCCATTTTTTAACTATTATTATTATGACTGGTTTGTGAGACAGTGTCTTGCCCAGTTGCCCAGGCTCGGTTCTGACTCTACCTCTGAGAGTGCAGGGATTATAGGCCTATGCCACCGGGCCTAACAAACATGTTTATTAAGGCAAAGGTTGTGCTGGCTACTCAGAACACAGCTAAAGGACATGAACACATTGCTCTGGTCTCACCACCCAACCCAGGCAGCCAGTGCACACGGCCAGCATGCTCCTGGAGCCAGGAATGGTGTGCTTAGGTGTAGGCCTGGCTCTCCTTCTCCACAAAGGCCTGGAAGAGGCCACCCAGCTCCTGAGGAGGTGGGGCCTGCTGGCTGGTTAGCAGCCTCTGCACCACCTCCAGACCTTCCTGTTCCAGGTCCCGCTGTTTTTGTCGCAGCTGCTGTCCCCGCTCCTGCTGGGAAAAGGGAAGGGTGTGGGAATGTGTGGCTTTCCCCACCAACAGGAGAAAGCCAAGAACAGAGACACTGTCCCAGGCAGCTAGCCCAGAAGTGGGGGTCCCTTCCCCAACTCTACAGTCTCCCCCACTCCAGGCCCTTCATGTTACCAGGATATTCTTTGGGGTTACCTGCTCATTCTCCATCAGCCCCAGGGCCACCTGGTGTCCGCGGTAGAGCGGGTGTCGGCGATCTACCTGGGTCTTGAATCGAGGGATGGTCTTAACAGGGTCCTGGGCTCCAAAAGTTGGGGACAGCACCTGGGGGACCTGGGCTGCCCCGACCTCGAAGATGAAAGGTTTGAACACTGACCTAATGGGAAACAGACGGGAGGACTGAGGTAGATCACACCGTCATCTCCCATGCTGGCCGTCCTTGGCTCCCACGTCTTCCTCACCTAGAGGGATCTGGGGTGGCAGTGAGGAAGTGGACACAGGGCTGCATGGGATCCCGAGGCAAGACAGACACCATGCTGGCTGTGGTCCGGAAGCCTCCGGAGTCCATGCAGATTCCACTCTCCTTGTTCCTGAGAATGTTCATCATCCCCTCTGCTGTGATGGCCCCTGCCAAGGAGAAGCGTGAGACCCCCAGTGAGGACCAAGGGACTTGTGGTGCCATGGCTTTCCGCCGTCCTCCATCCACCACTCACAGACCTTGCTGTCGCTGCAGCAGCTCACGCCCTGCCCGGAAGCGGGCCTTGGCGGCTTCCATGCGCACAGGCTGCTGGGTCAGGGAAAAGACCTGACAGAAGTCAAAGGAGCCGTGTCCTCCCCACCAGCCCTGGGCCTGGGCATGGCTCCGAAGCTCCGGGTGTTCAGCTGAGATGTCCGTGCCAATGCTCAACTGGTTTGAGATGTTCCGGGCCCCCGCTGTGGAGGAGAGAGGTGGGTGCTCTGCTTACCATGGAGCAGCCATTCCCTGTGCGAGGCACCAGACTGGGTACTGAGAACACAATGGTAAGGATGGCAGCCTACCTTCGTGGGGTCTATGGCATGGGGGAGAAGAAAAACCTGATCACAGAGATAAACATACTGGCTAGCAGGTGCCTGCTGGCACATGAAGGTGAGCTAGCCACTGAGGGAAGTCCAGGAGAGCTTCCTGGAGAAAGCCACAGGCTGGAGGAGGAAAAGACTTCCTAAAGTGGCTTATTTCCCATCTGATTAGATGCTTGCAAAGGACGGCCCTACCCCACACCACCAAGCCCTTCTACCTCCCAAAGCTGGCAAATAGGGGACATCTCTGGGAGGCAGTCGCCATCACTGAGCCCCTCACCCTGGATCCTCTGCGCCGCCCACAGCCTCCCAGCTGTCTCCAGCACCCACGCCTCAGTCCGGTCAGCCAGCAGGAAAGTGTTGTGGTAGCAGAATGGCTCAGAATCTTCCCGGCAGCTGCCGCCCTGCCCATAGCGCTCCAGCAAGCCCGTGATCACGTGCAAGGCCTCCTGCGCAGTGCTGCCCCGTTCTAAAGCCAGCCTGGCAAAAAGAGAGGTTAGAGGACAGAAGGGCAAAGAAGTGCTCAGTGCTGGCAGCAGAAACTCCAGTGACAGAAGTGGCCCACAGAGATTTGGTAATGAGCCCAAGTCACATGGCAAGTCCACTGGCATTGATCACCGGAAACACACAAAAAAATTAGGCAGTGGTTTCAAAGCCGAGCTCCAAGGGTTCTGTGGGAAAGCCTGACATCCAGTCTCAGAGAAGTGCTTGAAGCCCTCACCCTCCTCAGCTAGAATGGCTCAACCTTTTTTACTTTCGTGAATCAGGACTCTGGTTCATAAGATTTCAACTGAAAAAAACTTCACAGCTCTAAAACACAAAGAACAACCTGCTGCCACCCTCTTTCTAGGCCAGAAGCGAGACCCTATCAGACCACAGTCATGGTGCCGGGAATACGGACAGGGCAACCTCACTGGTGAGGGCACAGAGGCAAGCCAGCCAGAAGGGAAGCCCCAGGGAAGCAGGCTGGGGGAGGGGCCGGGCAGGGAGACCAGGAGGGCAGGACACACCTGAGTAGGTCCATGCCCAGCAGGGCTTCCCCCTCCCCGACTGGCTCCTTGGTCCACACGGCTTCATTGCCAATGCAGACGCCATGCTCGTTGGCACCCATCTCAGCTCCCCACAGCCAAGCAGGGCGGCTCAGAATCACGGCGTACGTCTTTGACACCTGTTCCACCTCAATGTAGGTGCACTGGAGGTAGAGGAGGAAAGGAAATGGCCACTCAGAAAGGACCCTGCAAATCATCTCATGTGGTGCCTTGAGGAATGTCTTGTTCCCATTTTACAGATAAGGTAACCAAGGTCACCAGAGGCCAAATAATAGGCTCAAGTTTCAGATTAGTAAACTTGAAGCTCGCACTCTGTTCTACACGTGGGCTCTCTACTGTGGGGAGCAGAGGAAGAAGGTCTTATAATTATGATCAAAGTACCAGGTGTTATGCCAGGAGATCACATGCAGGCAATAACAGTTATCTTTGACACAGTATTTTATAAAAGTAGTAATATACTTTATTTATTTATTTGGAGAGAGTCTCACTGTATAGCCTAGGCTGGTCCTGAACTCACTATGAAGCCCAGGCTGGCCTTGGACTCAGGGCAATCCTCCTGCCTCAGCCTCTTGAGTGCTGGGATTACAGGTGTGTGCTACCACGTCCAGTTTTAATATATTTTAACACTGAAGAATTTCAGTGAATTTGTGGATCAGACATGTTGAGTTTTTAAATTTCAACCAACCAACATTCTATGTGATCAGCATGGACCATTTTCACATTTGAAAGGCTAAATTTTATCTTAGTTTATTAAATCACCTATCTATGAATTTAAAAACACGCTGCTTTAGACAAAATTTAGGTATTGAAGATATCAACTGAGTGTTTTTAAAATCTTTGCATCATCGAACAGAAAGATAAAACGGTAGGCATGTTGAACGTTAACAGGTTATTTTCACAGGTTTCACTTGTTGATAAAAAGTTAGGAAAAATATACTATTACCAATGAATGGAGTAATAAGCAAGTAATTAAAACTAAAATTTGGCCTTTGATTTCAAATATTTAATTTTTCTTAAAAACCTTGTCAATAAATCAGTGGTTTAAAAAAAAGAGAGAGAGAGAAAGGAGTGCCTCACGTCTTAGCATCCCGTAAGGCCCAGCCCACCTGCAGCCGGGTCCCAGCGGCGTGAGCGCCCGCGGGGACAAACACCACTTCCTGCACTTCATCTCGGGGTCGGTCTGAGTTCTTGGCAAAGATCACGGCCGGGATGGCTGAGGCTGGAGGTACAGACACGAAACAGTCGCAGGAGCAAGGGGTGTCCGGGCACACCGACGCCATCTGCAAAGAGGTGGGGCGATCATGGCCCTCCTGTGCCACTCCTGTGCCCAGGGCCTCCCGCTCGCATCAGGTGCAGACACCGAGGAAGCCGCCGCCGAGAGCACCCCGGTCTCGGCGCCGCGCGCACCCTCCACGTACGGTGCGCACAACTCGCGCGCGTGGCTTAGAGTCAGCCAGCGGCTCCCGCCCGCCTGGGAGCCCCGATCCCTCGCAACAGCAGTGGCATGATTTCCTTCGCCCGCCCTTTTCCAAGAGACCCACGCTGTCGCGCATGCCCTGGGCTTGCCCCTCTTCCGTCCACCCCTTCTCGCGTAGCCAGTATAGTATATACCCTTTCTGCCTCTAAGCTCTTTAGCTTGGTCCCGGGCGCCACCTTCTCCGTTTCGGGTCAGGTACATCCCATTGGGCAGAGGCTCCCAGGTGACCAGGAAGGGCCCTTTGGCCCCTGCAGCGGACCGAAACAGAACACCTGCAGTTCCGCCAATTTCCGCCAGGGCGCGCGCTCGCACCACTTCTTGGAGCTAAGCGGCCTTCCAAGTCCTTGCTGGTTCCCTGCCCGAGGATACCGGAGGTCCCTTGCAGGCCTGCTTAAGGCAGGGGAAGAATCCACGGGCTCAACCAATGGGATTACTGTGGGGAGCTGGAGCCTGCGTGAAAAGGGAGGGTTCGTAAGAGTGGGGCAGGACTGCTGGGCGTCTGGAGATTAAGGAAGAACCTTAGCTGCTTTGAGTGCTGGCTTGAGTTCCAAAGTTACAATCTGAGTAGGTCACACAAGACAGCCAGAAGGTGTAATTTAATGATTTAATACCTTTTTCCCCCTCTTCTCGTATTGAGGATTGGTACCGAGGCCTTCACACTGAACTATATCCTCAGCCTAGTTTTTGATTTTGAGACAGGGTCTCACTAAGTCACTAGGGTTGTTCCTTCTGCCTCAGCCTCTCAGATTGCTGGGATTACAGGTTTATGTCGTCCAGACTGGCTTTGATGCATTTTTTTTTAAAAAAGATACAAGGACATATAAGTACAAAATCCATCTGACCCCAAAAGTTCTAGTCTACCCTCAAGCTTGTACAAAAATAGCTTTGAAGTTTAGAAACTTCAAGCTCAAAGATTTGATGCCTTTACAAACAGTGAAGCAGAAATGGCAGAGAAGTCCTGGCCACCGAGAAGGATTCAAATCCCGAATGTGATTTCCCGGCCATTTTTCTTCATAAACTTTCTGTGGCTATTGCTTAAGCAAATGCATCTCACTTTTGCTCAATGGAGCCCTCCCGAGGGGAGATGGGGGAACCGCAGCTTGTTATCTATTTCTGGGGATTGCGTTGAATTTCTAGATTGATTTGGCAGCGTGGATGTCTTAGAGATGTTAGTCCTTCCAACCTGTGAACATAAATATTGTTCTTTTTTGTGGTTGTGCCTTTTAAATCTTATTTTATCAATCATATTATATTCAGTCTACAGATCTTTCCTCTCTTTGGTTAAATTTATATATCTAGGTATCTTGGAGGGGTAGTTTTGTAAATGAGGTTGTTTTCTTGACTTCTTTTTCAGTGTGTTGTAGTGTAATAGAAATATTGCTGAGTGGCCCAGCTATTTGGGAAGTCAGCACTTGAGGCCAGGCTTGGAGCTCAGCCAGCCTAGGCAGATAGTGAGACCTCGTCTCAAAAAAAAGAAAGAAAGAAAGAAAGAGAAAAGACAAAGAAAGAGAGAAAAAAAGAAAGAAAAAAGGCTACCAATTTTTGCACATTGTGTTTTGTCACTCAGTTTATTGATGAGTTCAAACAGTTTTTTGTGGCATTTCTTCTAAGATCCATTCCAAGCCTGTGCTGCCACATGCTGGAGTCATAGTGGGATTAATGGGAAGGTAACTGCTGTTCCTGTCACACCACCAGAGAGGAGTGGTGAGGTTGCCCTTGGACATTGCTCCAGCAGCAAACATCAAGTCCAAGTGCCTACAAGCCTGGGTGTCAGACGTGGCTTGCGGGAAAGCTGTACCCCGCTGCACTTCCCTGGATGCCCGCTGCGGGGCAGGAGCAGGCTGGTAAAGAGCCGCGAATGCTCCCAGAGGCCGTATTTCCACTCCTAACTTCGTTCACTTTCCCCACCCCTAGGGATTCTACTGCACTTCCCAGGAGAGGAGATGGTGCGGAGAGGTCACCCAGAGGGTCAGCCCAGATGTGCTGATTTCCCTAATTCCCTCCTGGCCTCTTTCGGATCCTCCTGCTGGGGCCCCATATCTGGGGGTCAAAGGGGACCCGGCCAGCCAGGCAGCATTGCGACTGAGCTAGCAGGCATCAGAGCCCCACCAAAGGCCCCCGCTAAGAATGCAGGTCAGCGGGAGGAGCTGCAAGGGGAGGAGGGCCCCCTCCAGCCCTGCCCAGACAGGCCCAGCCGGCCCAGCAGTCCCTGGGGGCAGTGGTGGGGGAGGGGGGGAAGGAGAGAACGCACCAGGTTCCTGGGGTCTAACTCCTCCAGAACCAGGAAGACAAAACAGGTGCCCCGCAGGAGTGCTGCAGGCATGAGGTCACAGGGAAGCACACCTGTCCCTCCTCCTCCAAGGCTGCCAAATCCAGGAGGCATGGAAACACTTGCTCTCCCCAGCCAGCCTGGTTTCCTCTACAACCTCTAAATTATTCTGATGCCCGTATGCCAGGGTTACCTTAAAATGTGGTGAGCCCAGAGTCTCCCAAACAAACGATTGGATGATCCAGCCCGGGAGCCCGATTTGGCTGGAGAAACTGGCTTAGGAGTAGAGTGGGAGAACGAGGACTTCCACTATGGGTGAAATAATAAATTTGGCAGAAAAATATAGGCTAGGAAGGTGGAAAGAATACAAAGACAAACTTGCCCTGCTCCCTTGGAGACAAAAGCCAGATCTTCCATCTACCTTCCTATCCTTGAGAATCTAGAATCATGAAGTTTTAAAAACTCACTTGACACCAATTAGGCACCAACTGCATGCCAGTCATCAGTACAGCCTGGGAAAATGTGTGTGAGTGGGTATTTCCGTATCTCTCTGTAGGCAGCGCCCAGTGGGTCTTGTAAGGGTCTGCGTGCACTGTGGTGTCGTAACCCTCCCAGATCTCTAGCTGCGGGTTGCAGTAGCAGCCTTTCCCTCATACTTTCCAGCTGGGCAGGGGCCCATCAGATATCTGGGCTGCCTTTCATCGCCTTGTCTCTGATAGGGATCATCCTGGGTGAAGAAATCACTGTCAGTCACCTCACCTCACTCAGCCAGAGGGACCCGCTGACATGCGTGCTTCCGTGGGGGTGGGGTGAGGGAGCTGAGAGAGCAGACATGGCCGCCAAGAGAGAACCCATGTTCTTGGAGAGGTGAAAGGGGGAGCTTGGATGGGGAATGAGGACATATCTAGAAACTTCTTATCCCCATGGGTGATGGATGACCAGGGAGGGACAGCCAGGTGACCAACCCAGAGATCGTTTCTCTTTCTGTCCATCTGGACAGGATTAGATTCCAGCTCTGGTCCAACCAACCAGAGGGAGGAGAGGCTGCCCGAGGGCTGCAGGATCAAAGCAATTGCCCACCCTACCCTGCGATCCAGGCTTGGAACTCACTGATGGAGACACTAAGTCCAAAAGGAAACCAAGCTGCAAGACAAATGAGGCAACCATGTGGCTGATGACTTTATTTTTGCATAAAAAACACAGGCTGTTTCTTCTTCCTCCTCCCCCGAGACAAGTGGGTTCACAGCGGCTAAAGAAAAAAAAAAATCCTACATTTTTCTCTAGGAGGGGGCGCTGCCTAGAAGGACAGACAGCCAAGAAACCCAGATCTATAAAAGAGGAGAGCAAAAGAGAACTAAGTCCCAAGCCCCACCTGCATACTTCAGGGGCCAAGGCCTCCGGAAGGGGGACCATCTGTATCCCCCCCACCCCTGCCACAACATCCTCTGGGAGTTTCCCTCGAATGGTCACTGGAGAGGTGTCCTGGTGGCGCAGGGAGGAGGTGGCTGGTTTCGATGGGTGGAGGAGAAAGGCATCTGACACCCACGGTGCCCTTTCTACTTGGCCAGGCAACTATCTTTTTGCCCCCAGTCCTCTAAGCAAGGAGGGGACCTCTGGCGGGGTTAGTGGGAGGTGGAGAAATGAGGGAGAACAAAGAGAGAACCTTATTTTTTAAACTACTCCTGGCCCCTGAGTCCCACAGGGAAAGTCATCCTGTCCCTTTTAAGGAGGAGCCCTTTCTACATAAACACATATTCCACTCAGATCCCAGCCCCTACTTCCCATATAGCTCCCAGTCCTTGGGTTGGGCTCCAGCATCCCCAGAGGAGGGTGAGATGCTGTGGGTCTAGGTCCCAAACCCTGGACAGGGTGGACAAGATGGGGTCTCAGGAGACCCCAGGCTCAGTAGAGAAACACATACACACATACACACAGGTACACACACATGTGCATGCGCACACACACGTACCCTAATATTAAATAAAATACCCTTTGCTTATAACTTAAAAATCAATACACAGCTAATCCCTGCAGAGGGCTCTGGGTGGAGAGGGGGGCAAGGGGGAGGGCCAGAGGGATTCAAGGCCTCTACCTCGGGCCTGGGAGCACCCCCAGCTCCAGGGTCCTGCTGCCTGACAGACCCTCCCCTGTGTCCACATCTTTCCCCCCTGACTGGCTCAGCTTCTGCTGGGCTTCTCCCCTCACCATCCCCAAGATCATAATGCACCCATATTTCTAGCATCGAAAGGAGGAGGGACAGGACAGATTCCTGGTATCCCTTCCAGCGGGAGGACGACTCCTTCATTTGGAAGAGGTGAGAGAGGACTGCACGGCAGGGGCGAGGGACTCAGAGGGTCAAGCTGAAGACAATGGGGCTTGTTCTAGGTGCCCAGGAGAAGCCAGGCAAGGGCAGAGTCCTCCACTGAGCCGGACCACTCACTGGAGGTCCCTTTTCTGGGACTCCCCACCTACAAGTGACTCTCCTTTCGGTCCCAAGGGGAAGCTATATCAATTCTCCAACCTTAAAAACCTACCTACGGCCATAGATGGGGAACGTGGACCACTAACATTTTTTTAAAAGACCAAGAATTATGGACTGAATCAGAGTTAAAGAGGTAAGGGGTTAGTTCCTTCTATTTCCCCACCAAATCCTTTTTTTTTTTCATTTCTTGGAAGGGGATTTCTCTGCACACCCTGCCCCCACCCCCACTTCCCATCCATAAAATTCTGTCCCCCATCCCACAGCTCTGGCTGGGAATCTCTTCCCTTTTCTTTGGTGGCTCCATCAGACTGGGTCTGGAAGGGTTAATAAGGAAGCACATCAAAAGAGTTATTCCTACAGCAACAACTCTCCAAACTAGATAGACACCCCTACTAAGGGGACCCCCAGCTTCCCCCACCACCACATCTCAGCTCTCCCTCCGGAAGCCCTAGGGGCAGAAGCACCAGAGGGAGATGAAAGGGACCAGGCCGCAGGGCGGCTCCCGAGGCGCTTTCATGCCCGGGTTCCCAGGCGCTAAAGACGTGTCAGGACAGCTGCCCCCAGCGCCTATCCGGCCCCACTGCTCCCAGCTCCGGGGACGCGCCATCCCTAGCTGGTCCCCTCTACCTCCAGACGCGGTAAGAGTGCCCCATCCCGATCCCCTTAATCCAGGGGAGCCCGAAACAACGAGGCGGGAAGAATGGAGGGGCTCGGGCAGCTTCTGCCAGCCCAGTCACACGCGTCCCGTCCAGCCCCGGAGACTAACACCCCCTAGCGCCCGTCTCCCTGTCCCCGCCCCACTTTCAATAAATAACCACCTTCCCCTACTACCCAAGCTGCCCCTCAGGGACGTCAGCCCCGGGCTCTCTTCCGATGCCCCTGAGGAATCCGGCAGGGCGGCGGCAAAGGAGGGGCTCAGTTGGAGGGGGCCGCGCTGCCCTCCGCCTCACGCTTGCCCTTGCCCCCGGGGGGCTCCGCCGCGCCGCCCGCCTTGGCCTCGCCCGGGGCCGCCCCGGCCGCCTCCTCCTTGGCTCCCTCGTGGGTCTTCATGTGCTTGGCCAGGTGGTCGCTGCGCATGAAGACGCGGCTGCAGACTGCACAGGGGAACTTCTTGGTGCCCGTGTGGGTCTGGAGGTGGCGCTGCAGCTCGTCGGAGCGCGTGAAGCGCTTGCCGCAGAAGAGCCAGTTGCACACGAAGGGACGGTCCCCGCTGTGCCAGCGCAGGTGCGCCTTCAGGTGCGACGTCTTGGCGTAGGCTTTCCCGCAACCTGGGATGTGGCAGTTGTGCAAATGCTTTTTCTTGCTCCCATCAGGCCCGCACGGAGCCCCCAGTCGCTCCGCCTCCAGGCAGTTGGGGCAGCGACACACGGTCTGGCCTGAGCTGCGGGGCACGGACCTCCGGGAGCCTTTGGGTCTGGCCGAGGCGTCGAGACTGGTATCCAGCCCTTGGGCCTCCGGCGCGGCGGCCTCCAGGGCCTTGGCTCCGTCGGGCGGCCCTAGCAGGTGCTGCCCTCCGGCGGCCGGGAGGAGGTGATGCGGATGCGGGTGGGGTGGCGGGGCGCACAGCTGGTGGTCTCCGACGTAGCCCCCCAAGCCAGCCTGAAGCGGCCCGGGGTGGCCGGGTGAGGTCAGAGCGCCCTGAGTGTGGGGGAGGTCCATCCAGCTGGTGCCCGGATGAAGGTCCCACCACGAGCCATCCTCTGTGCCGGGGTGAGTTGGCCGGAACCACGATTCGTAATGGTGTGACATGTCCGGCTGCAGGAGCTTGGAAAAGGGTCCCGGAGTCAAGGGATTGTCGCTTTCCAGATCCTCGCAGGTTACCCGCGAGGGGGCCCCCGGCAGCTCATAGCCCTGGGAGAAGTCCACCTCGGGACCCAGCGGGAGGCTCTGCAGCTCTCCAGGCTGCAGCGGGGAGGGGTAGTCCCCGGCCTCCGGGCTCGTGTGGCCTTGGTATGTTTGGAGAGGCTGCAGGTCAAGGCGCGGCGGAGAGGCGTGAGGCGCGTCCGTGTGCTGGCTGCCCAGAGAGCCGCAGACAGCGGTTAGCATTGCCGGGATCCGGGGTGGGGTGAGGACAGGGACGGTCAGGGGCACCTCAGAAGAGACCTAAAGGGTGCAAAGAGGAAACGTGAGGAAAAGGACCGGCTTTCTCTCTGTCCCAACCCAGATCCTATGGCGGCAAAGTGCTCCACTCCGGACCCCAGGTGAAATAAATAAATAAATAAGAGGGAGGGGTGAGCTCTGGAGGTAGACTACTGATCAGTTAGCGTTGGAGGTGCTAGGAAGGGGTGAAAATAGGAGTCTCCACCAATGCAGAGGCTGACCCTTCCTTCCGGTGATCCTGCTTCTAAGATCCCGCTCACTCCTGGTGGAGTTGGGCTGGTCCCAGAAAAAAAAAAAAGCTAGAAACATTCCCACTCCAGCTGCTCAGGTCACAGTGGCATTTCTTCCCTGCAGACCTCCTGCCCACTCACACGGAGGTTCCAGGCCCATCTCAACCTCCCCAGTTTATCTCAGGACACAAATGGGGAGAGCGTGTTGCTGCTTCTGAAACCCAAAGCTTTAGGTGACCTTCCCTCCAGAAAGCCCAAAGCAGGTCTTGAGTTTTGGGAAGAAGAGCTTTCCTGCCATCCCAGGCATGTTCAGTGAGAAAGAGCGTTTCATCTCTACCCTGCCCTCTCCCAGCGCCGACCTACTGACTCCGCCCCGCCAAGCCCACTCCCACACCTGGCTCCCACTCTTTCCCCTTGGGCAAGGACTTCACTTCCTTGGGTGCAGCGGCAGTGCCGGTGTCTGGAGGGGTGGTCTGGCTCCCTCGCCCAGAGAAAGCCAATTTCCTCTCCCTCTCCCGATCTACACTAGCTGCTAGCCACTTCTGGCTGTGGTACCCATGCCCTTCTGAAGCTAGAGGAGACCCAGAAATGAAGCTGGGAGGGGATGGATTCCCCAGGGAAGGGTGCCACCCAGGGAAGAGCTTGCCAGTAAGCTCCGAAAGAAACAATCACCACCCCTTAAGGGATGCTGTGTCAGAGTTCAGAAAGAGGAGGGCAGTAAGAGAAGCCTTAATCACAGAATTGAAGAGCAAGAATTGCCCAAAGAGATTATAGGGGGTGGGGGCGCATCCCAGTCGTGGACTCTTTTTAGAAGTCCCCGCCCAAGGTTCTAATGTGTTGTCAAGCGAAAAACTAGTGATTGAAAACCACTGATCCCAGACAACCTTCTTAAAACTAAACTTGGGGTAGGGACTCAAACAAGGAGGGACGATGTATACGTTTAGTCAACAAATAGATACTCTGTGAACCGGGGTCTCTGTCTCTTGGCCTGCTATTCCTCCTCTCAACCATTAAGATCCCCTGCCTCATCCTCGACCACTTTTCGGTGACTTGAAGGCACCGTCCCCGCCCTTCCTTAAGGCCGAGGAATCTTTTGTGCGGTGGGTGAACTTTCCCTGACAACCGGGAAGAGGCCGGTGATCTTCCCACATCAGGGCTCCGCGGGTCCTCCCGGCTTCAGCCGCGGGACCGGGAGGTGGCAGATAGTCTGGGAGAGGCAGGGAGCCGAGGGCTGGGGCGCCTACTCAGGCTTGGGCTGCTTCACCACAAGAAAGGAACCGGGTGCGCAGCAGGAGCGGAGCCTCGGGCAGGGGAGGGGCAGCCCAGGCGGCAGCGAGAGGCCTGGGACCCTAATAGCTTTTGGCGCCTGGGAACTGCCCCAGGGACTGGGGGATGGGGAGGCTGGAGCGACCCAGGCTCCGAAGTAGCCTCCCCTGACTGAGAACCAGATAGCCCAGGCCTGGGGTGCCGCGGCACGCCGCTACCAAGGATTCCGGAGAGGAGAGAGCCGGGTGCGCAACCGCGCTCGCCGCTCCCCAGCCCGGGAAGGCGGCAGAGACCCCTCCGGCCGCGTCCCGCCGGCCGCCTCTCCCGATCGCCGACGCTCGGGCAGTCGTGCCTCCGGTACCCCAGGTTCTCAATGTTCCAATGCTCCGGTTTCCCCAGTCGCTCCAGTTTCCCCAGTTCCGAGCCTCTTTGGTCCCTCCAGTCCCTCCCGTCTGCCCGGTTTTCCCTCCGCCGGGGCTCTAACCCCCAGATCCCTTAGGACCCCCGTCTCCCGCCGCGGCGCGTCCCGTGCGCGCCCCGCCCAGGCTGCCGCCGCGCGCCCCTGCCACCCGGCCCGGCAGTATCCTACCTGGCGGCTGCGCTCGGGCTCCCGGCGGGGTCGGGGGGTGCGCTAGAGGCCAGCGCTCATGGGCCCCGGGGCCAGCCGGCTCTCAGCGGCGAGGGCAGGAGCCGAGGGCGATCGGGGGCAGCGACGACCCGGCGGCGGAGGCTGCGAGCGCCGGGGAGGCGGAGGGCGGCGGGCGGGCGGGAGCCAGCGGCGGGCGGGCGAGCGAGCGAACCAGGCCAGCGCCGCCCGTGACTCACCGCGGTCTCTGCCTTCATCCTCGCCCCGCCGCTCCTTTTTGCCCGGGACGCGCGGCCCCGCCCACCTCACCTGCAGCCGCCTTAACCCTTGCGGGCTCGGCGGGAGGGAGGTGCAGTCGGTCTCGGGGAACGAGGGGGCGGGAGGGCGCCCTCGCTCCTCCCTCGTCCCCTCCAGCCCCTGGGCGAGGGGCCCGGGCAGGGTGTTTACCAGGGGCCGAGACCCACCCGTCCCAGAGGAAGACCCACTTTGGGCTGGCTGGGACCAGACCCGGACGCGGATCAAATCCTGGGGGGAATGGAAGAGGGGGCGGATTCTGGGGCGCCGCAGAGCCACCTTTAGGGCGCCGGTCGCTCCGGCCCTCCCGCGGGGCAGCGCTGCCCAGAATTGGGGGCAAAGAAACAGGACCGAGAGTCCAGCCCGTGTCCTGTCCGCTCGCAGGCCTAGGCCGCGAGAAATCTGTCTTGGCTGCGCCCCTTCCCGGGTCCCCCGTCGCTTCTCTCCTCCCCCGGCCCCTCCCGATCCTTGTCACTCTTGCTTTCCAGCCCCCCCCTCCCGCCATTCTCCTCTCCAGGTGACCCTTCCCTCAACCTCTTCCCCAGTCGCTGATCTCTGCCACCCCTCACCCCACCTTGTCCTAGACCTGCTCAGATTCCACACCTCCCCGAGAGGCAGACCTCGGCGCCCGCGAGGTCCCCTTCTCGAACTTGCCCCTTCTCTCGGTCCGGGACACCCCCAGCACCCGCTTCCCCCGGCCGATTCTGAAGACGGGACGAGCGCCTGAACGGCCCTGAGAAGAGCCAGGTCTGGAAAGAATTGAGCAAGCCTTCGCCGCCAGTTCCTTCAAATTCTCATCTAGATATCTAACTTTGGGGAAGGTTTCCTCGCTCCTGTGAGGAACGCAAATGCACACACGCAAAGCAACATTCTGGTAAAATTTCAGGGAGTTGTCGTCAAAAATTCTCTCAGAATCCTTCGTGGTCCCCAGATACCCGAGCGCCCGTAGGTAGGGAAGTCCCCCTGCTCAGCCTGTTATTTTGCACCCCCCTCCCCGTGGCCCTGTGTTCGCTTTCCGGGTGTCGCCTCCCGAGCCCAGGAAGCGACCACGTAGATGAGCCTCCCCTCTTTTTTCCCCAGACAATTTCTAATCAGTTTTTGTAATTTTTTTTTCGTTGTCCGCATGGGCTTTCCCCCATGAGCTGGATCGTTGGCTTTTTAAATTTTCGAATATCTTTTTTTTTTCTAGTCGATTTCCTAGAGTCATGATGGAATTTAGGTTGATTTAATCTCGGTTCCATTTCCCCACCAGTGGCCTGCCAGTCCTGCGTTCCCGTTTTGGACACGCTAACGTGTGACTAGACAACAGTTTAACTGAGCCCACAAACCATTTATAAACCAATCTCTGCAAGTGCGTGCCCCCCAACACGCGCTCCGTTTTTATGCACAGTCAATATCTCATTAATTATGTCTCTCGCTTCTCTAAAATTCATTTTTCCCATCTCGCCTACTGGAATACAGGTTGGGAGAGTTTCCTGGTGCTCGCAAGAATTATACCTCAAGGTATTAAGCCGGTGGTGGAGACCCTAGGTAGCACAGGGTAGCCCAAAGATATCCTTATTGTAATTATTAAATAAATCGGCTGCAGAAATAGCTGTTGGATTAAGATGTGTTCGCAAAGATCTTGGGACTAGAATTCGTGGACCTAAATTCTCGCCCCAGCCCCGCTCCAAGTCTCCCTTTCCTGAGCTGCCCTGCTGGGGGAAAGCGCAGCGTTTCCAAGCCAGGAGGCAGCTCGCCTTTATCGGAGATGAAGACTTCCGATCCACCAGGATTCTCCCCCGAATCTGAGCCGGGCTATGCAGATCTCCAACTGCTTTAGATATTTGTGTCCAGGCTTAAATTACCCCTCTTTCTCAGCACGCTTTTATATCCATCCACTCAGCCTGCAAATCATGGCTAGCTACGTTTGCACAGCGGTTCACAGGCGCCTCTGGGACAGAGTTAAGAGCTGATCGTGTCCAGAGCAGAGCCAGAGCCCCCTAGCCCACCCCAACTGACTGGGTTCCTTGGTTAAGACTGATTAACTACATCCCTTGGTTTTCCTATCTCCCCTTCCCAGGTGTTGCCACACTTCTTGCTTTTACAGAGGTAAAGCTGGCACTGGGGTCTGACTGGAGTGGGGGGACTTAGTCCCCACTCCCATTATTTATTTATTTATTTATTTATCTATTTATTTATTTATGGAGACAGGGTCTCGCTCTGTACTCTATGCTGCTCTTGAACTCACTATGTAGTCCAGGCTGGCCTCACACTCATGGCAATCCTCCTGCCTCAGCCTCTGAGTGCTGGGATTACAGCTGTGCATGCCCCCATGCTCAGTTGAAATGATGCTGAGGAATCAAACCCAGTACCTGTGCTGGCTAGGCAAGCAACCGGGAACAGGATCCCACCCCACCTTGACCCTAACCCCCTGCATCCCTGCATCACTCCGCCACACAGTAACCCGGCACTTGCTCCGCGTGAGCTTGTGTCTCATCAGCAATAAACTCAAAAGTAACGAAATGGTCCCTGGAGTCTCTCAGCCATTTTTTTGACTTCCTGCCTTGCTTTATCCCCGACTATCAGATTCTCCTCAAAGTCATCCGTTGGCTTTCAGCCCTTTTGATTGGTCTTCCCCGTGTTAGATGTCACCCACCCAATGGCGGCTGTGCTCCCATACTGACATGACTGCCAAGGCACTGCAGCCTGTGGCCTCACCTAGACTCAAAACTGAACCAGGCTGCCCACCACATGCACTGAGACCTGGGGAGATTTTGCTGTCTCCCTCCGTGCCTCAAAAGTGAGTCAGATTCTCCCTCAAGTGTGTACCTCCCACTCCTGCCCCCAGCCTCATCCATAGCGAGCGGATCAGTTCCGTGCCTCGAGAAGACTCCTTCCTCTGCGTGTTCATCATAGGCAGCGCTCATTTCGTGGGCGCCTAGGCTGTGTGCACTCCAGGCACTTTGCACAAATATTTCTAATTCTCATGAGCATGCAACCAAGTAATTATTATTGTTACTTCCATTGTACAGATGAGGAAGGCAGAGATCAAAGAAGCTAAATGACCGGCCCAAGATTACAGAGCTGTTAAGAGACAAAAAAGGAAACTGAGTCCAGATCTCTCCGGCTCCAAAGCCCACAATTCCATCTGTCCTCACAGTGGCAGGAGTGATGACCCCAGGAGTCCGGCTTCCCTAGATCCCCAAGGTGGAGGAAACAGCATTCTTGAACTGATCCCTAGAGCCAAACCATCCACATCTTGTCTTTAATAACACAAACTAACCCCAGTTCTGGTTTCTGTGACAAGTACAGTCTCTTTTAAACCTCTACCATCTTGTTGAAATTGCACTATGACAATATCAAAACTGGTCTACCCATAATAATTATGTAGTCCAAGTCCTTTTTACTGGTTGGGAAACTGAATCCAGAACAGGGAGGAACTCATGGTCTGCCCCGCAAATTAGAAGCAGAGTGGGGACCAGAACCCCGCTCTCCTAGTCCCTGGCTTCCTCGTGGCTCATTCTTCTCCTCCACTCCCCACTTCCACTGCCAGGTTGCACTTGCAGGACCTCGAGCTGGGGATCAGTGCAGTTCTTCTTCCCCAACTCCATCCTCTGAGGTTCCTAGAAAACCTGACAAAGTCCAAAGCTGGGTTGACAGAGTTTTCTTTTATTCTTCTTTTGTCCACTAAACAACTACTCATTGAAAGTCACCGTAGGGCCTAGCATGATGTTAGACACAAAGTCTTTTAGAAACCCCAGTATTGTTAGCATCTTCCCTCCTTATTCAGTAGACCATGAGTCCCCCTGAGGATAGTGCATGTGTGTGTTAGTGTGACTGTGTGTATGCATCCACAAATGCGTGCTTGTTATGCCTGCGTGCTGTGTCTGTATTCTCTTTCATTAAAAAGGGAGCTCCCCCCAAAACATGTGAAGCAATTTCTTCCTTATTCACTCTTCAGGTGTTGTGTCATTTGGGAGCGTCTGTGTGGTCAGTATGTGCACTCTGTCTGTCTATTAATATGTCCCCATCCTTTCCCTAAGAACAAAGTCCCCAGTCACAGTCCCCTCCCCTGTTCTTCCCTAGATCTTAGCCCAGTCCAGGCCAAAGACCTCCTTGGAATCCTTTTTGGATTCTTTATGCAGATCCCTAACAATATTTCCCTGTTATTTCACCTTCCCAACTGAAGGAGAATCAAGCCTTCTAGATCTCTCTTTCTCTCTCCATCTCTGTCTCTCTGTCTTGTGCTGGGGATCAAACTATATCTGAGCTATATCCCAAAGCCCATTTTTCAGTTTTGATTTTGAGATGGGGGTCTCACGAAGTTGCTAAATTACCCAGATTGGGTTTAGACTTGCAATCTTCCTGCCTCAGCCTCCCAGGGTTGGGATTACAGGCCTGTACCACCAGGCCCGGTTAGACCCAACTCTATGATCCTGTCCTTTAGAGTGGAGACCTGGTTGTCTTTGTGGAGGTCCCCTGTGCTGAACAGGGAACAGCCTCTCTTACCAGTCCATGGAGCCCAGAGCTGGCAGCAGCGGTGAGGGGCAAGTGGGGGCAGTAAGAGAGTCAGGCTTTATAAAGAAGGCAACTATCAGAGCCAAGGGGGAGGTGAGAGACGCATGCAGGGATGCTGCCAAGTCCTCACGGCCTCGGAAGCTTTTAGGATAATCCAGGAAACAGTGGCCCAGGCTCTCAGTGGGGGAGTGGTAGGGGGTGAGATCTGAGTCTCTGAGGCCTGCCAAAAAAGGAGGATTTCAGCTGGAAGAGGTCGCTGGCATGGGGGAGGGCAGGAGCAGAGCTTCCTTCCCCAGGGCTGGCTGGGCAGTGGGAGAGGGACCAAGTGGGTCTTGTGGGATGGAGGAAATGAAGGCATTGCCAAGAAAGAGTGTGCTGTGATGGCTGGAACGCTACACATTCCGTCGTCTCCCTGCCGGAGAGGTTTCTCTCCATGGTCTCAATGGGAGAGAAATTCCACTTTTAAAACCTGAAACGCACACCGTTCAAAGCCAGCTCATCCCTGCAGATGATTGGGGTTCCTCCAGTGAGTCCTCCTTCCTCCCTCTCCTTTCTCTTCCCCATTCCAGATACAACCTGGATCCCCAGGAAGGGCATCTTACGCTGTTGAAGGGGGAGAGAGAGAAACCTCTCCCTGACTTAGCACAGAATGGTCCACTGGGGACTTACAATAAGAGGTCACCTAAGACCAGAGGCAGAGCTCAGCCAAGGACTTTTACAGACAGTGGGGAGCCTGGAACTACAGGTGAGTGAGGACTCCGGGAAGATAGCCTAGCAAAGGGAGAAAGGCCTGAAGGTGAATTCAGATGATGCCCCCGCATCACCAGTTATTAATATGAGCCTAATATTAGGGTGACATATGGGCTGACAGGAGCTTGTCCTGGAGCAGAAGTGGACCAAAGGCCTGGGAGAGGGGAGATGAAACAGTGGAACACCAGTTTCCCAAAGCTCTCTGAGCTGGTAGGGAAAGTGGCCCGGGGGCTTTTCACAGGATGCGTTCTGCTCTCACCTTAGCCAGGTGCCCTTGGCATTGAAAAAGTCACCTCTGTGGACCTTTCTACACAGGCATAGAACTGAGGACCCCTCCCCCAGAGGCTGTGTGCTGCCTCCCTCCCACAGGGTGAGCTAGGGAACCTTCACTTTAAGTCTCCTCCCCCCAGCCATCCCTAGGCTGGGGATTCCCAGTCTCTTCATTAGCTTTTCAGTAATTATCCCATAAAAGCCTAGACAGATTCTTCCTTTCCCCATTACAGAGATGAGAACACTGAGGCCCTTATGAAGTCCAAAGCTCAGCAGAAAGTCAACCATCAAGCAGGGGAGGATACAGAGGTGGGAGTGCTTCCAAGGCAGATCTGTACCCCTTCCCACAATCCTGGGCAAAACTGGGAGGATGCGGCCAGGACGGCTCCCTGGGGGAAGCAGGCGTCAGGACTCAGGCTGGCTCCAGGGAGGGGCTTCCCTGTTCCTACCCACCTTCCAGCCCAGAAACCCAGAGCGAAGGGGGGGAAACAAGCTGAGGAGACCACACAGGTGGAGTAAATAATGTTAATACAGGAGCATTATCACTAGGGCATTTCCTCATGGATAAATGTCTCAAATACCAAAGGATGCCTCCAAATTATAGTTAATTACAGAGTTGATTTGCATAAATTATAAGGTGAGCATACAAATTCTTTCAATCGGTTCCATATGCTTAGGTAGCAGGTCCAGTCCAGAAGATGGGAGAATCTTGGGGTGCGGGGAATTTGGGAGAGGAAGGAGATAGAGCCCCGGGTCGGGACCTGTGAGCTCACATGCCCTCCCCAGGATTCGGACCAGTACGGGCTGCACAGAGAACCGGCCTGGTGTGCGGGGCGGGAGCAGCGAACAGGACCAGGACCCCTGCTGGACAAGAGACCCCCTTTCCTCCTCCATTCGCACTGCCCGACAATGTGTTTTCCCACCACCAATGAGAAATGAGATAGGAGAGCCAGGGGTGGGTGTGGAGGGGCTCTGAGCTGCACAGTCAGGGTGACGCTCTGGAGTCTTGGCTGTGGTCTTCTGGGGAAGAAGGGTGGGGGCTGGAGGAAGCTGCACACCCAGCAGAGTTAAGATTCATCGGCGTCCCCAGCGCCCCCCTGCACACACTCCGGCTGGCTCCCAGAGCCAACCCTCCGGTCTCAGGTTTGATGTTGCCGCTGCCTGCACCTTCCAGGTGGCTCCTGGGCGGCTCAGACTCTCAGACTCTTGTCTCCAGCGCCTGGGCCCATTTCCTCTGCCCTGGCTCCCAGGCCCCCGCCTCCTCCCTCCAACTGCTAAGACTCTGCTTCCTTCTCCTGCTCTCTAATTTGTCTGTCCTTCCTCAGCCCCAGAGGCCTGTCTCTCACTCACCTTCCCTGCCATCCTCTTCCCTGCCTAACCTCCCTTCCCTGGTTTTCCCTATCAACTTTCCTTTTTCCACCATTCAACTGCCGTCTGCTGCCCAGGGCCTACCCCCACCCCCAGCCCAGTGCACGCTGTTCGCATCCTTACTGTGCAGGGGGACAGGAAGGCGGGTGGTCTCTGGTGCTTCTCCATATACCTGCCTCAAAGGCAGAAGCTCTGGATGATGTGGGGCAGGGACTGAGGTCCCCCAGGTGTGCAGTCACTTTTGCCCTTCCATCTAAAAGTCAGATGGATGGAGATGAAGACAGAGTTAAAACAATGTTTAGTTTTTCACAAGCAGTTATTGAATGAATGAACAAAAAAATGAATAAAGTAGAAGTGGGCACTCTCTGTGCCCATGCTAGGGAAGTGCCAGCCTACTATAGCAGTTACCTCCTTCTTTCCTTTTTTTTTTTTTTTTTTTTTTGAGACAAAGTCTTGCTCTACAGCCCAGGCTGGTCCTGAACTCACTCCCAAGTACTGGGATTACAGGTGTGTGCCACCACACCCGGTTTATGTGGTGCTGGGGAATCGAACTCAGGTACTTAGCACTTGCTGGCAAGCACTTTAACCACTGAGTCATTCCTCCAACCCATTTTCTTTTTTTTCTTTTTCTTTTTCCTTGGTGGTGTGTTGCTGTGGTGGTGGTGGTGGTTTTGTTTTGTTTTATTTTTAGTGCTGAGGACTGAATCCGGGATCTTCACACTGAGTAACAGGTTAGGCTCAAACTTGTGACCCTGCTGTTTAGCTACCCAGAGTGCTGTGATTTTAGGCCTGATACCAGGCCTGGCAGAAGTCACTTTTTTTTTTTCTTGAGACAAGTTCTCACTTTGTAGCCAAGGCAAGTCCTGAATTCACTCTGTAGTCCAGGCCAGCCTTGAACTCAATGCAATCCTCCTGCCTCAGCCTCCTGAGTGCTGGGATTACAGGCGTGCAGCACCACACAGCAATTTTTATGTGCTGTTGGGGAACAGAACCCAGGGCTTGTACATGCTAAGCAAGTGCTCCCACCACTGCGCTGTGCCCTCAGCCCAGGCGTCACTTGTCTGGATGCATTCTCAGGATTCCTATGGCCTATCTGCCACATCTGTACCCGCCCACCTGAGCTGTCCTGCCGACTGATAACAGATGGGTCAGCCTAAAATGCCACTCTATGTTGGCACTACTCATCCACAGGCTCTCCAGTGCTGACTGTGTCATCCCAGAGACTGTAAGACATCCGCAGGATTGGTGCCGCCGGTCCTTACACAGTCCTGCAGCTCAGCTGATAAACCTGATGTTCACCTGCGAGCCCATCTGGCTTTCCTCCTTTGCTGAGATGTTCCACCCTGCCACCCATCCTCGCCCGGGGAGAGCCTGGCCTCCTCCTCGCTCTGGGCTCCAGGCTGAGTCTGCCCTTATCAGCACATCGCTGGCTTGCTCCTCGGAATTTCCTTAGCGCATTGCCTCATGCTGCTCCGCGGGCCCTTCTCTTACCCTCCCTGCTGGCCTGCTGGTCACAGATCCTCCTCGGGGCAGAACTATCTCTTCTTCATACACATCATTCTTATCCTGTCTTGGTGAAGTGGGTGGCTTAAAAGTGGCAGAGTAGATTATAGAAATGTCCAGGACCAGTCATAGTGACACATGCCTGTAACCCCAGCTCCTCTGGAGGCTGAGGCAGGAAGATCCCAGGTTTGAACCCAGTCTGGGCCACTTAATGAAACCCTGTAAATAAAAAGGGCTAGAGATGTAGCTCGATGGTAGAGCACCTGTGTGTTCTATCTTCAGTACGGGGAGGAAGAAGAGTCTCCCTGGAATCTGAACTTCTCGTAGCTTCTCAGCTGGAGAGGGCACAGCAGAAGCCATTTGGAGGGCCCTTGACCCGCAGAGGTCTGTGAGGGAGTGGGCGGAGTGTCCCTGCTATCTGTGCTTGCTAGCCATCTCTGTGTGGAGCAGGGTCGCTGGGGGTGCAGGCTCCGGTGGAAGGCCAAAGGAAGGGAAAGCTCCCCACCTGGTCGCTGCCTGGAGGCCCTGTCTCAAGGTTAGGACTAAAGAACTGACAGCTGGGGGAGGTGGGAGAAGGCCTGACCGGACAGCGCCTGTACAGAAAGGCAGAAGCAGAGAAATCGGAGTCCTTTTCTCCCTCTGTGGCGAGTTAAAATTCTTCTTATAAGAAGAGAAAGACCAGGCTGGAGCAGCTAAAGTGCTTATCCAGCAAGCTCAAGGCCCTGAGTGCATTTCCCCAGCACCACATAAGCTGGGCATGGTGGCACTCGCCTGTAATCCCAGCACTCGGGAGGTTGAGGCAGGAGGATTGCTGTGAGTTTGAGGCCAGCTTGGGCTCCATAGTGAGTTCAGGAGCAGCCTGGACGGCAGAGTGAGACCCTGTCTGAAAAGATAAAAGAATTTTAAAAAAGAGTGGAGAAACCTTGATCGTGTCATGTCGCCACCCCAAAACATCCAGTGGTGTGCCATTACTGACAAAAGAAAATCCTTACTCTTTGTCCTGGAATTTAAGTTTCACTTCCCATCTGGCCTCAGGCTGCCTTTCTGGTCCTGTCCCTTCCACAGGAGACTTCGACTCTATCCTTACTGTTTACATATTTTCCCACTCCATGTTGTTCTCTGTATGAAATGCTCTTCCCCATTTTTCTGCCTGATAAGCTCTTATTGATCCTTTGAAACCCAATTTAGATGTCCCTGTCCTCTGTGAGGACTCCTGTTCTTCAAAGCCATATTTTTCTGTGCTCCCAGAGTCCTGAAATATGGAGGATTAAAAAATGCTGTCCAAAGGTCAACTTGATGATTTGTGTCAAACAGTGAGCCCCTCAAGGGATTGGAATTTTCTCTGGAAAATTAGATTTTTGTGTTCCAAAACTGGAATTTGTGTCCCCAGCCAATCAGTGACTAGATCTGGGTGTGGGGTATCCATATATTGTACTGTATTATCTAATGCTCTCTGCAGAGAAGGGACCACAGGCCAGAGATTGGTGAGTTTTCTATAAATCCCTTTGTCACAGCCACCTAGAGTTTGCCACATCAAGAGGCTGCATCAAGAGCCTGCCCTGCCCCTTCCTCTTTTACCCTCACATTGTGCCCAGTGCCCACCAGGAGTCCAGTGTCAGGAGCAATGTTAGATAACATCCATAAAGGGCCCAGCATCCCATGCCCTGGCCAGCTGGTTAATGCCACCGACTTGCAGCCGGGGTCACCCACAGACCTCCAGCTGGAGCCCACCTAGGGGAATTGAGCTGGTCTCAGGACCTGGCAGGCAGAATTGGCCGGGCAGGGGAGGGCGGGCAGTGCCCTAGAAAGGGGGCTGGTTTCATTGTTGTGGTCTGTCTGGGAGATTCCTCCCCTTTTTAATTTGCTTCCTGATTGTGGGGTTGGCTCTGCCTGCCCAGCTCCCCCATCATTATCTGCTGCCGGTGCTCAGGTGCTGGCGAGCCTGGTGTGGCCCCTAGGTTATTACCTGGAGTTCTGGGGGTGGCAGAGGGGCAGCCTCTGGTCGGGGTGGGGGCCTGTCTGGAATCTGCCCCAATCCTACCACCCACGGGGCAGCCATCTTGATGCCCAGCATGGTGGACACTATGGGGGGTAGGGGTGACATTTTTATGGAAGACAACTGGCTCTGGGGAACTTCAGAGTCTAGAAGAAACTTCATTTGACAGACCTCAGACAGACAAGACTTGGGTGATAAAGTGCCCAAAATGCCCAGATATTCCTCAAAGTTTAGTAAGAGGTCTTGGGGCTAGACAGCAGGGAGGGCCTTCCAGCCACAGTGAGGGTAAGAGAGAGAAACAAAGCTTTATGGTTTCTATCCTGACTCCTCCCTGTTCTGCAGTGTTCAGAATACCATGAGACATAGTGAGGAGGAAGGTGGCATTGATTTATGAACCTGAAACAATTAGAAACCAACATGTCGGAACTCCCCATAGTGTGATGGGTAGTGGGGAAGGAACCCAGCCTCCTCACCTGTGCCCTGGGGTATCACACCTCAGACCTCTGCCCAGTGCCCTTGGGCTCAGCAGAAGCCTGTGGGGGAGGGTGCCCTTGCCTCTCCTCTGTCTGTGTCCCCAAAGCTCTGGACCTTTTCTTCATCCCTGATTGGACTGTGGGCTTCAAGGACAGTGATAATATCAAGACAAACAGGAAGCGCCGAATTAGAGACATGAAGTTTGAAGTGTGTTGTTTTAGAAGGTGCCCCGCGCCAAGCAGCATGCCAGGTTGGCAGCCCTGGAGCCTGCTCTCCTGCACCCAGCTGCCCCTTCACATCCTCTCCCACAGCCACAGCTGAAGGGCTCCCCCCGGCGGAGGGGGCGGGGCGGGGCTGGGAAGGGGTTGCACAGGTGATTTTCTCCCCCACCAGCTGAACTTCTGTGGTGTCATCCCTGATTCAGACTGGGCCTTTAGTCACTCATTCCACAAATATTTTAAGTGCCTTCTTGGTTCCAGGCATGTGCTAGGCACAGCCTCTTCCCCTGCAGCCCCCCGGGCTCCTCGCTAGAAGGCAGCTCCACAGGGGCAGCAGGGCTGGGCATTGCTCTGCTCCTGTGCTCGGAGGGGGCCTGAGCTCTTTATGTTGGTCGAATAGGTGAGTGGAAGATTGGATGGGTAGAAGGAGGGAAGGGAGGAGGGAGGAAGGACAGGAGAGGGGTGAGGGGTGGAAGCACTCTGAGAGTGGGCAGAGGAGGGTTCCCTGATTTCCTGGGCCACTAGACTTGTTAATCAGAGCATGGGTGACCAGAGAGTACTCTCCTCCCCACCCTGTCCACCTTCAATGAGCCTTGAGTTTCAACACTAGTAGGTGGCCGTGGTCTAGTCTCTTGTCCAGGTGCTTCCGGCTGCAGTCATAGAGGGTAAGGAAGGAGGGCTGCCCAGGAAGCATGGGCAGTTTACACAGGAAAGCCCACCAGGCTACCTCAGGCCCCTCCCTGGCATCAAGGTGCTAATGGCTCCCCAAGCCCCATAGTGGCCTGCTCTCCGGGTCCTGGCAAGCCATCCTCTGCCCTGGCCCTTCTCTCCCTACCCAGTGATGCCAAGTAAGGCTTTGGCATGACAGAGGCTGAGCGAAGGGCCACCCCACCTTGTTCCTGTGTCTCCTTCCTCCCCACACACACCCAAGAGGTGAGATCTCAGGGCAGTTGGCATCTGACAGCCTGGCATCGACTCATGCCAACAGCTTGGAAGCTGCAGTAATTAGAAGGGGAGAAGGAGAGGGGGAGAGAAGGAGAGAGAAGGCAAGCTCTAGAGAGAAACCTTCTTCTGCCTGCCGCAGGGCAAACTACTTCAAACGAATTCGTTTCGCTCTTGTGAAACTGAAGACAATTTCCTTTTCTGTCATAAAACAAATTATTGCTCATCAGGAGAACTGGGCTAGTCTTTCTCTCCCTCTGAGAGTGTGTGCCTGCCGCTGTGCCAGGCCTGCTGGAGAAACCTGGAGCTGGGAGGGGATTCTCAGGGAGGCCCCCTGAGGAGGGGCAGGAGAGGTGTGGGAGGTTACTTTCCTCTCTAGAGTGAATTAGGGCTGTGCTCCCTGGCCATCTTCTCACTGGCCAGTGAAAGGGCCAAGCCATGCCACTTGCCCTGATCCTATTACCAAAAGGCACTTGGTGAAGGCTGGGGGGAAGGGGGTAGGCATCACATCCGTCTTCCCGCCTGAAAGCCAGCCTAGAGGAGATCCACCTCCTCCCTCAAGCACCTGTTCATGATGTGGAGAACTAGGGACAGGAACGCGGAGCCCAGAGAAGTGAAGGGACATGCCAGAGATCACTCAGCAAATTAATTAATGGCAGGATTAGAGCCCATGGGTTCTCTTCCAGGCCACTTGGAAGGTGCCTGGGGACTTCTATTAACACTGTTGTGACTCTGGGCTGCTCCTGTGAGTCCATAGCATCCAGCCTGAGTGCTGAGCAGGTGGCAGTTGGGGGGAGCTGGGGTCCTTCCATCTCCAGCCATCAGCCCCATGCTGGCCTCCTCCTTGCCCTGGCAGGAGAGGACTTCCCCTCACCTGGCCTTGGCTTTGCTAAACCTTCCCAGGGAACCTCCCTTCAGGCCCACCAGAGGAAAGATGAAGAGTTTTCCTTTTCCTGCCCTGCCCCACATGTCTGTGGCTCTCCCTTCCTCTTCTTGACCCTGATCCCACCGCCAGGGCTCCAAGGACGTGTTGCTTCCTCAGTCGGCACCTCTTGCCACTTCTGTCATCGCTCTACCTGCAGATTGCCCTCTTCTAGTCACTTCTTTCAGCCGGGCTCCATGACTTTTCTGGGCACTTGGGGAAATAGAAAGATTCCTGCCCCTGGGGAGCTTGAGGTGGGGAGAGATACAGGTATCTCATAGCTTCCCTGTGCCAGATGTGACACACACCCAGAAAGACCATGGCTAGAAAGCACTGTGGGCATGAGCACTGGGAAGACATGAGGAAGTACAGGAAACAGAAAATCCAAACCACAGTAGAGGGAAGGTGAGAGAGAGGGAGAAAAGATTTATAAAATGGTCAAGATCTGTGTGTGTGTGTGTGCGCGCGCGTGTGTGTGTATCTCTAAAATAAATATAACTATATATTACCAACGGATAGAATTTTTGGTGAGAAGGAGGAAGATGGGCCCAGACTGGGAGGCGTGGTGACCTAGCAAGAGGCCGAGAGCCAGGACACAAGGTCCAAATCTCTGCCAGACATTAGGCAGGCAGCTGGGAGGGTCAAATACAAACAGCCTTTCTAGTGATGTGGAAACCTAATTTAAAGTTGGAATGAATGGAGAAATGTTTGGGGAAGGGCTGCTGGACCGGGATAGCAAGCATGTGTCAGGATCCCAAGCTCAGAATAGTATCTGAGGATGGGTGGGAACTGGGAGAAGTCACCTTGTCCCCTCTGTGGCTCCCAATGCTAGGCCTCCATCCTCTCCCAACCTCTGACCCAAGTTCCTCACTGAATACCACCCCTCAAATTTTTGTCCTTGTATCCCATCACACAATTCATTGGGAGGCCATCGGAAGGTTGGTAAGCAGAGGGCAGAAGGGAGACTGAAAGCACTTGCCCTTCTGAAAGCAGCTGGGAGGAAGACAGGGAGGAGGAGGCAAGCAGAGGGCAGGGCCCAGAGAGGATCGTGTCCGGGCGAAGACTCCTGCTCATCGGACACGCCACGCTGGGAACCAGAGAATCTGCGGTGAGAATGGGCCGGGCTGGTAGGAACAAAGGAGGAAAGGTGGCTGTGTGGCCACCTGGGACATACACACCCGCCACTGACGTACAGCAGTAGCTGGTGACCTCAGTGGGGCCATCTGACCCTAGCACATTGCATTGTCCCCATGGCATCCCCCTGCACACCATCCCCCAAAAGAGACTGAGAACATCTGGGAAGTCAGTTAGGTTCCCAGAGATGCCTTGCTTGTGAGGAAGAGCCTCAGGAATATGGCCTTTTCCAGAGATCAGCAAAGGGGATATTAATTAGGCAGATGGCTGGAAAGTGGGAAAACTATGACCATCAATTGAGGATCCAAGGTCTTCCTGACCAATATCCACACCTGTGTAAGGCCCTAACAACTAGAGGAGAGAGTTCAGCTGGGCCGGGAGTACAGAGGACTGGCAGTGGGCGCCCAGAAGAACTTTCTTTGAGGTAGAAGGACCATCTATGGGCCGAGTGAAGGACTCCCCAACTAACCTAGGAAGTTTGAAATCACACCTCAAGTGAGGGTAAATTGCCACTTGTTAATACAGCCAGTGGTCCCCCCATCCCCAGCCACCATGGAAACCCATGACCAACCAACATCTCCCCTGTTCCTTTGGACCAGAGGGCAGTGGAGAATGATGACGTTAGGATGACCGCTGCCTCCCACTGATTCTACTCTGGGGAAGGAGACGGACACTTACTGTGTTGTTTCTCCCAGCTGTGGGGTAAAGGGCCTGGGAACAAATTCCTTGTTTACGGTTGTATCTGCTCTTCTGAAGATGTCCCATCACTAGAGGCCCTGGATAGGTCCTCAGGCACAGCCACATTTGCCTGTGTCCTCCCTCAATCGTCCCTTACATACCAGATAAACGTGAGAAATGAAGTACCTCTCCAACAGACTATCACACATTACACACACATGCAGATGCTCCACCATCAAACACACACGAGCACATCCCTTCACTCAACCACATACCCTTAGAGTTCATCACTCCCCAAAAGGCCCATCTAGACCTCATGGAGGCACTCAGCTTCCCACAACCACCACAGTGGCCAGAGGAGCACAGACACAGCACTTTCATACTGACACTGGACCTCACCACTTCCAGAAACCCTCACACACTGCCCAGGCCTCCTCCATTCCCATGGCCCAAGGGAGGCTCTTCACTACTGCACGGGCACTTGGTATGGTGAGCACGTACAACGTTCTGGGCACTGAGCTGACACCGATGTACAAGCACAGCTCAGCATGGTGCCTCTAGAGTTGGCAAGATGATGGGAAACAGGGCTCACAAGTAGGTTGTGACCGAGCAGTGCAGTGAGATCTGGGGAGGACCAAACACTGAATGCATGAGGACTGACCCATCTGGCGGCCAGGAGCCTTCTCACCTGTGCCCATGCCAGCCACTGCAGAACTACCCAAATCAGGGTGGCCATGAAGAGGCCTCCACAGATGGGCACATTCACAGGTTAGGCCCTTGCCTGCCTGTTGCATCACAGCAGCCCTCTTGTGGTCCACCAGGCCCTCCAGCCCTGACTTTCATGGACACTCGTATACATGCCCATTATCCAGCCTGCTGCTGTCACATGCCCTCCTTCCCAAAAGACAGGGCCACTGTCACTAGAAGAGCCATAATTGGCAGGTGCTGAGGCTGCCGCCAGGGTTTTGAAGCAGGCAAGAGGAGAGGGAGGAGAAGGGTTCCTGAGGCAGGGGGCTTGGGAGCTGGGCTGGGGAAAGAGGGAGGGGGTTGGCTCCAGTGCCCTCTTCTCCACTCTGCAGGTGTAATTAGCCCTGGCAGATGAAAGGGCGTCTTTGAAAGCAGTCGAGATCCTTGTCTGTCAGCAGGGCGCTCTGGGTGGCATCGGCAGCTTATCCTGAAACCACACACGGCACCAGAGCCGGGCTGTCTGGATGCTGCCCGGCGGGCGGGGAAGCAGACCCCAGGGATGTACACCCCTGACTCCCACTCGCCAATATCTCAGCCCTGAGCTCCCTACCTTTTTAGGCAGGAGCTCCATGGAACAGAGAGTCCTCCAGAGCCTGGCCATGTCACTCCCAGTAGGCTGATGTCCCGTGCCCAGGGCCTGAAGGGACAGGGTACTCCCCTCCTCCGCAAAGCCGGACAGGAGGCCAAGGACAATGGCTCTAGGCAGTCCTTTCATCCTGAGATCTCAAAGCGCCATCTAATTAACCCCGCCCAGGTCGGGGACTTCCTCTGGAGTCCCTTTGGAGGGGTGTGGTCTGGGACCAAGAGTTCCCAGATCCCAACTTGGATAGGAGCCCCAAGAGCACAAGGTCTCCCAGTGTGCATCCTGTTTGGGATCTGACAGTCTAGAAGACTGGCAAGGTGAGGGTGCTGCCACCAGATTCTAAGAAGGAAATCTCAAGGGAGTCTGAGTCTGAGACTCGAGGTCGGATCATTGCTGATGCTTTCCTCCTTCCGGTTACATGTGGACTCCAACTCAAGGAAAAGCAAGAGGCCAGAGAGGGTGCGAGTACAGGGCTGGATCCCATTTCTATAAAGAACAAACAACCAGACTTTCCATTTCCCCAGAACACTAATCTATACTCTTTAACGGCAGAATGAAGACTTACTATTTGTGGGGGCCACCTGAGGGGCCACTGTAGGTGCTTGGGGTGGTGGTAATGCATTGCTCCTTGAAGTGAGTGGTGGTTAACTGTGTTTATTTTGTGACAATTCACCCAATTTTCTTTCTTTTTTTCATTTGTCTTTGTGGCACAGGGAATCAAGCCCAGGGCCTTCACACTGAGCTACGTCCCCAGACTATTTTTATTTTTTATTTTGAGGCAAGGTTTTGCTAAATGCCTAAGTTTCCCAGGCTGGGTTTGAACTTGTGATCCTCCTACCTTAGCCTGGTTCTCTGTTGTGGTTGCTGGTGTTGATATTGTTGTGATGTTGTTGCTTTGGTGCTGAGGCTGGAACCCAGGATGTCTGTGCCTGCTAAGCACAAGTTGTACCCCTGAACGTTTTCTGCTCCTCAGTTTTATACGTATGATGTAATTTGTGTCCTGTACTTATGACACTCTTATATATGCATATCACAGATCGATAAACATTCCCATTAAAATATTACAGGTCAAGTCCAGAACCCACATTATGATCCTATTAAGCCTCTTTCCTCAGCCAGACGGGTATAGAATTCATTCAGAGTGACATCTGGAGTCCTGGGGTAAGGCCAGATGCTTAGAGTTTGTCTGTTTTTGTGGCTCCAGAAATTGAACCCAGAGCCTTGCACATGCTAAGCACATACTCTTCCATTGATCCGTGTTCTCAGCCCAAGATTTTCTTTTTCTTTCTCCTCCTCCTCCTCTTCTTCTTCTTCTCCTTTTTGAAACAAGGTCTCGCTCTGTAGCTGACCTTGAACTTACAGCAATGCTCCTGCCCCAGCCTCCTTCCTGAGTGCTAGGATTATAGGCGTGCATCACTATTTGTGTGGTGCTGGGGAACTGAACCCAGGGCCTTGTACTTGCTAGACAAGTGCTCTATCTGCTGTGCTATTCCTCCAGGCCCACCTGAGAATTTCTTAACTGTGTATATAAAGAGGGGCAGATAAAGCTGTCCAGGGTCAATACAGACATAAGACTGTGTATCCCTTGCCTTTACTCCAACATTCACATTGACACATCATTTGCTGAAACCACTGGTTGCTTTGATGCCAGTAGAACCAGTGAGGTCACCAGGATCCCTGTTCTCCTCTGCCTACTCCCACTGTCTTCCTTTCCTCTTTTTATTTTTTGTCTTTTGTTGAGACAGGGTCTCACTCTGTAGCGAGGCTGATCTTGAACTCACCAGTGTATCCCAGACTGGCCTTGGACACAGGACAATTTTCCTGCCTCAACCTCTCAAGTGCTGGGATTACAGGCATGTGTCACCATGCCCAGCTTTATGTGGTGCTGGGGAATTGAATTTAGGGCCTTGCACTTGCCAGGCAAGGGCTTAATTCGCTGTGCCATTCATTCCTCCAGCCCTTCTTTCTTTTTCTTTTTCTTTTTTTCTTTGAGTCAGGATCTCACTCTAGTCTAAGCTGGTCCTCAGCTCACTATGTAACCCACGCTGGCCTTGAACTCATGGCAATTCTCCTGTCCCAGCCTCCCAAGTGTTTACGTGTTGCTGGGGAATGGAACCCAGGACCATGCACTCAGTAGGCAACTATTTCAACCACTATGCTATTCCTCTAGCTGCCACTGTCTTCCCTTGAAGAAATTTTAAATCCATTTCTGCCTTTCCCGAGGACCCCATTCCTGGCAATGGTCCTCATCGGCTCCGTCCCTTTCATCTCCCACCTCTGCTCCAGGGCCTAAAATAAGTAGATTGGGAGGGAGGTGGGTGTTTGAAAAGGAGCTGCTGGTCCCCACCTCCTGTAATGACATCCTGCTCCATTGTTCTCCCTCCACCCAGGAAGGACACTCCTGCCTCTGAAAGAGATGGCTTTGAGCTGGACTTCCTGACACCGGAGGTGCTAAGAAGTTCTTGGAAGAGTTGAGAAAAAGCGAGCTCTTCTAAGGACTGACCTACCTGAAGACGGGGAGAGATGAGGTCATCGACAAGCCTCCTCAGCTTGCTGAGTCTCCACTGCAAGGGACTTCGCCACTCAACCATGAGTGTGGTAGAGGTGCTTGCTGACAGAGCACCCCAAATGTGTGTTTTTCTTTAGATGGCACCCCAAAATTCATGGCCATATCAGATGCTGATGCTCTCCTGTCCGACCTCAGGAAGGAGGCACTCCTTCCTACTATGAACTCAGTAAATGTCCCGCTGGTAACTCAGTCTCTGCTGTTATTATCATCTCTGGTCTCCTTAACCTAGATAGACTCACCTTCCCCAGATCTCTGGCAAGACCAGATATGCCCAGGGAGAGCCGTTAACACTTGGTAGGTGAGCGATGTGTTCTCTTTTGACTCTTCCAGCAGGAGGAGTCCATACCCTTCCAACTATTTCCAGGGACCTTATTTGTTCACTAATTGTGTTGTAATCACCAGTAGAGTGTGTGGCACATAGTAAGTGGTTCACAAATACTTACTAGGTGAATGAATGGTTCTTACATTTGGAAATTCCCTCTGGAATTCTATCTTACATCCCCCTTGGTGACATGTAAGCCATTCTGACCCCTGAAGAGAGAGGCCAACTGGCCCCCCCACTCATCACTTATTGAGTATCTACTGTGTATAAACCACTGTGATTGGCAAAGATCTCTTCACAATTTTAGTCTTGGCTTAAGAGGAGGTTTACTGTCCCTCGCCTCTCCAAGTCTAGTTCAACTTTTGTGGTACAAGAGGTACAGGAGATTTAATAAAATGTAACAAGAACAAGAGCTTTGTTGCTTTTGGAATAGCTCAGAGGCTAAAGTGTTTGCCTAGCAAGCTCATGGCCCTAGGTCCAATTCCCTAGTACTACATAAGGTGGGTGTGGTAGCACATACCTGTCATGGCAGCGCTCAGGAGGCTGAGTCAAGAGGACTGATGTGAGTTCGAAGCAAGCCTCATCTACATGGTAAGTTCAGGACCAGCCTGAACTACAGAGCAATACCCTATCTCACAAACAAACAAACAAAACCCAAGAAGTTTACTTTCTTTACTTAGGCCTAGGCTGAGGCAGGATGATTTTTCAGTCCGAGCCCATCCTGGGTAACTTAGCAAACCCCTATCTCAAAAAGGGGGTTGGGGGGTGGTGCGGCTGGAATGTTATACCTTAGTCAAAGGAACTGGCTGGGTTGCATCTCCAATAACACACACACACACACACACACACACACACACACACACACGCAAACACACACACGCACACGCACACACGCACATGCGCACACATACACGGGGCTATTCCTCTATTCTGTTTTTTCCCGTGTGCCTCTGGCTCTCTGCATAGCCTGTGTCCACTCTGTGTCCCTTTCTGCCTTTCTCTTTGCTGGAGGAGTCTTGGGAGCCCCTCTTTGATTCCTCCCTGGAGTTTGGGTGTGACTCAAGTAACACACCCTCTCTCTGTCTCCCTCTCCTTCCTTTCCTTTACACTAGACAGGTAAACAGGTGGTTGAGAAACAGGGGAGGGCGAAGAAGTCAAAAGTGGGGTGTTTTCTCCTAGGTGTCAGGGTCGCAGATAGCTCCACCCCCAACAGGGAACGAGTTCAGACAGGTGCAACTGCTGTCCAGATGTTGCTCAATGCAAGACGCGTGCCCAGGGCCCGAGATCTGTCGAGGGGGCCCCAGGTAGAGGGCCGAGGATGTTTGGGGGGGGGGGGTATGGCTGTGTACTCAGACCAGCAATACCTTCTCAGGTCCCCTTCCCCGAGGCAAGGGCGGCTTGCAGGAACGTGGGGTGGGGGCGGCAGAAAGGTTGTTTGCCCCAAAGGACAGCTTGGCCAGGGAAGGGAGTCGTGCGTCTGGGCAGCGGGGGAGCTGTAGGCCGGGTGGGGGTGAGTAAGGCCCAGCGGACGCAGGAGGCTCAGTGGCGCGGCGGCGGCGATGGGGAGGAGGGTAATTACGCAGGGAGGCTCTCGCCACAGCACGTCCCCACAAATGAGAGGCCCCGGGCCCCAGACACCACACAACAAAGCAGGAGGCAATTATTTGGCTCCAGTGGGAGGGGACAGCCCTTCGCCGGCCCACTGCAGCCGAGCACCCCGGCCGCGCCGAGGGCGCGGCGGCGCAGGGACCGCTCTCACCAGCCCCGGGGGCAGGGGCCAGGGCCCGGCCAGGGCCCCGGGGACTCCCGCTGGGCTGCCCTTCCAGGGGGTCTTGGTTGGGGAAGGCAGAACGGTAGGAGGCCTCAGCTTGATTAGAGTCAGCGCCCAGCCAGCCTGGAGCCTCCCACAAGGCCTGGGGAGGCCTCTCGGCCCGGCAGGGAGGTGAGCAGGGCCTGGGGTCTGGGCTGGAGATGGCGAAAGGAGCTTTGCTGGTCCTGTGAAAGCCACTGGCCAACATCTGAACCCCCTTCTCCAGTTGTTGCTACACACTGGCAACCAGGAGGCTCTTGGGCAGCCGGGGGAAACCACAGAGAGGGAGCAGGAGCCAGGGAGATTCCGGAGCTTGCAAGGCCTCGGCCTGGAATTCACATAATTGGTATGCAAATTGTATGCAAATCGAACCCCATCCTCAGATCAAGCCCCTTTGGAGGAAGCAAAGATTTGATCACTGGTGGACCTCCTGCCTCCAGTTGCTTCCCTGTCCTCCATCCGCTCATCCCTACAGGAAAACCCTGAGCCCATCCTGCCAAGGCCTTGATTCACTTGGGACCTTCCTGAAAAGGACTTTCCCCTCTGTAGATGAAAGAGCCCAAAGTACAGATGGGGAAAGAGAGGCCTTAAGAGATTAAGGTACTTTCCCCCACTTTAACAGCCCACCTGGAGGATGACAGGATCCAGGAGCCTTTTGACAACAGCCCTAGGTTATCAAAGCTTGCCAAAGCGGGGAGGGGAAGAACACAAAACCAGGAGTCCTAAAATCTAATTTCTGATTCAGCTGTGCCTTTAACCTCCTGGGTGATCTTGAGCAAAGTCACTTCTCTTCTGGAAGTCTCAGTGTCTCTGAATGTCCAGTGACCATCTCTGGAAGAAAAAATTAAAAAGGTTTGTCCGGATGTGAGGCCCTCTCCTTGTATCAGGGTCATCAGATGTGGCTGCCAAGAGGCCTTTGAGGCAACAGCCAGGCCCTGGCCCTCAGCAGCTCTTATCCCTCCCTGCTCCAGGCAATGGAGGATGAACCACTAATCCTGTCTTTCTTCATCTTTAACATCTTGCTCAAAATTCACTCGAGGAAGCCTCCCCTGACTGGCTCTACTGATTGCAATTGCTCATTTAGGTCGAGGTTTCCTCCCTCCCTATCTATGAAAGACTTTTGGTCTCTGTGTTTGCCCTTGCAGATATGTTGCTGAAAGAGCTAAGTTTAGTTTAGTTTAGTTTTTTTTTCCCCCCACTGAGCTGCATCTCCAGCCCTTTTTTGTTTTTTACTTGGAGACAAAGTCTCACTAAATTGTAAAGTTGCAGAGGCAAGGCTTAAATTTGTGATTTTTAAAAATGTTTCTTTTGAGACAGTGTCTTGCTCTGTAGTGCAGGCTGGCTCTGAACTCATTATGTAGCCCAGGGTAGCTTTGAACTCACAGCAACCTTCCTGCTTCTGCCTTCTGTGTACTGAAAGCAGGTGTTTGCCTCCATGCCTGGCTAATTTTTATGTAGTGCTGGGGAATTGAGCCAAGAGTCTTGTGTACTGCCACTAGACTGGAAGCATAGCCCAGCAGTTAGAGTACTTGTCTAGCAAGTGCAAGGCCTTAGGTTTGATTCTCCAGTACCACCTAACCCATTTGTGGTAGTACAGTGTCCTTAGCACACAGAACTCTTTGAAAGCAGGGACCCTTCCAGGTTGAGACTGCTTCTCCACTATCAGATTAGGACTTTTCCCTGGGTTGAGGACTCTGTCTCCTTCACCTGTCCCTAGTCTCGTTTCCTCAGGAACCATTCCACAGGGGAGAAAGACACAGAGAGCCTACCTCTCAGAGGTTGCTACTGACACTTTTCTCAGATGCTTCCCGACCTCCTTCTAGGACTCTGCCACCACCAAAGAGGCAGGTTGTGCCATCTCCTCCTCCAGCCCAGAAGTGATTCTGCCTTTTTTTTCCTCAAGAAACTCTGGCCTGGCACCTGTTTCTTCTCCTCTCCCGACTTCCTGCCTCCCTCTCTGGGGCCTTGGGGCAAGTATTTGCCTCTGCCATCATTCCTGGGGTTGGCTCCCTGGCTCCTTGCTGCCCCACAGACCTAGGAACCCTGTTCAACCTCCTAGGCCACCTCCGCAATGCCTGGGTCCTTGGCTCCACAGCCTCCTCCCAGGACCTGCAAGCCAGGGTTCCTAAACTCTGCCCTCTTCATGCTGGAGCGTGGTGGGGGGGCACTCCAGCCACAGGCATCTCTTTGTTTTCCTCCTCCTCCACATCTTCTGTTTTTGCCTCAGGGAGACTCCCTAACCCAACCCCACCATTTTATATTATTTGCATGATACATGTGTTGGTACAGCCCAAGCAAATTAATGCAAATGCAATGCAAACAAAATACATGCAGGCAGCCACATTGGATGGCACTGATGCAGAAGAGGACTTGCAACCTAGCCTTTTTTCCTTTACAGATATCCATCTGAAATCAGGGAAACTGAGGCTTACGAAGGAAAATAACGCTGTGCATTACTGGCTGGGATGCCTAGTCCTGTGGAAAATTTCAGAGGCCACTGACCTGAGTTGTGCAACAGCTGTGCTTTCTTCTTGGCCTGTGACGTCATACAGCCATGGCTCCTCTTTCACACAATTTTAATATTTTTCCTTTTCTGTGATTTTTCTCCTTCCCTGGCTCTAGCCACTCTTTGCTCTCAGCACAGGAGCCCTGTTACCCTACCATCACTCCTGGAAGGGAGGTAGCTTCTCACAGAATCTGAGAAGGCCTGAGGGTCACTTGTCTCACTGAGAGGTGCCCACTAACCTGCATCCCTCCCCCTCCCAGTCCTTACCATTATATTGCTTCTGTGCTACTTTCTGTTTGGAGACATATGACACTGAGGGTCTAACTGGCATATCCTGGCATGACCACCTGGCAGAAAGCAAGAACGTGGGCTAGAGGAATAGCACAGTAGTTAGAGTGCTTGCCTAGGAAGCATAAGGCCCTGAGTTTGATTCCTCAGCACATAAGCCAGGCATGGTGATGCACACCTGTAATCCCAGCACTCGGAAGGCTGAGGCAGGGGGATTGTTGTGAGTTTGAGGCCAGTCTGGGCTACATGGTGAGTTTAGGACTAGCCTGGACTACAGAGCAAGACCCTGCCTCAAAAACAAAGAAGGAAAGAAAGAAAAAAGAAAGAAAGAAAGAGAGAGAGAGAGAGAGAAAGAGAGAAAGAAAAGGAAAAAAAGAACAAGAACTTGGAATCCCTGTTGACTTGGATAGGCACAGAGGGGTGAAAGGAAGAGAAGACGCTGTCTAAAAATGCCCTCAATTAATTAGATGTTTGCTGAACACTTCCTATGTCGTAATCGTTGAGCTGGACGCTAAGGATGTGGCGGAGAACAAGAGTGGCTGCCCTTAGGAAGCAAACTGGCTGTTCTCAAGCTCTAATTTACTATCCTCCACTTTGGATGCCCTTGAAAACTCATGTTCCCAAGCCCCTCTGGACTCCTAAGTCTTCGGGACCCAGGAGTCTGCCCGTAAACAAGCACTTTCCTTTCCTGTCCCAGTGAGGTAGATGCAAGTAGTCCAGTGACCACACTTAGACAAGTCTTGAGAATAGCCTGGAGTTTCTGAGCCCCACAGAAGCAGAAAGCTGAGGCAAGGAGCTGGGAAGAGGAGTCAGCTGGGGTAAGAGGTGACTTCTCCCCACGGCTGGTTCCTCTCCTCGTCCTTCACCATTAAGGAGCAGCAAGCCGGCCCCTCCCCTAGTGCTGCTCCCTACAGAGGAGGGTCTGGTGTTCAGGCCTCCGGACACTTTTTGATCCTAACCTTTGATCTTTCTGGGACTTTGGGCCATCCAAGGTACCTTCTCCTGAATCCACGAAGGATGAGCACCAATGGGAAGAGATGGTAGAGATTGCAGACCACACCTCCACCACAGAGCCTCAGAGGGTCTTTGGAGGTAGTGTCAAGGCTAAAGAGAGAGCCCCAGAGGAAGGGATTCGAGGAAGCAGCAGTGGAGACAGACAGCAGGAGGCAGGAGGAGAGAGGCCGGCCCTCCTCCCCTCTAGAGCCTGGTGTTTGATGCTGGGGCTCCTGAGACATCTCTCCTCCCGGAAACTCAAGGCCAGACAGATAAACACAGATGGAGGAGAGACTATGCTGCTTTATTTATGGGCCTGGTGACAGGCCCTCTCCTGTCTCAGAGTCACTAATCTACCGGGCGGAAGAGACATCCCACCCCCTCACTACCCTCTTCCCTCCCACCTGAGACTAGGGCTCAACCAGGCTCCAGGCCTCCCCCAGCCAGTCGGGCTCAGGCCTGCAAAGCCAGCTTCTGTGAGCTGGGGGAAGAGTGCCCAGGGGCTCAAAAGACACCCCCTCCTCCCTTTCCCCAACAAGGGAAAGAGCCATATCTGCCCTGTCTCGCATGGGCCACCAGGAAATTTGCTCTCTACCCAGGAGACTTACTACCTCCCACCCCATGGTTGAAAACAGGAGAATGGTGGCTTATGTGCCACGTCAGGGGGTCCCAGCTGTTGAGAAGTTGAACAATTCAAGTGTGTTGACTGGGAAGACCCTAAAGAGACCCTCTGGGCTGGCCTGGGTCCATCCAGAGCAGGGCTGTCTCTGAGGGGTTGGACCTAGAGCTCAAAGGCCCTGTCCTCACATGCTTCCTTCTAATTTATACCCTTCTTGGCACACAGCAAAGGGTACCAGGGGACCCATGTTAATTCTCCCTTCTCTCTATCTTCTCTTCACCACCCATCCTTTCATAAAGCTGCTCCCGGTCTCCTCTGATGAAGGAGCTGCCCCACTGTGGCTGTGGAAGGCATCTGAGCCTTAGCCAGGTTCTGGCAGTTGGGAAATGGGGGTTTCCTGATTTCCCACATGCTTTCAGTCCCCTGTCCCTGCCTTGCACTCATCTACACACCTGCCCTACTCTCTGTCCACTATGCCCACTTTTACCCCAAATCTCCAGGTGGGGGAGAAGTGACAAATGGGTCCCTCAGGCCCTGGGACTACAGGTCAGGGGGTACCAAAAGGGCAGGAACAGTAGGAGGTCAGGGAAGGGGCAGATCTGTACCTGTCAGTGGCTTTGAGGCTGGACACTTGGAGTCTTTAAGAGATTCCCCAGAGATTCAGGGATTTGGCTGGTCGGATCAGACGGCTGACTTCCTGACTCACTGTGGCCAGACCCAGACTGGACCTGTTCACCTCGCCTCTCTCTTCCATTTAAGTGACTTTGGGTCATCCATGGGCCAGGGAGGCACTTCACTAGCCTGACACTCACCCCCTCCCCGCCGTTTTGTAACTCCCTTGCCTCTATAGCCTGAGCACACTCAGCTTAAGCCCAGGGGAGGGGTGACTTGGAGTCTGCAGAAGTCTCAGGCAGTCTCTGCTTTGGTGATTGGGGTTGTTTCAGGACAAATGGCATCTGTGAGCCTCTCCTGTTCAAATCTAGTTCACACGCTCCTCAGGAGGGTCTTCCCCAGTATCCCAGCCACTGTCCTCCTGTCCTTTCCTCCCGTTCTTCTAGCACTACCTCAGGAATTCCATTCATCTGCTGTCTGCCCTTGCTTCTGGTCTGGCTGAAGAATCAGGGATGGGCTATCTGCCTCCACAGACTGGGAAATCTCTGTGGCCAAGAACCACAGCTCCACTACCAGATTCCTGCACCCTGCAAGGGCCTTCTCAGGCCCACTCCCAGCACTGAGCACAGGTACCGCTGTTGGATGGAAGGAGAGGCGCATTAGTGTCTCCACTCGGGCAACATTTTTTACAAGCAAACTCATCACTTCAACGGTAAGCTGGGGTGCCGTGGGAGCAGTGGGAAGGCAACTTTCCTCCTTCTTCTAATTCTTCTTCTCTTCTTCTCCTCCTACTCCCTCTTTCTCTTCTGCCCCTGCAGATTGAAACCCAAGCCTCTGTACTGATCAATACCCCCAGCCCTTTCTCATTTATTTCGAGACAAGGTTTTCCGAAGTTGCTAAGTTGCCCAGGCTGGGCTAGAATTTTGGATTCTCCTTTCTCAACCTCCCAGAGTGCTGGGATTACAGGTGTGTGTGATACCATGCCTAACTTAACTTTCCACTTACTTATTTATTTTGAGACATGGTCTTGCCTTACAGTCCAGGCTGGTCCTGAACTCACTATGTAGCCCAGGATGGCCTCAAACTCACAGCAATCCTCCTGCCTCAGCCTCTCAAGTGCTGGGATTACAGGTGTGCACCCCCACACCTGGCGTCTGTGGCACTGGGGAATCAAACTTAGAGCCCTATCCCTGCTAGGCAAGCACTACAACTGCTATGCTATTCCTCCAGCCCTCCTCTTCTTGAGGTGACTTTTTAAACATTATGTTTAATTGAAAAATTCCAATTGTGTGTATATATTAGTACAGATGACTTCTAAGTTGGATCAGAGAAGAAGGGAGAGCAGTTCCCCCCATGATTTTCATGAGAGTGTCAAGAGTTTTGCCTGTCCCCCCTTCCCATTCCTGGTTGACTCTTCCTTGGAGGCCCAAGGCATGTGCACTTGTGTTTGTACATGCGTTTGTGCATGCATCAATGTGTGTGTCCCATTTTTTTTCTTTTGAGACAGGGTCTTGCTCTGTAGTCTAGCCTGGCTCTGAGCTCACTATGTATTCAAATTGGTCTCAAACTCAGGGCAAGCCTCCTGCCTCAACCTCCTAAGTGCTGTGATTACAGGCACATGCCACCACACATGCTTTGTGGGTGCTGCAGGATTGAAAGGGCCGTGCGCTTGTTGGCAAGTGCTCTAACCATTGTGCTACTCCTCCAACCCTTGTGCCATCTTTTTAAATTTCAAGGCACTCCCTCCTCCTCTCACTTGCCTGCCTAGCCTGCCTGAGGGTCTGGCTCTTTGCCAGCTGTCAACCTGCTTAGCCCCACCTTGAGTCTATATTCCGGGTAGAACTTGCTGGGGAGGCCGAGCCTCCTCTTCCTCACAGCAGCCACCAATCCCTAGCCCCTGCCCCCGCCAGTATCACCAGGGGAAGTATCAACATTTGAAGCTTGTGAACCACTCTGAACCCAGAGGTGTGTCTCTGTGATAGGGAAGGTGGGTGTGTGCTAGGCCTCTGTGTGTTCGTGTGTTTTGGCGTGGTTGTGTTTTGTACTAGAGATTGAGCCCAGGGCCTCTGCATCAAGCTACATCCCCAAACCTCTTTCTTTCCTTTTTAAAATTTGAGATAAGTTTTCTACAAATTGCCCAGGCTGGATTCAACCTTGTAATCCTCTTGCCTCAGCTTCCTTAAAATGCTGGGACTGCAAGTGTGCACCCCAACACTGAGCTCATTTTGCTTCCCTGTCCCCTTGCCTCTGTGAGGTGGTTTGGGGATCTACTGACTGGGAGGGGTTGTGGCATCCAACCATCTGCCTGCCCATGCCCAAGTGACCCGAGGAATCAGATGAATATCTCTGTTAGGTTTGAGACCACCACTACCACACCCTTCTCTGGTCTTCAGAAGCAGTGAACTGCATTATCCCTTCTCTGCTCTGCCTAGGCAATTGGGTTTGAACTCGAAATCCATCTTCATCGCAGGTCTTGGAGGTTGCCCAGGCCGATCACAGCTCTCCTTGCCACCTTCTGGAAATAATGGATTTGGCATCTCTTCAGGGGTCTCAGGCACAGACCTGCATAGAGCCACCAGGCTGGCTGGCTCTGGCCCCTCCAATTCTGAAGGCTGCTCCTCTGAATTGCAGCTATTGTGTCTTCCCTCCTAGTTGCTGAGGGGAGAAAGCTCTGGGTAGAATGGGATCTTCTTGTCATCAGCTACCCCAAGAGCTAATCAGAGCTCTTTCTGGGCATTGTGACACATGTCTACAATCCTAGCACTCTGGGAAGCTGGACCAGCAGGATTATAAGTTTGAGCTCAGCCTGAGTAACTTAGCCACTTGGCAGGTTCCCATCTCAAAATAAAAAAATAAAATGGACTGGGGATGTAGTTCAGTGTTAATGCTCTGAGTTTAATCCTCAGCATCACAAAAAGAAGGGCGAGAGAGTTTTCATTGACTGAGTCATTCCTTTGACCAGGCAGTGACCAGCAGCCAATGGGAGCCATTTTTGTACTCAGTCTTTATGCCAGGCACAGAGACGGGCCTTATCACTACGTTTTATAGAGGAGGTGGGGAAGCAAGGACAGGCTGGTGCTGCACCTCCGGACCGGAGAGCATCGTGCCTACACTACAGCCGCTGTGCACGCACAGGAGTGACCTTCTGGGGACAGAGCTCTGCCCTGGGTAGCTGAGAGGAGGGCAGGGGACAAACAAGGTATGGCCTTCCCTCAGGAAGGCACCTTCTCAAGGAACTTTCAGTCTGATGGAGGAGACAAGACCACTGTCTTCTGGGAGTCACTGGTCTGAGAGGACTCAGACCACACCTGAAAATCAGTCATTCACTGGTTCCTGAAATAATCTGGTGGCATCAGAGGCCTCCGTAACTGTGTGACCTTAACTGCCACTGGCCTGGTGCTTGCAGTAGACAGAGATGGCTTCTCCACATGGTCTCTAGAACAAAGGACAAGAGAGACCTCCTATGAGACTGAAGGACTCTCCTTGCCTGCGCATACACAAAGACTTGTTGACTTCCAGGCCTGGGCTCCCTTGGAGGAAACATCTGGAAGACAGTGTCTGGGCTGTAATGCCCGGAAGCGGAGAAGTGGCTGAAAGGCACTGGGAAGGCATCCTGGAATTCCATCCTATCCCATTTCCTCTGTCCCAGCCAAGCTCTGAGGATTATGACAGCGTGGGCAATAAAAAGTGCCTAATTGGTTGTTGTCCAGCCGAGGCTGCTCCCCGTTTCCCTGGGCGGGGGCGGGAACCGGCTGAGTCAGTTTCACTTTTGCTCTTGTGCAGTGGTTGCCCGGGCAATAGCGGAAGCCCCATACTCCAGGGGCGCAGAGGGAACCCTAGTCGCTTCTGAGGCGGACATGCCCTGAGAGGCTGAGCGCCCACACAGGGCCAGAACTCTAGGCCAAACTGCCTGTTTCCTGTGCAAAGAGGACAACTGGCAGGCTTCTCCCTGGTACCCCGGGGCCAGGCCCACTGGTCCATGCGGAGCCGGAGGGGGCTCAAATCCTAGGGCCTCCATGGTGAAGGCTCCTCCGGCCGCAGGGGGCAGAGATGATGAACACAGGCCAGGAGGCAGACTGCCAGCCAGGCATCCTGACTCCTGCCCCATCATCCGGCTACGTGAGCCCCAGTAGCTACTTTCTGTGAATGTGACAGAACTCCTGTCTCAGAGGCTGGTGGGATCGGTAGGCAGATGCACACGAAGTCTTTGAAGAAGGCCTGGCCCGCTGTAGGTGCTCAGTAAACAGTGGCCACTGGCTCTGTATTGACCTGGCAGTGTGAAGGGGAGATGGGATGTGGGTCAGCTGAATCTGGACATGGCGGGACACCGTGGGATGAGATGACTTCGAGCCAGGGATCCTGGGCTTCCCAGAGTCCTCTTTCCCAGCAGTGATATCCCTGTAAGCCAGAAGGGCCTGGGAGATCCTGGTGCAGGAAGTTCTGTGCCTTCTCCAGCCTTCCTTCCCACTGCCCATCTTTTCTTTCCCAGCCTTCAGTGCAAAGGCTGCTCCTGCCCTCCCACCTCTGGTTTCCAGAAGGGCAGAGCCAGGCACAGGCTCCTCACTTTCCAGCAACCACCCCACCTTCTCCACCCAGGCTGCATCTTCTGACCTGTCGAGCAGACCTTTCCATCCTCTGGAGAAGCCTGGCTCCTTTTGTGGCCCTTGCCTTTTCCCCTTCCTCAGCCCTTCTCAGGTGGCATGCCTGGCGCCATCCCATCCCCAGACTCTGCCCCCCCCCAACACACACACACACACACACACACACACACACACACACACACACGGCCCTAAGGCCCACCACAGCAGCTGCCACCTGACCTCTTCTCGATGTCCGCATTTCAGGTGAGTGCCCCATCTCCTCCAACAGGCTGGGAAATTCATAAATGTGTTTCACTATCACATCCACCATACCATGGAAGTCACCGTGATCCCTGGGTCTCAAGCGCTTTACCCCCTTTTTCATTCCTTGGGTTCTCCATTTTGCTCCAGGAAAGCAACATAGTCACTGGGCTGCCTGCCACCTCTGACTGCCCTTGGGGGCTTGGCAGACAGGCAACCACCTGTCTCAGGAGGCACAGGTGTATGCTGGCAGGTAGTGGGTGCCCAGGGCCTTCCCACTTCAAACCCACAGAAGCCTCTCCAGGACTGAAAGCTGAAAGCAGACCATTTGGTGACAGGTTCTAGACTTCAAACCCAGCAAGGCAGCAGCAGATGCCAGAGGGGCCAGGCGAGCCCCTGACCTGATTACTACCCATCCCACTAGGCCTTTGGCCTCCTTTCTCTGCCGCTGCTTTGCTATCTCTTGGGGAGAGATGCTTGTGGGTGGGGGGTGGAGTGGGCAGAGCTCTGCTTGGCCCCCGGAGGGGCAGCACAGATTTATGGGACTGGGTTTTTACAGGCTGGGGAGAGGCCGCAGGCAGGAGCTGTGGAGCCTGATGGAGGAGCAAACGCATAAAACCTCCTGACATGAAAGTCACGGCACCCCCCTCCCCGCGCCTGTGGGTGGTGAGAGATTTACGGCTCTTGCACAAGGCCTGGAGGGGCTAGGGAGCTGCGAGGACACCTCAGAATAGCTCCCCACCAAGGCCTTCACCTCTCTCCTCTAGGAAAAAAAATTACTCACCAATAGAACAGGTTGGAGCTGCCAGAATGATGCTTATCGCTGCTGGGACCCCGCCCCATTGGAGACTAGGTGGCTCCCAACTTCCTCCTCTTCCTGAACTCTCCTCTCCACCCCCAGGTCAGGAGAGGCCTAGGGCAAGATAAGGGGGGCTGAGGAGGCGACTTCCAGAAGGGACCTCCCTCTGCAGCATCGGGGTAGGACAGGTTTCTGTGCTCCTCCCAGGCAAGCAGCAGTGGCCTGAGGTGAGGGCAGTGGGCATGGGATGGGGGCACTCAGCGTGGGGCTAATCCTAGGAGTCCTGCTTCCTTTCTTCTGTATTAGGGGTTGAATCCAGGGCCTTTACCCTGAGCTACATCTCCCACTCCTCAACACCCAACAACTTTAAGATAAGGTCTCACTAAGTCACTAAGTTGCCCAGGCTGGGCTCGAACTTGTGTTCCACCTGTCTCAGACTCCCAAAGTGCCAGGTTGACAGGTATGCACCATCATGACCGGGAAGAGTGCTAATGTTTCGGGAATACATCAGAGTCTATCATGGGGGGTAAGGGTATTTCCTGAAGGGAGACAGAGATGGCAAAAATAAGGACGTGGGAACACAGAAGTTCCTGTGCTTGGTGACCATCTCCATTTTTAGCCAATGAGCCAAAGGCTGAGGTGAGACCCTCACTAACAGAAGGTGCCTGGCCCCTTACCCTCAGCTCTTACCCCACAAAATCCAGCTGTCAGTTTTCTCCCGAGCCACATCCTTTTGTCCCTCCCCACCTACAGAAAGACTTTCTAGGGATCCTTGTATCTACTGGGGGCAGCTTGGTTGCTTGAAATCCTGGGCCAGGACTTGCAGCACTGTGGGGACTGGGCAGGGGAGAAAAGACTGACCCTCTCTCTCTCCAGCTGTCCTTTCCTCCCCTTCCCTTAGTCCAGCCTCCAGATGTTCCAGCTGGCACGGAGACAGCCAACTGACTAATGTCTCAGGAGCCCAGCCAAGTGGGCACAGGCTTGCCCACCTCCAGGCCCCACCCTAAGTGGTCAGTGGCCAATCCCCAGAAACAGACCAAGGGAATGGTAGGGAGAGGACAGTCACTGCTGTGCCTCTGAGGAGCCGAGGCCCACCTACAATTCAGCCCAACCTGCGGGCGGGTGACTGGAGACAGCAGTAAGGGGGCGAGGGCACTGGCAACAGCTGCAGTTCCCCTCCTCCTGCTGACTGGCAGGCTGGGGAGGGAAGGAAGACTGAGGAGGTCAGTGCTCTAGGAGGAGGACAAGGAAGTCAGAAAGGGAAAATGGCTTTGCTCTCTTGACCCCCACCCTCTGCCACCAGCTTCTGACTATAGGCTCAGAGTGGGCCGGGCTGGTTAGGACCTGCCTCCAGCCTCCCTTCCTCCCCAGCAGGTTGGGAAAATTACTCTCCTGCTACTGCTTTTTATTTTTTGAAGCCAGATCAAAGGTGAGACCCAGCTGGGAGTACTAGTAAAATCTCAACAATGTTGGAGCCTTGGAGTTTCAGAGGTAAAATCAGGCCCCAGCTGCAGGGGTCAGAGGCCAGGCAGTGTGGAAACCAGGCAGCAGGGTGAAGCTGGCGGGGAGTACCAGGTGGGAAGACACACCGGCGGGAAGACTCTGGGCGTCTGTGGCCACCTCCATGGACGGTGCTGTTGTGTCCAGTCAGGGGCCACCATGGTCCCCCAACCCATGTCCAAGCCAGCAGGCAACTTGTCTCTGGGCCAACATTCTTATCAGCTCAGTGTCACCTCCCTCTCACCTCACTGTCTTCTTCTGTTCCTATGACCTGCTCCAATGCATTCTTTTTTAAAAAACTGGGGATTGAATCCAGCGCCTTGGCACTGAGCTACATTTCTCTCAGCTTTTTTTCCCCTTTTTTTTCCCTGATACGAGGCCTTGATAAGTTGTTAAACTGCCCAAGCAATTGAAGATGAAGTCCTCCTGCCTCAGTCTCCCAGAGTGCTGGTATTACAAGCATGTTTCACCATGCCCAGCCCCAATGAATTACTTTATATTACCAGAAATTTCTTAGATTAGGTAACTTTGCTGGGCTGAGGATGTAGCTCAGTGGTTAAAGCGCTTGGCTAGCAAATGCAAGGCCCTGAGTTCAATTCCCCAATACCACGTAAACTGGGCATAGTAATGTACACCAGTAATCCCAGCACTTGGGAGGCTGAGGCAGGAGGATTTCCATGAGTCTGCGGCCAGAGTGGGCAACATAGTGATTTCAGGTTCGGGCAGGTGTCCCACCTGCTCCTTCCTTTCTGCTGCCAGGTCGGTAGTGAGTTCTCAGG